>ML677340.1:30693618-30918513 GCA_007922305.1 Dermatemys mawii
TTTCTTTCTTTCTTTCTTTCTTTCTTTCTTTCTTTCTTTCTTTCTTTCTTTTTTAAAGCAAATTACATTTGGAAAAATGCCTATCTGCTCTCATTGATACCATGAGGAAAACATTGTCTAAGTTGTTGCAGTTCTGTTCTAATACTTTTAACTGGATCTCATTCTCCTGGAAGGATCTTACTCTTATGAATGGATGAAGGCTAAAGTGCTGATAGCCAGTAGTAGAGTATGAGTATGAGCTCTGGGGACCAGAGCTACCAAAATTTCCCAGAACCCTAAGATGGACTCCTGCTTGATCCCATACTTCTGGGGTCTCACTGTGCTTTCCTATAGCCTCTCACAGGGTAGGAGAAAGTCTGCTTGCTGCAAAAAGCTGCTAAGTCTTTGTGCTGAGCATGGTGCTTGGTGTGCAGCTTGCTGTGCTTGCCCTTAGATGAGGGAATGAAATAAAAACCAGTTGATGCAGCCCAGGGATCTGCAGTGTGAGCCCGCATCTGAAGATATAGGATGCTGTCTCTTCCAGATGGCAAAGCCCCTTTTCAAATTGGGGACCCACATCCAGCCTTAAATCACCACAGCTGGCCACAAGGGAAACAGTGTTCACTCCTTTTAAGCTGCATTGTCTGACAGAATCAAGGGTTAGAATGCTATGCTCTCTGGTCTGACAGGAGCACATCCCTACCTGAAGAGAGAAAATAACCTGAACTCATGGGATAAATCTTTGCTGTGTCTCCTGGAGAATGGCAAGAATGATCAAGAACATAACTTTCTGATTCTCTGTTGGCTGATTCTCTATTGGCTGAAGGTCCCATGCCAAAGATTTAAATGGTGTAAATCCTGAGGTGACTCTAACTCATGTCTGTGCTATTGTAGACCAACCCACAGGATTAGGGAGTCATAACTCTTTCCCTAAAGCTTTCTCCTCCCCCATCTGCCTAAATTGAGCAGAACAGGAATGTAGAGGAGAATCTGGCCCTTATTTCTTACCCACATTGCCCAACATCTTTCTCTTCAGCGAGTGTCTCGTCATATAGTGTACTCAACACAAGTACGGATTATCAAAATCTGGCTTGTATTCGGGGGGGTGGGTGGGAGGGAATGGTTTTAAAACAAAATCCCAAAGGTTTGAAAATACAAGACTGAGCATGTGCAGCAGAAAATTCTGGTGAGCTGTTAGCTGTGCACTTATAAAATATTGTGGTTTTAAAAAAACACTCACAGCAGCGTTGTTTGGTTACAGGAATTTACAAGCTTATTTGCAGAAGCAGGAAGAGATTGCAAACTCAATAGGCTTAATAGTGTTTGAGAAAGACGATGTTGAGCTTGTAAGTAGAGTAGAGCCAGCCTCTTTGTTGTGGGTGAGGGAATTTATAGCACATTTGTAACTCTTGATCCAGGAGGGGAGTGACACACTTTGCAGGAGAAGCTGGTAGAACCTTCTCTCAGTGGAGGCAAACAACTGTGCAAGCAAGTGATATTATATTGATTCTGGTGTGCTGCATTATAATGTCCAGTGGAATAGACTAAGGGGGTTGTTATCTGAACAATGGAAGATGGGAACACACCACGCAGGCGTTAGCTGTGTAGTGAAGTTGTTCCTTTTTGGCTAAATAATTTGGAGTGAGGGGACTGGACATTGAGTCTCCCACCTCCTAGGTGAGTGTCCTATGCACGAGGCCATTGAGTCATTCTCATCTGTGCTCTTTGGCCCACTGACTCATTAAGTATTTAGGCAAAGTGAAATAGCTTTAACTGGGGAGACTGAGGCTGCCCCCTGTCAGAATATCCCATAGCCCAGTGATTGAGGAACTCATGTTAGAGGTGACAAATTCCTGTTCAAATTCTGTTCTCCTCATCAGGCAGACAGGGGACTTGAACCAGAGTTCTCCCACAAGCCAGGTGAGTAACCTTACATCCAGGCTAAAAGGTTTGAGAGAGGTGGTCCTACTTCAGCCATTTTGTGTGGAGTCAGGCAGCGTCTGAGCATGCTTACTGGATTGGGTCCTACAGATGAGCTAGGCAGTGGAGGACGTATCTTCCCTCAGTTTGTGAATCACATTGGAGCCTTGGTGTTCGGATGCCTAGACCTAGACAGCAGTGTGCATGCCCAGAGTCAGAAATTCAGGCACCTAGGGAATCTGTACAGTTGAAATGTAGCTGCTGAGTGAGTATAGGTGCTTACAGGGTTAAGTAGCAGCTGAGCTGGGTTTCTGTGAATACCAGTAGTCCCTAAATCTGGGATTTAGGAGTCTGAATTGGCAGTTAGGCACCCAAGTCTTTCTGTGAGTCTTCCCCCAAGAGTTCTGGTTAACTATGCTCAAGATAATTGAGGTTGACTCAGTTCTAGCTTAGCTGATGAAGTCTGTAGAGCTTGGCAGCTCAAGCCACAAACCAAATAGCTCTGGAATGATCTTTTCTGTAAAAATAAACATGCAAAGAAGCAAAATAACTCCCCCCATACTTCCAATCCAAACAAATCCAGCAATCCTCCCTCAGCCCCATACACACTAAGTTAATGCAATATTAATGGCACAAGATTACCTCATAAGAGCATGGGCTGCATTAGTTCCTTGCACTCTTGAAAGGATGTGGCAGGCCAGCATGTCTATCCCTGTGCCCTTTCTCACCCAGCACCTCAATTCAGAAGCCTTACCATCATTTGATCCTAAGTTTATGATTGTGTTGACATTGAAAGAGACACCATGGCCCATGACACTCTTTTCAATGTTCTGACTTTCTAGCATTTCCTGACTTGAGAGCTTGATTTCAGGACCTTCGCATTGCATTAAGACTGATTATTTCCATTAGCCATAACAAATCATTTGGCAAATCATTCACTATATTTAGATTTTTCACATCATGTCATAAGCCATCACTTTCCAGCACCATGAAGGCCCACAAATTGATTATTTATCACATCTGTAATGCCCTAATACCTAGTAATAAGAATTTGCAGAATCAGGCTCTAAACTGAGACTAGGAGGAGACAATAGGACAAGAAGGGGCTGGGGTTTGAAGTGATTGAAGACAATATGAACACCAGGTTACTTGGGAGAGTACTGAATGCAGTTGGGAGAACAATGTGGTTTATTTACTTTAACTAGATAGTAGTATGCAGGTGAACATACAAACACCACTCCTTGAAGAAGGAAGTTGTTATGATTTGCATTATAGTATTGAGACCCAACCCATGGTGCTAGGTGCTTGATAAACACATGATGAGAGCGACAGTTCCTGCCCCCAAAAGTTTCCAGTCTAAACAGACAAAGGATAGGAAGGGAAGCAGTGGCACAGCAACTCACCTAATATGACAGAGCAGGTCCAGGAATAGATACTAGGTCTTCCTGACTCCCAGGCCCATGTGCTAACACACTACCTCTCCTTTTAAAGGACAGATGGTGGATGTATGATAGACGGTGCAGAGGAGGGTATTGGTAAAAACCACAAATTGATACAAATAGTTATTTTAGGTACAAAACCCACCAATGGGCAGGGTGGTATAAACAAAGAAGGCATGACAGCATATCTGAGTGTTCATGGTGATAAAAATCCAGTCTCAAGAGGTAGTTTGCTCCTGATGCATAGTCCTGTTCTGGAAAATGATTGCCTAGTTTATCTTGCACTTTCATGATGGTGGGGATCTGCGCATGTGAGCTATGGAAATCCAGACTAAAGTTCAAATGCAACTTTAACATATTGCACCATAAGAAATCCCCCATCTCATACTTTATCCAAAACTAATTGGTTTTTGCTACAGGGTCCTGTGAGGAGATTATTCCTGTAAGCACCAAAGAATGTGAAATAACTAGACAGGAAGAAAGGAACACAGAGCAACCTCAGGAAGAAACAGCTACTCATGCTAATGAGGCCGAGGAGTTCCAAACAGCAGGAGCCCAGGAAGACACGTGGATGCTTGAACCCAAGGAGAAAATTAAAGCTGGTACACAATTAGAAGAAAGAGAGAATGTGGAAGAGGAGGAGGAGGAAGTGCAGTTGATAGAAAGCAAGAAAGAAAATGGCGGGGAGTCTCCTTTAAAGAAGCAAGAAAATGACAGGGAGGAATGCCCTCCCACCAACCCCACTTTTAACTTCCAGGCTGAGAAACCTGAGGAGCAGCAAGGCTCAGGGAAAAAAAATGATATCTCCAGACATAGTTATTCTAGATACAATACAATCTCCTATCGCAAGATCAGAAAAGGAAACACTAAACAAAGAATTGATGAATTTGAGTCCATGATGCATCTATAAATTGAGGTGGGGAATTTGCCTAAACTGAGAGTTCATTTTGTTTTCCAAGACGTATTGCTTCATGTCATATCAAGTCATCATTATATCCTTTTTGTATGTAATTTCATAATACACTGTGGAAATTTAACCTCTGTTTTTCATTTTGAAATCATACAGAAGCATCCATAGGAGAGAAATAAAATCAACAGTTTGCTAAATATAATACAACCTGATTTAAAGTTTATCCATCCCTGTCTCCCCCATCCTTTTTTTTTGTAACAAGATTCAGACCCTAGAAATTTTTGAACTAATTGGAAATTCTGTAGCTGCATGCAGCAGAAAATGATCCATGCCATTTGCCATTCTGGTAATTAGTTGGCAGCAGAACAGTTCCAGTAAAACTAGACAGTGCAGTAACAATAATAAGAGGCAACTGTTTGCAACAGCAATGTTCTCTGTTTTGAAATCTGTTTATGTTGGTTTCTTGAGGTGCGCTAGAGCTGCCTTGTGCTATCACCCGTTCGTTTCTACTTTGTGCTGATGGAGTAGAAGGCTAATTGCATAAGCATGTAAATATAGATTAACAGAAAAGAAGCTCATAATGTTTCATTTGACAAAGCAATAAATCCACAGAGGTTCCTCCACTGATCCACACTCTTGTAATGCTCCTTAATATACATCTTTAATCTGGAATACACTGGTGTAATTACAGACAGTCACATTCAGCATCTAATACCATTAGTATCATATAAGGGCGCCTCTTAATTTTGGGGTCTGAATGGCTGGCATCATATATAATTCATTTTGTAAATGTTGGCATTTGCTGTTAAAATGGTCATGTTTCAATTAAACTCATTCTTGGGTTGATATATTCTGAATCTTTAGGAAACAGAGAATAATATATTACTTCAGATCTGCACTAAATGGGTTCATTACAGTAATAAATATTTTTGTTTCAGTCCATATATTTTAGTTATATGATTAAGTTAAATGTAAAATGAGTACAAAAAAAGTTAACATAATTTTAAGGTATATGAGAATATCTCCAGTAACTAAAAGCAGCCCCTTTTTGGTAAGTATCTTTTCCCCTTTCCCAAAGCATCACTTTGTAATAAAGTTCCTTCCTTAGGAGCCTGTGTCAGCTGTGGCCAGTGTGTCACCAGCTACTGTGGGAGGAGATGTAGTTATTTTCAATTCACAGCTTACATGAATATTCTCTCTCTCTCTCTCTCTCTCTCTCAACAGCAACAAAAAAAAGATGTGAATGGTTAATTTATCCATTAGCAGCTGTGACAACTAATATCCATACAGTTCATATGTATCTTTTGTGAATCTTCCATCAGTTCCTGGTAAATTAGATAATTGCATAGATGCTGTGCCATACAAATTGGAGGTCAGCATTTTATACACATATGTATATATGGCACATATAATGGGTTCGTGTCTGTCTGTCTACCTGATCAAAACCCACAACACTGAAAATCAGTACTCTTCAAATGCTGCCATTTTGGATCCAAGTTTTTCCTCACAGCATTTCTTATCATTTTTTAAAATACCCAGTATTTGTTCAACACAGTTTAAATCCTAGATCTTAGATATTCAAGACTAGGCACATTTGAAGAATCAGCTGTTTTAAGTTGCCTGAGTACATTTCAGTATATTTGTAAATTCTTGAACAACTACAGTATGCATGAACTGACATTGTTCAAATGTTTTAAAGAAAAATTCAACCCAGAGGAAATTTGTTTGGGAAAGTGGTCAGCAACAGAACAAGAGTGAGACAGAAGTTTAGAATGGAAGTTGGAACTCAGTGAAAAGACAGGGGAATCTACCATACCTGCTAGAATAATGGCTCTTTTAATAACTAGTTTTATGTTTTTAGCAGCACCAAATATTGTTTTGAATTTTTTGTCCTTCGTAAAAGGCAATTATGAATTGTCCATATGCAACAAAAAATAAAAGACAATTCTTCATTGTGCAAACAAAACACAGTCCTCATTGTACTATTCAGCCTTGTTTATTTGCTCTTTGGCTTGTGAAAATCCAGTGGTTCGCTCTTATGAAGTTGTATTGCTGTTTTATTAAAAAAAATAAAATAAACCAGACTGCATTCCTGGACATTCAAATGAGAATTACTTACTTTCTTTAAAAAGTATTTCATTGCTGGGCCTTACTTTCAGTGGTATTGAGCATTTGTAACTTCCATTGACTTCTGAAGTTGTGACTGAAAAGTATTTCTGAAGAATCAGACCCCCTCAAGTTCACCATCTGAGAGTTAATTAACCGGCTTATGAAAGATGCTAGATAAACATCCCTGGAAAATGAAGCTGATTATCCACTGAACAGGTACAGCATGGACATAAGCAATGCAAGTTTCCCCACGTTGCCCCACCAATGTCTCTCAGTCCTTCCCTGGAGGGACTGGCTGTACTGCTGAGAAGATAATTCCAACTTCAGGACCATTCAAACTAGAAATTGCTGTTGAAACAATTGTAAAGGTGACCGTTAGAGCCAATAGTGCTGTGATTTTATGATCCTAGATACTTCTTGACCAGAAGCTGGAATAAGATCACCAGTTCATTTAATGTGGCCACCAAACAGACATCAAAATAGTCACGAATTTCAGTGATTGTCAACCCGAGGCTGGATCTGAATGGGCAGCCTAAAAGTGAAAGATGGCATCTTCTTGGGATGAGGATGAGTGTGGAGGGTGGGAAATGCTGGCTGCAATGTGATTTTGATTATCAGTATTCTAATTTCTTGAGCCTTATTTGAAACCAATCATTTAAGGGCCAGATTTTCAAAGGAATTTAGGAGGCTAAAGATGCAGGTAGACCCATAGTAGGATTTTCAAAAGCAGCTAATGAGGTTAGATACCTAGATCTCATTGAAGTCAATGGGATTTAGGTGCCTTACCTGAAGAGAGAGTTTAGAAAATCCCACTAGGCAACTACCTCCATCTTTAGAGGCCTAAGTGCCATTGAAATTTAGCCCTTCAAGCTTAACAGTTCCCTCCCTCGCCATTCAATCTCCTTGACACTTGCCTCTAAATAAAACTCATGGATTTTATTCTCTTTCTGTCAAAGTCAATATGGCTAAAAATATTCTGTACAGAAAAAAATGGACTAATTCACCTCAGAGAAGCAGGCAATTTTCTGCAAGAGTGTGTGTGTGTGTGTGTGTGTATAAATACAGAGGCACACATGTTTCTGGGTGGAGTGGAGTGGAATGGGGTGGGGTTAATTTTTATTACTTGTAGGTCAAATAAACTTAGTCCTGGGAGGAGTCCAGAGGTTAAATTGTGACTTTAGGGAGTCTTCAGCAGGCGATGGTGAGTGAAATCCACCATCACAGGAGTAGAACAAAGGGAAGGGAATATTTACTAGGATATGGACCTGATCCTATTCCCATTGGAGCCAATGACAAAACTCCCACTTACGTAAATGGTGCAGGATGAAGCCCCAAGACAGATGACTGATTGGCATAGCTCAGATATATCTCAAAGACTCGATTCCTTTCCACAGTGGAGGTACCCTGTCATGTGATGTTGGTGCACATGTGAGGGTTTTAGAAAAGCTGATACTGATGGATATGGTTTTAAAAAATTAACTATTTCAATGGCAACATTTTAATTTGGATTTCAACATCTCTCTGCTATATCAGCAACAATTACCATGAACAACAACCAGATTCAATAGAAGAAGGTCTATTTGCATGAGCTAAGCTCAATGAAATGCAAAATGAAATTAAATAGCATAATTGGTATAATGTGAATTGGAGATTTAAAAGTGCTTTACATTTTAATGGGCAACCTGCGGCCCATGGGAGCTGTGGGAAACTGCACAGCCTATAGGGATGTGCTAGCTGCCACTTCCTGCAGCTCCCATTGGCTGGGAATGGTGAACTGTGGCCACTGGGAGCTGCAGGCAGCCTGCCTGCAGCCTGTCAATGTAAACAAACTGTCTAGCAGCCCACCAGCCCCTCTCTACAGTGTTACCTAACAGTAACCCAGAGAAGAAAACATTCCATGGAATTCAGAAGAGCTAGTGACACAGTAACCATAGAGACACTCCAGAACAGGATACTCATGTACAGTCCTTTATTTCCACGTTTTCTAACTTTTTTTTTTTTGTATACAGATCAAACCAGGGTTTCAACTTCAGACTTTTGGATCCAGACTACTTAGATAAATTGACATGGTAAAGGCGTGTTATCTTACAGCGTATATGGACTGTTAGAACTCCCCATAAATCACATTTTATAAAAGGCGATTGTTCACATTTTAGAAACATGTACACCTTTCTCATCAACGTAGTAATGAACGAAGCTACCACTCTTAAAATTTCTTTTACATTTGAGATATTTACATTGCATAGTGTCCTTGGGTATATATTTAAAATTCACAAGATATGCTTTTAGTCGGAGATAGTCTCAATGTTTTGAATAGGTACAAATGGAAACTGAAAAGTTCAAGAAGAGCTGTTATACATGGAATGATTCCTACATAGGACAATTCATTGCTTAGAACATAAAAAATACCTAGCACCATTTGTAATACAAATTAAACAGTTGAGCTGCAAGTGACAATGACCAAGGGTCAGATTCTGGCCAATGGTGGATGGCTGATTTGCAAAGCTCACATGCCCTAAGCAGGCCTAAAGTTGATAAGAACATAAGAACGGCCATACTGGGTCAGACCAAAGGTCCATCCAGCCCAATATCCTGTATGCCAACAGTGACCAATGCCAGGTGCCCTAGAGAGAGTGAACCTAACAGGGAATGATCGAGTGTTTTCTCTCCTGCCATCCATCTCCACCCTCTGACAGAGGCTAGGGACACCATTCCTTACCCATCCTGGCTAGTAGTCATTAATGGACTTAAATTCATGGAGGTTATCTAGTTCTCTTTAAAGCCCTGTTATAGTCCTAGCCTTCACAACCTCCTCAGACAAGGAGTTCCACAGTTTGACTTTAAGATTGTTGCTACACTGCAATAGGAAATGCGATTGCAGCATGCATGGACACACCAAACTAGCTTTGATCAAGCGAGCTTATTCAAAATAGTACCGTAAACATGGTGTCACCACAGCCCACCAGGCCAAGTACAATCTTGCATGGGACCTCCACTTGTGCTGCCATAGCTTCAATGCTATTTTTAGTGAGCTGGCTTGATCAAAGTAGTTTGGGTATGCCTATACATGCTGCAATCAGAGCTCCTGGTTGTAGTGTAGACATACCCTAACTGACTAATTCCCTCACAGGGCAGTTGGCCAGGGGGTAAAGGAGGAAGGACTAGCACTACTGTGGTTTGGCATTCCCTGACTTCTAGAATGACCTGTTGGTGGTGGGTGTTGCTTTGAACAGGGCGGTTGCTGCAATAAGTTGCTCCTGAGGATTGGATCAACAGGCAGATGCTCAAGAATCAAGGACTTAGCAAGTTTGCCAACAGTCTTTGCAGTGCCTATCTTCCCAAGTTCCAAACTCTTGGTCCCAAAGCTCTGGTTCCAAGCTTGTAGGATAGTGTCTTCTATGTCTCATTAGAAAAATTAGGTGATGTAGGTAAATATTGCTATTATTTTGGACTGATTCTAATTTTTGCTGTTTTTGGCAAAATCTCTGGAAAATATTGATGTGAACGTCAATGTTATCGTCTTTTTTCATAATCTTCATAGGAGTGAGATTGTGCTAATGTCTACCCTTAAATGCACATGCTATTCTGACTACAGCCTGGACCAAAGCTCTAATATATGCATAGTACATGATAATCCCTCATAGATAGGGGGCTGGAATATGATTTAAGAGGTCTTGTGCATCTCTAATGTCTATGCTTCAAAGACACTCAGCATTTGGTACTCAGGTTGTGAATGACATCACTGGAAAGTGTTAAAATTGTTTATTTTATTTTTTTTAAAAGCTGAGCATGATAGTCATCTATCTGTATCCCAGCCAAGCATGTCACAGCCACTCATGGCTACAGAAGAGCTGGTAACATATGCACGCTTGTAGAAGAGTTGCCAAAGGGAGTAAGGCTGAACTTTCTTATTAGGATGGATGGATCTATGGACCTGATCTTATTCCTACTGAAGCCAATGTCATTCTAGTAAATGGTCTCACATTTTTCTAATTAGAAGTGATTTTCATTTGCATCGGTGTTCTAAGGATGCTGGTGGTGGCAATGGTAATCTGGTCTCTTACGTGGGAATGTCAGTGGGTGAGCAGGGATAAAGATATTCTTCACGGTCTCGTGGGCTCTAGAAGGCCCTCTTGGACAAATATAATTGTGAGTGGTACTGTGAAACCAAGAAAAACATATGCAGGCTTCTTCTTTGAATATTTACTGAGTATGCCACAAAAATGTTCTCAGACAAAGCTGATTGGTATAATCTGAGTATTTCTTAATATTGCATAACAGAACAGCAACAGTATTATTACCAGTAGTCCCTAGGGACATGCTAGAGACGTTAAGTAAGAGATACCAACACTGAAGCGAACATTTACACAAATCAGGAATAACAGTACAAATGACAAGACTGGAAATGAGAAGTGACCATGACATATGACCATTTGGTGCATGTTAAGCGACAAATGATTGAATGTCAGCAAGCAGAATTTAATGAAATTCATGCTCCTGATAAAACATGACTGCACAAACAACATCTGTGTAATTTTTCTGATAGTGACTGCAGGCTAGTTGTATTATGAAAGGGGAAAAATCACGAAGACAGTTAGGATAGAAGCCAATTGTGAAAGTCTGTTAGGCAAATCAATATTTTGGCAGGCTCAGTCTGTCAAATACTGTCAGTGTTGCACCTTGATGTGAAAGGTAAAATTATACAGAGGCCCTTCTGAAACATAAAAGAGAAAAGACAAGTTATTTTGTAACCACCTGTAAACATCAGAGATGGCGAAGCCTTGTCTGTCATGAACAGCAAGATATGAAGAGAATTGAAAGTTCAGTCCTATGTATGTAGAGAAATAAGGCAACGTGCTCATATTTGGATAAGCCATTTTTTCAACATACAAGGCAATGGCCAAGGAGTGTAAGAACTACATTTCTATTACAGAACATTCACACTTACATGAGTCTCCAGTTTGTCACAAAACATAACAAAAACATGAAAAAACCATAATAAAATACTTAAGAAGAAAGTCCCAATGTGCAAAACATTATGATACCCTGGATGTAGATATCATGTCGCAACTGAATTTGACCCTATCAAAAAGTAACTAAATGGTCGTTCACTAACTGATGACAGTTATTCCAGTACAATTCCCCCCCGCTTCCCGATACATCAGACATAAAAGATCTTTGAAAAAGTTTCACAGTATGAAAAATGTACATGAGGACTCATTAATAGGGTTATTCTGTGTGCAGAGTTTTGTCAACTGTGTGTACTGATCTCAAATAGCTGTTAGAGTAAAGGTGAGTTCTCATTTTTACTGCACTCCATCTAATCCTATCTTCCATGTGAGGTACATGAATAAGGTCAAGAACAGGAAGCACTAAATTCTGCAGTCCTTTTTCAGACAGAACTCTCAGTTACTTTTAATGGGCTAGATTCTGACTGCAAACAGCCAGTAAGGAATTCCCCTGGTGTAAGGAAACTCTGCTACAATAAAGCTGGCAGAGCTGGCTTCTATGTCAACCTCCCACCCATGGCACAGAAGGAGTATTGGGGTGGGTAAGGAGCTAGCAGAACTCTGCTGCACTAAATAAATCCTCCACTTATGCAGGGTCTCCTAGGGATCCTAGGTCAGAGATGTAAATCAGAGCTGTCCCTAAGCTGAGCTACTGCAGAATGGCCAGGATCTGGCCAGATTCAGGGGCTCTAACTAGCTCCCTACCAGCACCCCGAATTGGGTGGGTGTTGGTTGGAGTCCAGATGCAGGGGAGAATCTAGCTCTATATGTCCCACTGACTTAACAACTGTAGCACTTAGATCTGAGAGAGTAAACATGCAAACCCATCTTCCAAATCAACTCTTCATGAGAGAAGGGTCAGGACTTATGTGTCCTCAGCTTCTACGTTCATAGGCTTAAAATTTATCTAGAAAGTCTGAAATGGTAATGTGGGATATATAGTCTTAGGGGACAATTCTGCCTTCAGTTCTGCAGGGTGGATCTTCACTCAGATCTTCTACCCTCTCTTCATGAATAGAACAACTTCCGTCCCTGGATGTGTGGAGCTCCTACGTGCAGTCTCCCCTTTCTACAACTATTCTAAATCAAGTCTGGAGGGTTCTATACACAGATCAGAGCGAAGAGCCAACATTATACTCTTTTTTTTCTGGGAGCAACTTTTATCAGCGTGTTCCCTTTGGTTGCTTTCCAGTGAAAAGAATACAAAGCAAAATAACAAATATAAAGCTCGATTATGCTCTGGCTCTGTGGGGGTGTAAAAGGGACTCAGGAGGGCATGAGTCCATGTGTTCAGCTGGGCACAAGGCCTGCAAAGAGCTACTGCTGATAGTGGTATTAGCCAGTCCAAAGGCTCATGACCCTGCCATGCCTATTGCACTGGTCAGCATAGCCAGTGGTTGGCTGAAGGAGGGAAGGGGTAGTCATAAGAGGGTAAGAGGAGCCGGTGGTCATCTGAAGGAGGGAAGGGGTAGTCATAGGAGGGTAAGAGGGGAGTTGAAGGACTGCAAATAGGTTCTAGAGTAGTCTATAAATGATCTAGCAGGAAGCAGTTGGATGGGAAGGCTATGAGAGAGGCTCCAGAGCCCTGCTCTATTAGTAAACCAATTCCACACTTTCCAAAAGGTTCAAGCTTGGTTTGTAGAAAGCAAACATTTTAGCCAATTCTTATAACAATGGCTTTGCCTGTCAAAGTGTAACATTCCATGCTCTTTATCATTAATCGATACGATAACAAGGCTAGCTCCTGCCTTCCACTATACAGCATGAGCAGACACAGGGTGTCACTTCTATCCCCTCTCCCTACTAGCAGCAAGGTGGGAATGATTTAGTGCTGAGGGAAGCAGAAGGAGATAGCAGCAGCTATTTTTACCATCCGAAGTGCTGGGCCTTCAAGTGGGTAAAGTCAGTTAGGAGATGTCTCCCCTCTGCAGTCTGCTAGTGCCCAGGCTGCCTTCTGCTCACCCTGAGTCATCCTGGTTCTGTGCTTCTACCTGGTACACAGCTGCCACGTCCACTCTGCTCCCATCAATGCATGGCTCCTCCAGTGAAGCACAGGACATGCCCTAGCTAATGGGATGCTAAATTGCCCTATCTTTGCATCACAGACCAGCTACAGTTCAGCCAATAAAATGGATTTAAAAGAATGTATATGGCTGTCTATATTCAACAGAAAGAAATGTAATCAGCAAAAGCCTAATCTGCTATTACATACTTTTAGCAACTGCCCACATTCTCATTCATATGGAAGAGCAGAACGAGATGTCTTAGGTACAAAAACATTCAACTCTCACTTTCTAGTCTAAGAAAAATAAAAACTCCATTTTTTCTACAGTGGCATGAGAAAGGAACAGGCAACTAATAATAGATTCCGAATCTTAGCTTTTGTCCCCTTGTGTTAAAAGTGTAACATTATTTAAGCTTTCCTGGTTTGCTTTGCATTGAATGCATATACAGTACTATCGCATGGCCAACCCAGGAACCTGTAATTCAGGAGCCATGAAATCATGCCAATCAGTATGTGGCTGCCATCTTGGATTCACATGTAGTGAGAAGCAAGTCCCTGTAGGTCTGTTTTTTTCTGGTTAAGCAGCCCCTTTCTGAGGATCTTCACCCCATCGTCCCCACACTCTCTGGTTTATTTTCCCTTTTCATGGCCCTGTGCTCTGCTGAGGCTCTTCTTTCTGGCTGAGAAGGGCTGAATGGAGAGTCTCTTTAGAGTCTACTGCATTCTTATTGTTCTTGCATTGGCCCACAAGGTTAGCTGTAGAGCTAGATAAGGCACATCCCACCTACCCACTTCGCAGCCTAACCATTCCTTGCCCATCTAGGAAGCAGGAGGTCAAACCAAAGTAGCAACTTCAAAGTGCCTGTGTGCAAATACAGCACTTGTAGGGCCTTGTCTGCTGCCAGGTTGGAAGTGCTTAAAGGTTTATATTTGTTGTGATTAAAGATGGGCTTTTGTCATGGGAAACCAAGCTTCAAAAGTGGCTCCAGGCAACTACCTTTCAGAATCAGTGAATCCAGTTTGGTAGGAGCAGGTTCCTGTGATCCTGGATGGATTTGTAGGTACTGGGTCTAGGATACTTTCATTGTTGGCTTGTGGAGGGATAAATGAGCAAATGTGGATCTTCCAAACAGCAGTACAAGATGCTGTGTGCAGTTACAGGGGTTGAACCCTCAAACTATTTCTGGTAGCTTACATTAATCTCTCTGAAGTTTAAGGTGCGAATGAGGAACTTTAGAAAGTATTTAGAAAGTATTTCACTTTCACTGAAAAAAACTTTCACTCAACCTTCCCCAAGTGCCCCACAGTGAGTGGAAAACATGCCTGTGTGTTTTAAACCATATCAAACCAGATGTGCTGTTGCTTGATATTTTGATCTCTCAAGATGGTGATTTAAAATGATGGATTTAAATTACCATTAGGAAGTTAACCTCCAATTTTGTAATTGCTGTCACAAGTCTCACAGATGTCACTCTTGAATTCACATGATTTGAATTCTCTGTTTCTGTTTTGACCGTGTTCTCATTAGTCAGCATAATAATTTCCAAACTGCCATTTCTGATAAGGATTTGAGGCGTCACAGGTGTTAACCCTCAGGGTTTTGTGAGACGGATCTACTTCCAAACATGTTCGCTGCTGAAGATGTTCTAAAACCAAGTGATCCATCTAAAGAGAAACAGCACATGACAATAGGTAACAGGACTCATACAGCAATTGTTACTAGGGTTAGGAAAAAAACCTGGAAAAAATAATGTTCAAAAATTATACTCGGTTTTCCCCAGTGGAGATTCCCCCATTGGATGTGCCCATTTTTGCATTCTGTAATTATTCATTCATAGGCTTAAAGGAAATTTTGGGTGGGATCCAAAGTTTATACCTGTTGTTGAACTAGAACTATATTATGTCTTCTGTGCTTCATGGGATTTTAATTCTTTGGAAATTAACGGATTAGTTCACTTGCTGTCTAAATGGTAATTATCATGCAAAGGAAATAACTCCAGATGGTATTTGCAATATAGGATAACGTATGGCAGGAGACTTTGGTTTTAATACTGTGGTAATTCGCAACTGATGAAATAAAAGCACACTTACTATGATGAAAAGTGTGTTAGGTAATTTGTTAATTAAGTCCAAGAGCTGGGATGCTAAATTAGATTATGAAATCGTGAGGAGTTTAAATGATTAGGGGCCTTATTTTGATCCTTTTGCATTTGTGTGCATTTTTTTTAACCTACACATATTGCTAGTATGGCAATACTACAAGTACCCTCAGTGGTAGGGACATTTTTACATTATTGCTTTACTCTGTATAACATTTGATAGTATAATTTGAGTCATGTATCTTGGTGAAATATTAATGAAATCACCAACAAACTTTTATTTGCACAAGTAATGGGGCTTTGTATGTGTATCACAAATACATTGAACGTGCCATTATTCTGATGAGAATTATGACACCTTACGCGGGGTAAGAACTTCACTATCCTATCATTAATCCATTTCCCCCCTTGTTTTCTAGTTTGCAATAGTCAATTGCTGGAGTGACTAGTTTTTAACCCTTGTAATATAGTAATTCAAACTTTATCAGCTTCCAAATGATCTTTCAGAAAAACAGCATCCAGTGCCATATGGAAAGCCAGTGAATGTGAACCTAACTGGATTACAATAATGCGTCTTTTTTTGTAGACAGTGCGGTGACAAGCACATTAGAAAGTTAGAGATTAGGTGACATTAGGAGCCCTCTCCAAACTGTACCCTTTTCAGGACTTTTTTTGGGGGTGGTGCGCAGAGATAGCATTTGCCAGAACCCCACAAAATGCTTCAGTCCTGTTAGGCTCCAAATGTAATCAACGTTAGGGTTGCCCTTTTGGAAAATACCCCCTGGACTCTAAATGACTTCTAAAATTACACTCTATGATCCATAAACAATTCAAAATGAAACTAACAATAGCCATTGTTTTTGTAGGACTTGGACAAGAACACTGTTGTCTTCTGCTGCCTGATTCACACCCTTGTGATGGTGTGTCTACCCCCACTCAACGCTGAAAGGGATTAAGATGGCCAGGCAGGTGAATTAACTCCAACAGCCTGCATCTGGAGGGGAGCCAGGAAACAGGGAATTGATTGAAAACAGGCTCAGCTGGGCAGGAACAGGTGGAGCCTATAAAGCCAGGAAACTGGCGACAGACAAAGGCTGCTAGGAAAGGCTGTAGCCACTTCCTGAGAAGAGGGTTTGGAATTAGTGCACCCAGAGAAAGGAGGGGAATCGAGAGTAGTAGGAAGGACTCCAGGGAAGGAGCAAAAAGGGCTGTGGGAAAGCAGGCCATAGTTACAGGAATAGATAGGGTCCCTGGACTGGAGCCCAGAGTACTGCGGAGGCCTTGGTTCTCCAGCCAACCACTGGGGTATGACACAGGTCAGGCAGAGGACAGCAGACTGCCTGGCCATCCTGGAAAATCTGGAAGGGGGAACTATAGAGTGATCTGGCTGGAGGGCTAAGTCACAAAGGGGAAGCTGTCATTTTTATAGTGAGAGGGTCTGTAGAACGGGAGGACAAGGGGAGAGACACTTACAGGGAAGGGTGAAACACCTTGCTGGAGCTAATCCCCAAGATGGCCTGGAGGAGTACCACCAACCGTGAGTAAACCCCATGATAGTCCTCCATTCTTTTGCACGGGCACACAGAAGTAAACCAAAAAAAGCACAAAAAAAAAAAGGTTTATTTTTAGTTAGCGATGGACTCTAACCACAGCCACAGATTTGAATGATGGGTTTGAGAGGAGAAGATTAAGATTAAATCCCATTTTTTGTGGTCATCCTCAGACCCGCAGGAGGAGAGAACTAAAGGTGCTCATTAGCTCCACTTACAAGCCTTTTGGTGGAAGATGTTTTTCTCCATTACCCCACATCCCCAGTGAGCAATTTGTATTCTAAGTTCTGTTTCTGCAAGGAAATGTGCTAATGACTTTTTTTTCATTTAAATGTGTCTAGAGTCCTTTCAATTGCTGTATTAAGCGCAGTGCTGCAGAAGGTCCACGGTGATGTTCCCGATTTAAAAAGTAATAACTTTTGAAACTGAACTTTAATTGAATCTAGAAAGTTTTGGTGTCAAACTAAGTCTTATTTCTCTCCATCTTTCTGTTTTTTTTCTGTGTGTGTTTTGTCTGGCTTTTGCTGCAAAGTGGTTGAAGAGTGAGTCAAAATTCAAAATGTTTATCTGTTAGGATGTCGTAATTCAGGAGCTCCTTCTTCAATTAATTTCAGTTTCGTGGAAAATGTCTACTTTGCCTCAGAAGTAACCTACGAATTCTGAGATTAACATATTGTGGATTTAAGGTGGTGGCCAATTTTGGATTAAAATGGAAACTCAATTGCAACCTTAATGATAAAGCAATTTCCACACTCCTCAGCAAAATAAGAATCACTCAGCCTGGTCTCATTCTCAAATTCTGGGGTTATATTTTATGCTAACACACAAATATCAGTTTTATTCTTGTGTTACAAATCCAATTACTATATTCAATATAGAAACTTTCGGTTTTTCTTCCAAGACTTTTAAAAATAATAGATACAGTAAACCTTAAAATTGAGCAAGTAACTTAGTCTCACTGTGCCTCAATTTCCCACCTGTAAATAGTGGTAATAATAATACTTCCCTCCCTTGTTTATTTAGATTAAAAGCTTTTCAGGGCATAAGATGGCTCTTATTATGTGTATGTATAATGCCTAGTGTAAGTAGTCCTCATCATGTCTGGGACCCCTACATGCCACAGCAATACAAATAATGAATAATAGTCATCCTCATTAATATTCAAGACGGAAGAAAACACCTAAATTCAGGAGATGTTAATAGTAACATGTTGGTTGATGTTTTATTTTTCTTCATACAATTACAAGTCCCTAATCTCTGTTTGCCAGAAGCTGGGAATGGGCAACGGGATGAATCACCTAATGATTACCTGTTCTGTTAATTCCCGTTGGGGCACCTGGCCCTGGCCACTGTCAGAAGACAGGATACTGGGCTAGATGGACCTTTGTTCTGACCTGGTATGGCCGTTCTTATGTTCTTCAGTGGGCCCAAAAAAGATATTTCATTGAGGGGGCAGGGGTAGAGCAGGGCGAGAGAGGATTTTAAGTCTTTTTCGCTTGTGAGTTTTTACAACTGTTTTTGAAGGAGGGGGACTGACAGTGATAACTTTCAATTGTCTTTCTCCCCTACAGGGCTGGTACTATATGCTTCCAGTATCTGGGGCTTTCCTAAAAATTAATCTGATCTACTTCAGTGAACTGAATGGTATAGTTCAGGCTTGTCACTAGTTCAGTCCTGTGAAGATATAACCATCTATGCCCAATTGTGTTGAACTGGGTATTGTGGCTTTGTAAAATGAAACATGACTTTCTGTATCTTAGCAGGAACCATCAAATGTATCTAGTTTAAGGCTTGAAGTTCAGCCTGGAACCGTTTCTGACCATCAAAAATTGCCACTGTACCTACTGTGCAATTTGGTCTCGTAAATGGCTGACAATTTTCTTTTATTTGTACAAAATATCCTGGCTTTATAAGGAGTGACTTTTTTTTTTTTTGTTTGAGGAGGGTTTTTTGTTTGGCTAAAAAGAAAGGAATGGAAGGAGAGTCAATAATGGAATGTCTTATTGAGTATCGATCAGGTAACACAACAGCTACATTTTTGTTTTCTAAATTGAAGGCTCCTCTAAAAGCATGTCATTTCAGAGGGGGAAAAATCATTTCTAATTATTTATGAAACTCTTTAATGCTTAGAGTTATTGCCAAGCCTGAATCTTTGACTTTGTTGGACACGGGTAGGAAAAAAGAGAATAAAATGTTATTTGAATGATTTTTTGTTTGTGCGCATCAGGGTTAGGTTCACTATATTACATTTTGCTTGATGCAATGCTAAGGCAAAACATTGATATGGCAGCTGGTTAGCTGGTGGTTGGTTAGCTCTCAATGTAACTTGGAGGAAAATAATCCTGAGGATTGAAAACTGCATTAGCAGAGTAAAGATCAGAGTGCCTGAAATAATTTGAAATAATATGTGCCTTAGGAAAAAGGTGATTTTTGTTAACCTCTTTTTTCCTCATACCTATTCAGAAATTCACAGAGACAAACTAAATGTATGTGTGTGTGTTTCCCTTTATATCTTTATGATTTTGGTATAGTGCCTCTCTCTGCCAAACACATGAAAATCATACAACACTGGCAATAAGTATTGTTTTCCTTTGTTTTGTTTTAATTCAGGTGTAACTATGGTGGTAGTGGAGGGGAAATCATTACAAATGCTCTGCTTACCAGTTCTGGTTGAAAGGACACCAATGATTTATGCAACCATTTCAGCCTATTGTTTCTGTTATCGCAAGGGTACAGGCCCAGCGTTCTCTTTGCATCTACTGGTGCTATGCAGAAGTGCCCGTGTTTTATTAGTCTCAGCCAAGTGTAGTTGAACTTCTGGTTCTGTGGAGGAGAAACAATAGCAGACTGATTTCAGTTTGGGTTTTGTGAGCTATTTCCCTTTATTTCTTCATCTTGCACATCTGAAAAAGCCAACCACATAAGCCTAGGCTTGGCATAATTGTTCCAGATATGTCAGATTCTGTTCTTTTTTTTTTGTGAATCTGGAGCAAATTCACAGAATAAAGTTCCAGTCTAAGGCCTGATTGTGCTCTTGGTGACCTCGGTAACCAGACTGCTTCTGACTTTGATTAGAAAACAGTCTGCCTCACAAACTGCTGTAGTGAGATCAGAACGTAGCCCAATAACTCAAAGCTTTCTAATGTTTGCATTAACGATGTACTAGTATAGGGATTCTTAAACTATGGTCAACAAAGCATTTCCTAGTGGTCCACAGAGAGGAAAACTGAGTACAGGGTAGCTGGGAGGGTGGGACAGAAGAGGATCCTTTAGAAACTGATCTGTAGAAATGAAGAGTTGGAGACAGCACAAGAACAAATTCTGAAAAGGGGATTTATCTACTACAGCTGACACCAGATTGCAAAGTGGGGAGACGGAGGGACAGGGAAGTCTTCAGGACTGGCCTCCCCCAGTGGCATAACAGCACACAGTGACAAAAGGCCAACCCTCCCCCCGCCCAATTAGGACAGTTACTCTTGCTCACTCCTAACATGTGCTCTGATGTCTATATTGACTAGTAATCAGTGGGGTATTACCCATCTATAAAAGACAGCAGAAGAAAGTAGCCCTGTTCCTGTAGCAACTGCCATTCACCCTCCCTCCTATGTTGGCTTTGTTGTTGTGGTAGAGTGTGCTAGTGGGCCTATTCTATTTCAAGTTTTCTCTTCACTATGGACATGTATGGAATTTTGCATTTGAGTTGCAGACTTCTCTTTGGTTTTGTGGTCTCGGAGCTTTCATGAAATGGTGCAGGCTCCATTGCTTAGCTATTGCCTCTACAAACACAGCCCAGAACTCAATTCTTGTTTTACAGGATGGCATATTTTGGCAATGTGTCCTAGTAGTAAGGATTGCATGAACCTCCAAAATGGACTTTAAGTCAGTGAGGTGGTAGGTGGGGAGATTCTTTATCATAAGCAATAAAACTGACAATATTTGACATCCAATATATCAAGGGTAGGCAACCTATGGCATGGGTGCTGAAAGTGGAACACGAGCTGATTTTCAGGGGCACTCGCACTACCTGGGTCCTGGCCATTGGTCTGGTGGGCTCTGCATTTTAAATGAAGCTGCTTAAACATTTAAAAAATCTTATTTACTTTGCATACAACAATAGTTGAGTTCTGTATTATAGACTTATAGAAACAGACCTTCTAAAAACATTAAAATGTATTACTGGCACATGAAATCTTAAATTAGAGTGAATAAATGAAGACTCAGCACGCCACTTCTGAAAGGTTGCCGACTCCTGCAATATACAAACCAGCAATCCCAAATATATCTTACCTTGTTGCTAATGTTACAAGTCTCAAAGGCCAGAGTGGAGTTTTCCACAGTAATACATCTAGCCATGGCTATGTTAACAATCTGGGAACAAAATTAAAAATGGAAATTCAGAAAAGGGAATAACATCAAAGTGAGGCAAATAAATGCAAGAGACAGAACACCGAAACACAGAAACACAGAATATTATTCATCCTACTGGTAGCTTCTGAATGGTTATTTCAGTAATCAGTACTTGTTGTGCAGCTGGTCATCTAAGCAACAAGGTATTGTATTTGTCCAATGACTGGATGTTTTTAAACAGGAAAAAAACCCACTTCTGTAGCTTTCAGGTGAATAGTCTTAATATATGAAACTTTTGGGGTCTATGAACACAATGCTCAGATCATTCATAAATCACATGATTTCACAAATCACAGCAATACCAATTTGGCCTTTTTAAATCACAAAACTGTTCCCCAATTTTTTTACTATTTGATCAGCTCTACTGGAAAACATGGTCTACGTCACAGCTAAAGTAAAGCAACTTTAACCCAGCTTCATTGGCTCCCTTTGGATTCCCCTGAGGTAGAGAAATATCTGTGAGTTTATAGCCAGCAGAGCAGATCTTTACCGCCACTGCCCTTGGCCTGGGAGGCGTGTCTGAGGTGTGGCAGAGTATGGCCATGTCTGCTCCTGGCTTCTGGAATAGCCTAGGAGGTAAATCGAAGCTGTGCTGGGGGAGAGCTCACCTGACCCACAGCCAGCATCAGTGCCAATGAGCATAACACTACTTATGCTCCTGCCCTCAGCAGGCACAGCACAAGCACAACTGAGGATCTGACCAATTACTTTCAGGAGTGCTACTCTTGCTGTTAAAACTAGAAGACTTTCAGAAGCTGACAGAACTAGATATGGGAACAAAGTGACTGACTCGTGATCTGGGTTCACTGTCACTTGTTCTTAACGTTCAGATTTTGTAATTTAAATTTATGCTGAACTTATAAATGAAGTAGCATGTCCATGATGCCTTAGGAAGGACTATTTTATGCTTCTGTATTTTTAGAAATGTTTCCAACAGTCCTGAACTTTGGTGAAGAAATATGGGCCAAGATCAGAATCTACATTTTGTGTACACACACATGTAATGAGATGCCGAATAAACACACACCCATAGACGTAATGAGATGCTGAATATATGAATAATTAGCACATTGTGAAAATGAGACTCACCTGACATCGAAGTTCACAGAACAGCATGAATATAGCACCAGGGAACGTTAAAGGGAAGTAAAATTCAGAGAATACACGCAACTTGATCCTGCTACATTCTTACACCACCACAACTTCCGCTAAAATCAATGGGAATTTGGAGTGTGTAGGAAAAGCAGGACTGAACCCAAAATATTTCTGAAAGTATTCTGTCCACTAAATCTTTGTTGCATTTGTATAAGTACTGGACACTGGGTTTTAGCTGCACTTTAATATGTGATATGACTGTTTGGGAGGATACTTCTATTTTTTGTTTGAAAATAGAAATGAGGCTGTTTTTATTGTAGAAGAGAAAAAATAGATTTCTAGTGCACTCTAGTGGTGTCAGGCTCTCAGTACAAAACAATAATTATTGTTCCTGTACTCTATTGATTTCATCAATAAATTATTGAAGCCTTAAAATTCCCGGAGATTATAGATGTATATCTGCATCCTCGATATCTCTGTCTGTAGCCGCAAGATTTCTGAAATATAAACTCTGGAGATGAGATAAATTACTCACATGTGTTTCACTATTATCTTGACTACTATGTGGTAATTTATCACGCCAGTTATCACTGAAGAGGCTTGTTAATGTAAAAATTTGTCGGTGGTAGGGAGAAGGGAAGTGCAAAAAAGATGAAATCTTCATTATCAGAAATATCACGCAATAGAAAATGGAAAGAGAAGCACAGAAAGAACCAACCAATGTGCTGTATCTTCAGATTTGTCACCTGTCCTAGAGCAAAGAGAATTACTACAACATAATAAAACCATTTCATCCTAAACCACGATCTGCAGTAAAGGTGAAATTCTCCATGGCTGAGGGAGACTGTATGAGGCCCTCCACACCTCTAGGAGTTACTGAGCTTGTGTCAAGCCCAACAATAGAAAGTAAGTTTAAATGAAGAGTGGCTGGTTAACACAGAAATGAAAACATGCATTTGTAGTGTATTTGCTCTTATAAAGTTCACATACCAGCCCACTGGCTTTAACAAGAGGAGCTTCCAGGTCTGGGTAGATGTTCTCCAGATACCACTTGAAGTTTTTGCACTTAAGCTTCTTCCGCAGTTCTATTTGTTGAGTCAAGTCTCCAACATCCAGGTTTTTCTGTATTAAGTGGTACCCATGTCCATAGAACAGTTCTTTGTACTCATCTAACCAGACCTCTGCAACACGTGCCAAATTGCGCTCCACTGTTTTTATCCGGTCTTTAGGGAAAGAGTACGGGTTGTCATTCCTGAAAATATGTCCAACTCTGGAGCATGGGATGATCTCAATTTCTCCTCCACACATCCAGACCTGGTGAACAGAGTTTGTTTTGATAAAAATGTTGGTAAATGGTACCGTCTGGTATACAATAGATCTGATTTTGAAAAGTGGCCTCAATTTTTAGAGGCAAAATTTTGTGGGTGCAACTTGCACTTCTGTGTAGGTACAAATGGAGAGAGCCTAACAGGAAATGGTCTGCGTTGCGTGCACTGTGGAACAGTATTACTTCAGGGGGAACCCTCTCAATCAGGTATAATCCCTTCAGAGATCCCCAGGACACAGGGGGTCCACACCCTCTCCAACATCCATTAGGGAGGAGCAGCATATACCTATCTCACAGATTTCTATGCTGGTGTGGAGGTGGCACACAGCCAAAGCCCTGCCTCTTCCTGACCCATTTAGAGAGGTTTCCCTATAGAGACTGTAGCTGGTGTATCTGGTACCTGTTCTGGGATGCAAATGAAGGTTTCTTGGGCCTTTGTTTGTGTATTAATACCTGAGTATCTCTGCAATTCACATACTTAAGTGCTTTAATGACAGTGTTTGCGTGAGCAATTAATTGGCGGTATATGATAAACGCCTCTTGGGCTGATAGGCCAGGAATTGAACCAGAGACCTCCAGAGATAAAATCATGAACAGCTACAGCTTGAGCTGAAGAGCCAAGCCTTTATAATGCCTGGCTAAAACTCCTTTCCTTTGAGGGTTAGCACATAGGGGGCTCTGTAATAAACTCACCATGAGTTATAGATGGAATTATTTTCAGGGAGAAAACTGTGGCCACAAAAATGGAGGTCAGGGAGAGGTCTTGTGAAAAATAAAGTCAAATGTGTTATTCATGCAGACTAACTTGAAAATACTGAAATAATCTTCTGAGCATTGCTCAGTTGAACAATAATTCTACACCTGGCTTGTATTAGCAAAAACATCATAAATAAATGACACACATAGTTTGTGGCCCATGTTCCAGGCCAAAAAAGAAGTAATTTCCACAACAATCTTTGGAAAGGGGAGGAGAGCCATGAGTTTCAAAGCTGTTCCTTTTTGCAGCACTGCCTACTTTAACTGACACACATGTGAATGCAAGAGTTACTGTTTAAATCAGGAGGGTTCACAGTTCATCTTTAACTGCTAGTAGAGGCCCTGATTCAGCAAAACACTAAAGAATATGAATTGGGGCCTAAATGAGATTTAGAGATAATAGCATTTAAAGGCTATGAGAATTCAAATTGACAAGGAAACAATCAGTAACATTATTACTACTTAGGAATACAGCATACCTTGAACGAAATCTCCATATTTTCACCTCCCCAAACATCCAGGCCAGGATCATATGTTCCAAGTTCAAAAAAATACTTCTTATCAATAGAAAATAATCCACCTGCCATTACGGGACACCTAGGAATGAATCACAGATCTTACAATGGTATTCTGTGGGACCATAAAAATGTGCCTGCCACAGCACCCATACAAAGGAATAGCCTGGAAATCATGGACTCCCAGCTGTCCTGGGACAGGTGCTAAATGTAACACACGATGTTAATTTGCACTTACAGAAATGGAAGCTAAACACACTAGATAGTTTATGAACAGAGAGAGCAAACAGATTAGTTTAAAGAAATGAAGAGACCCATTGAATATGAAAATTAGCAAAACCATACTGTTTAAAATCTGAAGTTAACTAAGTGGCAGAGAACACCATGTGTGTTACCTTGCTGCAGACAGGCAAGCACGTGAACGAAATGGATACTGCAAAAGCAACAGAGTCCTGTGGTACCTTATAGACTAACAGATGTATTAGAGCATAAGTTTTCATGGGTGAATACCCACTTCGTCGGATGCATGCAGTGGAAATGACCAGAGTCACGTATAAATATGTAGGCAGGAATCAGGCTAGAGATACCGAGGTTAGTTCAATCAGGGAGGATGAGGCCCTCTTCTAGCAGTTGATCTTGAGGTGTGAACACCAAGGGAGGAGAAACTGCTTTTGTAGTTGGCTAGCCATTCACAGTCTTTGCAAATCTGACACCATCAGCTCATGATTAAACAAAGACTAGTCTGTTTCCTGGTGTGAGGTCCCTGTGTGTCCACATGCTAGTGGGGGGATTGGGTAGAGTGGAGGTCCACTCTACCATGCCCCACATCAACTCTTAGTTCACTCTGCTGCAACCCTGATTCATAGCCTTCCTCCTCCTACACCAAAGGGAAAAGCAAATGGCTCAATATGGACTTTTCTGTCTGAGGACTCCCACTCCCTAACTTCAAGTGCTGACAACAAACGCACCATGATTTATGGCAGATAAGATCAAAAGAACTGGGCTGACTTTGCACCTAATTGCAAAAGCTTGTGTGGCTTCTGAAATAAAGGGATCATTTGCTGCTGCAGTGTGATTGTTCTAGTACATGACCTTTACTAGAACTGGACATGCAGTGTCCAGCAGAATATTTACAGCTCGCAGGCTTTTCAACAATGCTTGCTGTGCTCTCTGTGACTCAGGCTGGCACGCATCAAGTAGCAAACTTCCTACACAACTTAATTGCACAGATTTTTCTAGATGTTGGCTTTTCTGTGCCTGTTTATGTAAAAGGGGAACTTTGGCCCATAAAAGACTAGTTGTAGGAACTGATAGAGGAGCTTTTCTGTTCACAAAATGCTTAATTTTATACTCTTACCTTATTATATCTGTTTCCTTGATTTTATTTTTCTCAATGATCTCTGGAGGAATCTGCCTCCATCCAAAATTCATTGGCCAGGTAAAAATCCCACGCTGAAAGTTATCCACTGTCATGTAACTAAACACAGAAAAAGCTATAAGATCAAGTTTTGAAGGAGACTCTCAATCAAAAGGAATAAGTGAAAATGAACTTGTCTAAGTAATTGAAGCAAAAATCTCAAAGATTTTTTCATGTATATTCTTTGAGTACTAAACATTCATGATATACCAAACAGAAAATGCAAATTGTGGCATTTCCGGTAACTGAGGTAGCTGTATGTATTTTAATATTTATTCATGTACACTTTTTTTCTTTATTTCTTGAGTGAAATAATTTGTGAAAAGCAATTAATAGGTTAAGTAGCTTGTCTTCCCATAATTAATATATTTGATACTTGTAATTTGTAAGTGGTTTTTGTGAAAGTTGCTTGTATTGTGATCTAGAAGTACAATTACCTCATGTCCTTGTCACTGATTACTTCAATAACTGGGCACGCTACTTTCTTTCTGTTCAAACGAACTCTTTCCAGAAGTGGTTCCAACCATCCTACATTACATTCCACGTGAGAATCTAAGAATGTCAATACATCACCTAGAGGGCAGAACCAAGAGGGGATTATTTCATTTCTGAGAATGAAATGTGTTCAGTTAAGCCCACAGCTATTGTTACTTCCCCTAACTACAACACTCTACTTTCATTAACCCATCAAGGAAGAACCCAAGTATGGGCCTTATTCTGAACACATTTTACCTCAATTATGATTTCTAGACTATTGTTTTGTGAAGAGTGCTTGCCTGCTCACAAAATGGTATGTTTTGGCCTGCTCTGGCATATGTACAGAGGCAGGAGGGGAATGTGTGCCAGGGAGGTAGCCAGAATCCCAGGGAAGGACATGGCCCTACTCTCTCCTAAAACCCTTGTAGATGTTAATCCTCTGAGATGAATGCTAAGGGACAAGGAGGTGGGTGGAGCATGCTCCATCTCATAACTGGCAGATGGAGCTGGTCAGCTGCAGAATGGGGAGCAAACTCCCCCTGCTGCTTTAGTGAGAGCTTCCCAGAAGCCTCTAGGAGGAATCCTTGCTAAGTGAGGTATCATTTCTCCTGTGGGTTCCAACTGCAACATGTCCCCTCCATGCTTCCTCCAGAGTGGGTATGAGCACTGGGACAGAATCTTGGACTCCAAAGTGCACTTCCTAGTAGCGAAGGCAAAAGTAGATTATAAATCTGGAAAGGGGCAATCTTCCCTAACTCAATGCACAAAATGGGGTAGAGGGGTAGGGGAGGGGGGTGGAATGTTTCCTGGGCAAAGTGGAAGAAAAGGGTAGGACCCATGACCCCAAACACACCTTCCTTTTAAACAGCCTCAGAAAAAGATACACCCCTTTCTACTTACCACCTAAACAAGTTCCCAGCCAACAACACAATGAAAGGAAGCTTAAGATATACCAGTCAAAACTAGCTGTTAGTAGAAAATTCAATATATGATGACATTGGTGCAGGACAATACAGACATTTTAATAACAAAATGATATGGGTCTGTGAGCATCAAGAAGTGAGGTGAGGGAAAGACACAGATATTCTGCAGAAAGGATGTTAGAATTTCTAAAATACAGAGCCTTGTGGTAACGCACTATAGCACAAAGGAGCCAGATTCTTGGCTGCTCTGTAAAATTGTTGTATTTTATGTCACAAATCCTACTCAAATCTATCTTGTTACTGCCTAATTTCTAATCATCCAGTTCCTTAGAGCTGGTAGAAAAAACGTCAACTTTTTCCTGGAAATTTTGACTTTATTTTTCAAATATGTGGTATGTTATACTACTCAGCCGAACAAGCTGGTTAAATACTTGCAAAATTCTTTGCCAAACAATGGCAAAACTTGCCAAATAGTATTCAACTCTCTCTAATATTAGTTCAAGATGCTACGATATTCAGCACAGTAACAAAGGATAACATTTCTGTAGTATAAATATCTTATTCAGACAAGCTCAAAACGGCAAATAATAACTTTCCTCTTACCTTTAGCAATCTCTGCCCCTGCTAGTCTGGCTCGTATTAAACCATGTCTTTCTTTGAGGTGAAGGACCTGAACCTTTGGAAACTGTGACATATATTTGTCCAAGTTATCCTTGAGGTATTCTAAATAGGAGAGACATAAGCAAATTTTTACTAATGATTGGCTTGTCTTTTTAAAGCCATAACAAAGCAGTGAAAAGTTCCCTCTCACTAAGTTTTAAACCATCCATTTTTTTTTCATGTGGAGACATTCCCTTTGACTTTAATGAGCATTGGTTTAGGCCCTTTAGTAGCACTGTTTCCTCCCTCCTCTTTGGATGAATCCTGCATTTGGCTGTGTTCCAAACCTCCATATAGCTCAATCAGAAGGGACAGGGCAAAAATGTGTGCTCTGGATGGGATTTTTGAAAGCACTCTGCTCCTAGGCAGGTGACTGGTAAAACTCTCCCTAATGTCAATGACAGTAGAATTAGGCTATTGCTGCTCAGTTTGAAAATCCCAGCCTGTGTGACATTGGTCCCTTTCTGTTGAATCCCAACAGCTAATGTTAATGCTACATTTAAACAATCCGTCCGGTCTTAAATTGAGTGAGGAATACAGCATTGCGTGTCATTATTTCTCACATGGCACTTTATATTTGTTTGACTTTGTGGGAGTGGGTCGTAAAAAATTCTCAAAGAACAAAAAGTGAGAAAGACAGCTGTCTGAGTTAGTAGCAATCCTAAGTGTGTGTGGGTTAAATATATTTGGCCAGATTTCAGTTTGTCTTTGCCCAAGTAAAGACAGAGTGAAAATCCGAGAGAGAGTGTAATGAGAGTTTCTATGATGGAGTTTGATATCTTCCTCTGAAGCATATAGAGCTGGCCACGGTTAGAAATTAGGTATTGCACTAAACTGACCACTGAACTAATTCACTGTGGCAATTCCTGTTTATATAAATTTGCCTGAGAAAGAGCCTTGGGATTTGGCTCCTGAATTTTACATGCCCTTTTTTGCTTTTCTAAAGGAAACAATTGTTTACATTTCAAAAGCCAACTGAAAATCTTGGCTTCAGTTTTTTAAACTTTGTGGATACACTAGAAGTTCTGCTTTTTCTGCCACTCCTAGAAATCGAATACCACATAAAACACAGTTCTCTCATTACTTTACCACTACCGATGACATTTCTACTGCAAGATGCCCAGTATTTTCATTATGCCACTGGCTGGTTAGTCCATACACAGGAAAGTGCAAAGTGAAGGAAAGTTTGCTAGAAAATAGGGTACAAATCTATTTATTTGCCCCAAAAAATGGAATTGTCTTTAACATTTATTTATTGAATTAAGTCCTTTTCCTCTCATCCTCCTTATGTCAGTTCTCTTTTTAAATTGTAAACTCTTTGGGACAGGGTTCCTGTCTTTGTACATGCTTATATAGCACCTACCACAATTGGACTCTGATCTTGATTTGGTACAAGGCTTGTCACGAGGAGCTAACAATCTAAGAATTATCCATTGTTCAATTATTCAAAGCTGAACTCTGCTGTGGAGCATTGAGAACCAAAGTATTTAAAAAGCAGAGACTCCATGGCATTGCAATTACTATGATTGTGCCTGTATCTTGACTGTACATAACAGTGACCATTCAGATGCTTTCATAGTATGCAATAGCTTCAGAGATGAAGAACAGTACTGTATCTAGCTGAGATTCAATGGCCACTGAAGTAGGCCAAATGTAATTGAATTTGGCCAGGATTGTGATTATCACCCCAACAGTCATGAAAGTGTTTAATATCTTGGGTTGGGGTGCCTATTTTGCGTCTCCTGTGAAAGATGGAGCCTCAAGCAACACAGTATTCACAGTGCTAAGGGGCACTGGTTTCATATTGATTCAGAAAGAAGCATGCCATCTCCTGATTTGTCATGTAATCCACTCTCTACTTCCTTTGGAAGTGTGCTCGGATAGGAGACTTCCAAGAACTACATTGGCCTCATTCTGGCTGGGGGAATCCATATCAGTTCAAACTGGGATTACGGTACAATGTGGCATAACTTCGTGATTAGAACATGGGGGCAGGTTAAAATTAATGAAGAAAATTATATTTCTTCTATACAGATTTTAAGTACAGAGAAGCAAATTGCTGTTTAGCCCTGGGACACATCGATTTCCTAAATTTAAAGGAAGCTTCACCTACCTTTTGTGCTGAAGTCATCCACCAGAATAATCTCTTTAATCAGGTGAGGAGGAGATCGATTGAGGACACTGTGAACGGAGCGTAGAAGAGTGGACCACACTTCATCCACAAAACATATGATAATCGTGGTAGTTGGAAGGTCATTGTGAACCAGTTGTTCTGAACACCTAAAACGTCAACAATACAAATAATCAGCATCCAGCAGGCAATATTTTCAATGTACGTGAGGCCAGAGGATTAAAACTTCTGTATGTTTCGGTAAAACTTTGAAAGGCTGCTTGTTTTGTGTTTAGCTTGGAGCTTTATAAGGTGGGGGTGGGGAATAGAAGTATTCTGAATAATAAAGATATAACACCAATAGGGAAATGCCAGTGATGCAAAGATGAGCGTTCAGGTGCATTAGATGATTTTTATAAGGCACATTCTACTATTTGTAGTGGGGGCAGTCTCAGCAGAGAGGCCAAGGATATCTTCTCTCACTCACATGGATGAATGGTGTGTGTGTGCGTGCGCGCATACACACCCACACACACCCACACACACACCCCTACTTACCTACCTACAGAATGCCACGCCTTTAACTCCTCACAGAGGCTGCATCTACTGCAAAGTAGCCACTGTTAAATTATCTCATTTTCATGAGCAAACATCCTCTAAGGCCCTGATCCCCCAAATAAGCAGATACATTGTTTTGTTCATGGGACTGTTCCTTTTGATTGCAATTAGGGGGACCAGACAGCAAGTGTGAAAAATTGGGACAGAGGTTGGGGGGTAATAGGAGCCTATATAAGAAAAAGACCCCAAAATCGGGACCGTCCCTATAAAATCAGGACATCTGATCACCCTAATTGCAATTGACTTCTCATGTGAGCAAAGTTTCTTATGTCCTTACAGGTTTTGCAGGATCGAGGGGCCTAAGAACAAGAATAATGTACTCGTTATTATGGTGTTTGTTCCTGTTTCCTGTGTTGCTCATGGTATTGTGTAGCTCATGCTGCCCTGTTTCTGGCATGTCTTTGTCTTATAGCTCAAGCTGCCTTATTGCTGGCATGCCTTCGTTTCTCTCTTGCTGTGTCTCTCCCCAGAACACAGTCCCCAGTTGCTCATAAAGAAATGCAGTATACAGCCTATACTGGTACCACCACTTTTCTGTTTAAGAAAATGCTGCCTGGTCAGAACAAGCAAGGGGGGGCACAGTGTCTTGCTGTTTCTGCAGAACATCAGTTTCTTGGCACTTGCACAATGCTGTACTGAACTGGAAGCAGAGGAAGACTGAGAGAAATGCTGAGGATTCACGGTGTCTGAATTCTTTGACATTCCAAACTGCATGCAAATCAGCTGTATAGAAAAAAATCCAGTGGTACATGTAATGGTCCTGGGAAATAATCACTTCCAGAAAAGACTGTTCATAGTACAGTAACAATACACAAAACATGCAGATGCAGAAGAAAACTCGCCCAACATAACTGTACTGAGTGGACCAAAATGGGCTAATCTTGAGGGTGCAAGTGGGTGGAATGACATTACAATATACCTCACATCAATGCAATTAAATCTGTATACACAACACACACACACACACACACACACACACACACACACACACACAACTATCTCAGAATCTAAAACCATCCAGCATTTTCTATCTTTTGTTAAAATATATAGGCCTTTCCTTTTCACATGAACTTCCTTCCCTGACCCTCCCCGCTGGCTCAGCCTGTGAATGTTGAATGCTCATCAACACACTCCATCCAGAGGGTCTGAATGTAGCCTACTCGCCTAGCAAACAGGGAAAGATGAAAATCAGCAGATTTGAGGGAGTGATAAAATTTCTCCGATTCCTATGAATTTGTTGTCTTCTTCCATGACAGTCAAAATGTGATGGCTGGGTCAAGTCTGGGTCTTCAGTGCTTGAACAAAAGGTCGATGAGCAGCTTTTCTCATCTTCTATTTGCAATTCAACTACTGCTTTGATATGTGCCTTAAGGGGACATTCATTCCCTAAGCTCTGGTATCTTCAAGTGGATCTTGAGGAGTACAGAGCATCTTACTGACAAACTCCTGTTCCCAGAATGATATTATTTTTCACATAGAATACCTTAGCATTATTGGGGCTTGCTTGCTCTCTATTATTGATAGTGTAGCCTGACAAAGGTTTGATCTGTTTTCTTCCAGGGTAGGCCTCTTACATGTAGGAAGAGTAACCAACCCACCTGCTAACTGAGAATACTACAGGAATAATGCTGCTTTTGATGAACATAAAACAGAGAGCGCCTTTTAAAAACAAGCAGGCACCAGAGCACTGTATGCCAGAATAAATTTGAAAAGTCATATTTTTCTTATATTTAGAAATATAAGCCATCAAATTATACTTTTATGGGCTCAGATACAGCTCACATATCTGTGCATCTCAGAGAGAAAGTGAGGTGTGGACCATAAAGACGTATTCGCAGAGCCTATCTATATCTTGCTAATTGCAAGTGCAGGTTTGATTTCTTTTCTAGCACTGGCTATACAAAAAATCCAGATCAGCCTCTCTAGCATTCCTTTAAGTATATCTTTCCTCCCCTTTTTATAGCATGAGAATGATTTTTATAATTGACTTACAGGGGGTTCATTTTAGAACACCAGTCATCACTGGATAAGCCAGAAGGAAATATTGATATTTGATATGTTTTAGTTAGAAATCATCAACACATTGGCCCATGGCACTGACACAGCTTGCTGCAGTGCAGGAGGTTTTTGGATTGCAAGTGAGTTCACGACTCTCAAAATCACTGGAAAACACTTAACTAGATGTACCACAGGAGAGGCATTTATCACGGGGGGAGAAGAGAGAATTTGCAATCCTTCCCAGCTCTTAGAAAACTTTGTGACATGGATGATTTTGTTACTGACCTCAGTGGAGGCAAAAGGTAGATGCTGAGAGTGACAGCTTTCACTATAAAGAGGGGGATTTAAGGGGTGAAAAAGTAGTCCTACAATGAAGACGCAAGCAAGACTCAATGGACTTAGGGTCGTGGTGGTAGGAGAGTATCGTATAAAAAAAGAATATTAAATCCATGTTTAGCTACTTAATTTTATTATTACTAGTCCAGATCTCTGGACCGCCTTCTATCCTCTTAGGGAGCACAAACCATTTAGAAAGTAGTGGGGGATTCCTCTAGCAAAGATGAATCTGTAGATGATGCAACAGCCCCTAAGGACTTAAAGCAACCCTTAGGAGCAATCTTAAATTAAGGAATTACATCAGTGTCTCTTTTCTTGCCTGCAGGAAAAGGGATGGGTTCCCTGCACTGGGACCAGTGGGTCCATTCTTCCTTCTATCGATACATACTTAAAGAAGCTTAATTTCAAAATTTCCCACAGCTAGTGTATGTATGAATGATGACTAAATGAAAGGAGCCAAACAATGTTGCTTGAAAATGTGTCTTTCGAAAGTGCTCAGGGTTGACCTAACTCTGCTTTCCTTGATTTAGACAGAAACAGAGAGAAGCCAACTGTGAACACTTTGGAACAACCTACCTTAAGTGACATTTTTAATCAACATGGCTTCAAGGCCTGATACCCTAGTGATAAGTCTCTGCATTTCCAGGAGGGTGACCTATGACCGCTTCCTAGCTCGGGGTGAAATTTTCTAAAATGTCTAAGTGAGTTAGAAGCCTAAGATGCATTGAAAGTCAATAGACTCTAGCAGCTCAAGTCACTTGGGCACATCTGCAAATGTGACCTCAGTTCTCTTAATTCATCAGTTTGAGAGGACGAGTCAGAGCACGCAATCTACACTGACAAAAGTGTCTAGTGACACCTCCAGATGATTGGTGCCCTAAAATAATGTATTTTGCTGCTGGAATCGTGGGTGAGATGCATGACTTTGCTATCTTGTATACCTGGTTGCCAAGATGCAGAGTGGCATGTAGGAAATGCTGCTCTTCTACCAAGCGTGGTTGTTATAGGTTGGGCGTGCTCAGAGTCAAATCCAGGTTAATGAGCAAAGCCCAAGTAAATAGCTGTGCACTACAGTAAATAGAGGGACTATAATGGTAGTTTGGGGAAAGGGATTGGAATCCTACCCACCAAGTTCAGAGACGATAGAGGCTAGTTTTGCAGTCCTTCCATGACCCCTGTGTGCAGTAGCATCCATTGGCTGCTAGCCAACTCCCACAAATGGGTTTTGTCCAGTAATTCATTTGCAAATCCACTGGCCATCCCACTGTGTGTATTCCATCTCTCTCTTTGCATGAATTCTTGAGATCTTTTCCATTCCTGTGCTGGTCTCACTATACGTGGGGCTTCCACTGTACTTCTGCACCTGAGTGGATTTGGTCCTCAGTGAGTTTTTATTTTTATTGTGTTAAGGGCTAAACAGGCATAAGACGCTCATGGAACAAGTTCCTAAAGCCTGCCTGGTTACTGGGGTTCAGTTCACTAGCTTAGTACTGAGGCAAGGCTTAAAAGTAGAGCTGAGGTGTAAATGGGAAAGATTAGGAGATCTCAGAGAAAAAATGGCAATTTTATCAAAGAGATTTTCTAATACATTCATTGCACTGCAAGCTATTTGAAAACTGGGCATGCAATATTGCTTCCTTGCCAATGGACAGTGAGCAAAGAATTTGGATTGGCTCTGGTTGATGCGGATTGAAAAAATGCATCCATTTAAGTGGTTATGGATTTGTAATTAGCAACTGGCCTATCCCAGTTGGTACACACTTTTGCGTGTGGTTGCATCATTTTTTTCCACTGAAATTATTATCCCAACATCAGACACCACTGGTTAAAAAGCATTGCAGAGTACAGGGTATGTTGACGGGAAATTTTAACTTGGGAACTGCATACTCCATGAGTTAAACAAAGAAGAAATCTTTGCCCTCTAGAAATGGCAAAAGCTACCAGCACAGTGAAAATATTCCAGCCAACTTTCCCTGTAGCCAAGTATGGTTTTTGTTATCTTTTCAGATACCATACTAAGCTGTAATATCATATTGGCAGTTTGCCTAGGAGATGCTATGTTGCCTACAACACTCCCATGTTTGGCCATGGTGTTTTCTGTGATGAGGCTAGAAAATGGGTGGGTATCTTGTTACCAGGAGCTCTGACTCCTCACCTCAGTATCTTACTGTTCTATAACATACCTGTTACGTGGACAGATAATACTGGAAGGAGGAGATCCTGGTTTTGGTCTCTGGGTCTTTTGTTTCCTTTAGGTGACACTTTACAATTATTTCAAGACAAAACTTTGTTCTGTGAAACACGAGTGTGCCTCTTTGCTCTTTATGTTTGCCTCATATCACTTGTAGTTTTTCTGCCTTGTTTTGCTTCATAGAATACATAGTGAAAAACAATGATAGTTCACTTCAAAGATACGTTACACATTGTAGCAATTCACCTTTGAACATGGAGCCAGCTTTAAAAGTGATGTGTAAAGTGCTGTAAATAGCACTTGGGAGGGGTAGTGACTCCTGCTATAAAAGCATGCCACTGCCATCAAAATCAGTGAGCACATGAAGTTGCAGCAGGCTAGAGCTCAGGGAGTCTAAATGTAATGCAGTTTTACTTCTGGGGGAATTCTGTGCCTAAAATTTTACACCAAGTTAAAAATTCTGTGCTCAATATTTTAAAATTCTGCATATTTTATTTGCCAAAATAACACAAGATAATCATGCCATTTTCAATTATTTTGGTAATTTATTTCAGAATAACTGTCAGCAAGTATGTCTGTAACAATGCAGACAACAAAAAAGATTCAGGAAATGTTTTTTTGACAAATAGATTCCTTACTAGGCATATTAATGTGGGACTTTGTATTGTAGTTTAAATGAATTACCACCCCTCAGAAGCAGTGCAAAGGCTTGGGGGAGTTGGGGTAATGGAGGAGCTGAGGGAGAGGGAAGTAATAGCTGGAAGGGAGCCTGGGAGAGAACTGGAGAGTTCTTGGGAGTGGGGTAGAGAAGTATAGAACAGGTTCTTTTTGGCGGAGGGGAGGGATTGTTTTGGAGCCTCCCCCATGTAGACCCTGGATGATCCCGCAGCCTCTCCCAATCATCTGTCCTGTTCCCTTGTATCTCTGCACCCCCGTTCAGTCAGGCATAGCTGTCCCTATCCCCATGTGGCCCTGTATCCCCACACCCATTCATCCTCAGACTCAATGCTGTCACCCCACTAGTTCCTGTGCCCGTGCCCCAGTCTGTCCCCCTGCTAGCCCTTCTGAACCCCAGTATGTGTGAACCCTCCAGCAGACTTGTGGACAGGGAATTGTGAGGATAGCAGCCTTTGCCCCCTCCCTCTCACAGCTGGCTGCTGCAGCCTATGAGCCGGCAACCCTCTCTTCTGGTGCCACATCAGCCCCTGGTGGGCAAAAGGTATAATTGCAGCTTCCTTTCGCCTCACTGTCAGAATCAATTATTTCACAGGGGGAAAGAAATCTGCAAAGGATGTTAATTCTCCCCTTGCACAGTGGCACAGAATTCCCCCAGAATGTAATGTATTATAACCAAGAGACTAGGAGAAAGGTTGCAGTGAGAAAAGCAGCTAATAAAGAGATGTAAAAAACACATGCAGCAGTTTAAATTAAGTCCCCAACTTTAACTTGCACCTTCTTCCAGGTCCTCTATGTAGGGTGACCAGATGTCCTGATTTTTATAGGGTCAGTCCTGATTTTTGACTCTTTTTCTTATATAGGCTCCTATTACCCCTCTACCCGCCTCCTGATTTTTCACATTTACTGTCTGGTCGCCCTACCTCTATGTGTACATTACAGTTCACTAAGGCAGACTCCCTTAGATTCAATTATACTCTGTCACACCTACTGACCAGCAAAGTAACTTACACATCACCTCTGTATTTGGACCATGGACTTTGGCATCTGGAGCACAAAAATGAAATTTCCAGGAGCATCTTCAAATTTCAAGGAAATGTTCTGTTTCACCACCAACAATTTTAAAAGCAGAAATCGACATTTTCACACTGTGTAGGCATTTAAGCCTCAAATGCACAGGTTTTTGAGAACTGCCCCGGGCTATAACCAGGAAAGTGAGCTCCAAGGGGTCCTTCACTGGACTAAGAATGCCATTCAGTGATCATTTAGATTAATCCTAGGCAAGGGCGAATTACCTAGTGGATATCTCAAACAATATGTCAAGAAGCATATGCGCACTGCTATTTAATAATCCTAGTTAGCACTTACGTATTACTTCAAAGCACGGTAGAAATATCCGCTAACTAATTCTTACAAGTATAGCTGAGTATAAAATATTACGTCCCTCATATATGTTGGGAAACTGAGGAAAATAAAAAGATCAGACAGGGAGGCAATGCCAGAGCAAGAATGAGCCCTCATGAGCTACTAGTTATCAGCCCTGTGCGTAGCCCAGTTATGTGACAGAATTCACTTGGAAACCAAACTTCCATATGCCAAAAATATTTGAACTGGCTTATGATGCCCTTAAATGCTGGATATTACACCAGATAACATTTTCCAATGTGCTCAAATGACTTAGGGGCCTAAGTCCTATTTTTAAAAGTGACTTAAGCACATTGAAAGTCAACAGGATGTATGTTTCTATGTGCCTAAGTCTCTTTTAATTATAAGATAGAGGCTCCTAACTCCCTTATGTGCCTCTGAAAATTTTATCTACAGTGTGATTAGTCTATTAGCTGAAAATAAAGCACTATTTCATTGATACTTTTCATGGGGGCTAATAGTGCACTGCAGTTTTGAAATACCTCTTGACTGTTTGAAGTTATGGAACATTTATATACAGGTTAAAAGCATTCCAGAAAGCACATCATGATCAAATCCTTTTGATCCATATGTAGTTCAAACTTGTCTGAGATAACTTATGCAGGGGAAAACAGATCTTACCCGGCAGGCCTTGTGTCATCAATGGCTCGGTCTACAGGGATCAAATCACTCAGATAGACATTGAAGTTTCCTTCCTTCCATCTACTTTTTGCCTCTTCTTGCTTATCATTCGGGACTGCAGCAGGATGTCCAAACTGACCGGGAGCTTTGGGATCTCTTGGGGAAAGTGTTGTATCAATTGTTAAGACTTTGTGCAACCCAGTGTCCCTTGTAAAATGGATTGTGTAGCTACTTCGATTTATTTTCCTTAATTGCTCCTTATCAGTTAACTTGACATTGTGAACTTTTGTCAGCTCTGGACCTTCAGTCAATATTGCTTTCTTAGTTAGGCCATTAAACTCAGCAGTCTTGGTTACAGAGTTCAAGTTAGGGGCATCCTCACTTTTGTTGCTGATAAATTGCTGTCCTTTTCTCATTTTCAAACTCACTGTAAAATTTCCTTTAGAATCAGCTACAAGATTCTGTGTTGCTGGGATGCTGATTTTTATCCCCTCTTTACTAATAATGATAAACTGATTTTCAGACAAAGTTAGTTTCTTTTCATGATCAGCTTTTGTTTCCTCTTCCTTTGGTGGCTTTCCCAGTTCTGTTGGCTTTATGGACAATCCCTTTTTCTTGGCACCGTTTGCAGCAGCCAGCTTGCTGACAGGTACATCCAAAGTCCTGTTTGCTTTATGTTCAGTGCCATCTATTGCTTTCACCCCAATCCTTTTTTGCTTTACAGGGATGATTTGCCAAGGAATTGGCAAATCTGGTACTGGGGGTTTGTTCTGAGGTTCCTTGGGGTGTGCCTCCGTTTGCAATTCCGGTTTTAATCCAGTCAAAGGGATTTTCTCTGTGATCACAATTTTTAAATTGCCCTCGGTGCCCTTTGATGCCTTAGTTACAGGTTGGTTCTCTTTCTGTGCAACTTTGTTTCCTACAGTAGTTGTGCTGTGTGTTAATTTGACAACTGATCTCCCTGTAGCTGCAGCTAATGGGGTCTGCTGAAGCCTTTTGGGAACAGTGTGCTCTGTTCTCAGCAGGTCTGTGAAGTTTACAGCTTTTACATGCTTTTTTCTCTCTTTCTTTTCCATGGGAACAGAGGGATAGGGGCTCAGCAGTTTCAATGAGAACGTCCCAAGTGGCACAATCATTTTCTTATAGATCATGCTTTTCTTTTCTGTTGGGTTTGCTGTTCTCTTTTCATTCTGTTTGTCTATTTCATTTTCAGCCTCTGCCACTTTCTCTTCTATATTTCTATATTTCTCCTTACTAAATCTCCACCTTTCAAAGCCTTTTGGGGGAAGTTTTGGTTCTCTTCTGGAGCCTTCAGGGGTCTTCTCTAGGTTTCGCCAAACTTTGAATCTTTCCCTCTCCCTCCGGATCATCTCATCTTTCAGAACCTTGGTGTTGATCTCACTGAATGAAAGCTTGAGAGCTGCCATGTCAAAGATCAACCAGATGACCGAGGCAACAAATATAAATGCAAGAGCTCTCCCACTGCCTCGGAAAAGCTTCCGGATCTTGTTCATCTTTAAAAGTTTGTTTATCTTCTTTATTGCTCTTGCCCTCCTGGGCCTCTTACCTTAGCGAGCCAGCAGTTCCTGCTCCCTGGAACACGTCTGACTAGTGATCCAGGGGAAACTTCAGATCCTGCTGCCTGTCAGTCTTTGCCTGCGTGGCATTTTACAGCGAGGCATCTGCGTCTCCTCAGCTTTTCATGATTAATCCAGCAGCATTTCATTTCATCTACAGTAAACACAGGCGTTAGGTCACTGAAGAAACAAGTATAAGTTCCGCGTTATATTCCCATTGCTTTTCTTGTTTAACTATTATACACGTTGCCTTAAGAGAAGGGAAAAGTTGCAGATCAGATGGTTTTTCTCTCCACCCAGCTCTCATTCCTCCTGCTGTAACTCTACACCTCCTCACATAAGCAAACTACTTCAGTCCATTACCCAGAAAACTTTTTGTGCAGCTCTTACCTTCGGAGTTCTTCTGTTTATTAACCATTTATACAACAACCTGTTCAAAGGCAATACTTTAGTTCCTGTTTCGTAACACTTTCTTAGAGTATTGAAAGTTAACCCTTTATTAACTCTTCTTGTCTAAGGTACTGTTAATACTGCACTGTCTGGCCTTAAGTAAATAATAAATTAGAAAGGATAAAATTTTATCTCCGGTGTAACTCTAAATCAATGGATAAATATAGCTCAGTGTCTCATTTAGATAATGTAGCAAAAATTTAGCATCTGACCACAGTCTATGTTAATTAGGAATAGATAACAAAAGGATAATAATTAGAAGTATAGGTGCAGTGTGCTAGTGAGTATTTGTATTTCTCCTACTACACTGCAGATGGCAGATGTATTTGAAGTAAATGGATTAGCTTAAAACTTGGAAACTTCTTCTTCATATGTTTGAATTGTAGGGTGTAGCAAGCTGCAGGGTGAAGAGAGCTGCTCTACATAGGATCCAGGGAGGCGAAGGGCAAAAAAATGGACATGCATTTGAAGCAGAATGAGCTTCAATTTTCCCTGTCCCTGCGTAAAGATGCATCCAGGGGAAAACAAAGACAAAAGCCCTACAGCTTTCATACCACTGAAAACCCAACACATTCTTTTCATGGGGGGTCAGTGTGGGGAAAAAGCTCATGGTCACTTGGAGGGACTGGGCATGTGTCCCACTAACTTCAGACTGGTCAAAGATCCATCGATCTCAGGACATCCATGCATTGTGCTTTCCTCTCTATGCTGCGCCCAATGTTGTCACTACAGCAGCATAGCTCATAGCACAGTCAGGCTGCCACTGGCTTCCACCCTAGGACTGTTTTCTCCCAGGCCCTTTAGCCAGACTAGGGGTGAGGGTGAAGTAGAAGATGCAGGGCTGTGGTTTACACCAGCATTAACTTCCTGTTCTGAACAGCACAAATATGGGTGAATTCACTGCCAGGTTTTGAAGGAAGCATGTCATGCAAAGCAGCTGCTCTGTAGGTCTGCTCACCCTGGAGACTATCCTATAATGCCCCAGGAACTCCTCCCCACCACCAGCACTGCCCATTAGTATCTGTATGGCACCATAAATGTAAATCACACTTTATGGTGCAGAAGATGGATTCACTGCCCCAGAGAGCCTATGATCTAAGGCTCAGTTCAGGAAAGCATCCCCATAGATGAGAAGAACACTGCTGCACATGCTGAATCAGGATCTAAATTAAAAAGAGAACAATGGAAGAGATGACAACACAGGGAGGGGCAACTGTTCACCTTTTTTTGCTCTATTTGTCTAAATTTCACATATTTAGCACATATTTGCTCTTCTTTGCAGTACATATTAGAGGACACTTTTGGCTTTTTTCGTCCTATTTTACAATACCAACATCAGGTACAGGGAGGCAACCTCACTGAAATCAATAGGTCTTAATGAGATGGACTGAGAGCAGAATTTGTCCATTGGGGTTCTGTGCCATGATAGTATACAGGGTCTTGGTTTGGTATGGTGAAGTTCTATAAGGAAAAAGCCGAAGGGAGTGGAAGAGCATTTAAAGTTCTCCAACTGTAGACATGGGAACATATGGTTTAAAAATGGCCTTTTTAAACTTTTGTATAAACAAGAAATCTTAAATAACTAGGGTTATTCACTACCAAATTCACGGTCCATTCTGGTCAATTTCACGGTCATAGGATTTAAAAAAATCATAAATACATGATTTTAGTTACTTATCATTTAGGAAATTCAGGATACAGTTATTAAAGTGAAAGAGTGAAAATTGTGCACTGGCCAATATTAGTAGACTCTTTGAATACTGATATTAACATGTAATTTAAAAGCAATACTTTTCTGGAAACCCAACAAGATTCAGTAGCAACAGAGAAGGAAATGAAAAAGAAACACACCAGAAAAAAAAAAAAAAAAAGGTGGGGGGAGGCAGCCAAATACAGAAAAATGCATGTGGGAAATAACAGAAACCAGAAAAACCAAGATGGAATCCAATCTCTTTTTGAGGGTTAATAATCCCAACTGTCTGTGAATGAGCTTCCAAGATGCTGCCATTTTGATATTTTTCCAACCCTTTCCTTTTTAAGGGAAAAGTTCTTCTCAGATCTGCCTGGCCTACCTTGATTTCAATAGTACTACCTCATATGAGTAAAGCTATGCACATTTTAAAGTATTTTCAGGACTGGACCGTATAGTTAAAATGGAAGCAAGGCTAAAAGTATGTATTACGTTATTAAAAGGCTATAAAAAACCCATCAAAGATCATTGTAGTTAGCAAAAAACAACCTTCAGAAACAGAGGAAGTCATATATAAATATTTTCCACATGGAAATGCAAGTTAAGATCAACCAAACAGCCTTAACTCAGTCCTCATAATGACACTAGTCCTCATCTTCCATTTTGTGTTTTTCACACGTAATTTGCATTACTTTTGCAACAGGACTTCAAAGAGATTTCAGAACTGCTTAGATTATGGCTGTGCACATCTTAAATTTGGAATATCCGCTGCACTCACTTAGTGACCATGTTGCCACTTCTATTTTTCTTTCATCAACATTCTTTCATAAGAACGTTTTTAGAAATCCATAGTGCAATTTGGAGATGGCACTGTACTTGTAGAGCTCACAGCTGGAATATAAAAATGTGTATCACAGACACAGATGAATAAGCAGGTTTTTCACACATGGATAAGCGTCCATATGCTCCCCATTCCACTCTTCCCACACACGAGCACACATACAAATTTGATTTTACTCCAATCCTGGTCTTTCCCCCCCTACAAAAAATTGCTCTGAGTCAAATTTGTGAAAATTTATGATTTTGCTCAAAGAGCTAATATTTGTCATTTCCACTGTGAAAAAGCTCTCTTCCTACTTACAGAAGTTGGATATCACTTTGGGGTTCAGATGTTGCAAAGGTCAGGGGGTGAATTCTGTTTACAAGGTCACATCTTTGTTTGGTGAGTCATATCCACATGGTCAGCAGCATTTGGACTCATAAAGGGTGAAATTTGGAGCAGGAGATAGCTGACACGGGCATATTATTCCTTGGAAGTAAAGTAGAGAGAGAAAATACTGGTAAGAAAAATCACATTTAAGCAGTGAAACTGGCATTAATAGCTGCAGCGCTGTACAATGCTGTTTATTTTCCTTCTCTAAGGGACATGGAAATAAAAAAAAAAGGATATTCTCTCCTCACTCCCCGTGTTGCTGTTATAAATGGAAAAATCCGGCAAGTGAAGGGAGGGCCCTGGGGCACGGGGAATGTGAGAAACACTGGCGGGAAATGTGATATTGCCCTCGTTGCATCTTGTTTTGTGGATAAATAATATAGACAATCTTATTTTTCAGGACCATCTGTCCACTTCCCTTTTGAGACTTATGCTGAAACGTGCTAAATGATCCCACAAAAATTAAGTTGCAGGTGATCAACACTTTTCCGAATCAGGCACTGCATGAGCTCTTTGTTAACATTCCAAAGCCAGAGATACTATGGCTCGGCAACTATTAAAATGTGGGCCAACAACCCAGCCAGCTGAAAAATGATACACAGCATAAAGATATAAAAAAAACAAGTTATCTCTGAGAATTACAGTGCAAACTGCAGATTTAGGTCCTGCATCAGCTCCACTGCAGGCGACCCATGCATCTCTGCCACGCTCCACAAAGCTGGAGGGCGTATGCCAGTGGATCTGATTGCCCAGTTGGGCCTTAGATGGTAGCTATGATTTTGTTACAGTTTTGGCACAGAATTGTCTGAAGTTCTGGAGACCCTCAGTTCCCAGTACCTCTCAGGGGACACTCAACACCTGGCAAGACTAGGCCCTTAATTACCTGTAACTCAAGAGGAAATGCTTACCGTTGTAATCTAGAACAGTAAGCATGTTTTCCAGTAATTGGGCACTTCACCTGCACATTCCAGTCAGACAATGAATGACTCATTCACTGTGGTATACCCTCTGCATTTTTTAAACTTTGCTTTTGCCTTCATATTATGTGTCATGACAAATGAACTGTTGGTGTTGGCATGGTCAGACATTCCCACTGTAAACGCTGTCCTCTGGCTTTCCTGCCTGGCAATACAAATGTTCCAGGTATTTGAACAGCATTCCTTGATGTGAGACAGCTGCCATTGTAGGGACAAATAGAGTAATTAAATCCAGGTCATTGGTACATTAAAATAATGGTAAGGATCAGATTTAAACTTATGCAGGCAAGGAAATTTGGAGTTAAATATACAGTGATTTTTCTGTCAGGCCTCAGGAGAGGAGGTAAACTTACAGCAACTCCCATGGCATCTAAGGTATTGCTTATAAGGTAAGGCAAAATCAAGTCCCATAATTCAGAATCAAGGTGACTGCCTATCGGTCTAGAAGAAATTACCCTTCTGTAATGCAAATGGCTTGACTGATTATATTTTTCTCTGAAGCACCAAGTCTCAACCATTGCTGGAGGCAGCATTCTGGCCTACAGGAATGACTGACGTACACTGCCTAATCCCGTTAGTCTACAGGCTAAACAAGATCACCCGTTGGCTTGACTTCTCTCTCACAGTGGATTACAATATTCCATGGACAACTACATGAGCCAAGAAATGGATGTTGACATTCATCAAGGTCTTTAATCAGTTCCAAATTATATTGAAAAGCCAAATGCATTTAAGGAAAGTATCCTCATCTATAGAAGGGTATAGGAATGTATTTGAAAGGTAACACTCTGTACTGTAAAGATGTTATTAAAGCAAATCTATATGCATATATATATAATTTAAAACTGTTGGTATAACAAAGATGATAATGAAATGAAGCTGATGTTTCATTTCAATACTAATGTGACAAAGCACAAGAATGGACTCGCTACTGCAGTCTCATCTTACCCAGCCATCTATCCAAGTACTGGCTTCACTCTGCAGCCTGATGGTGTTCTTTTTGTACATGTTAGCCGATTGTGGGCATTCTCTTTTGTATAGAATGACAATACCAGACAGGGTGCCTCCAGCTCAGTATGAGTTTTGGGTGGACATCTGGTTACCTGGTTGAAGAGCAACCCTGAGTTGCACCTATAACTCACATTGAGGAACTAAGGAAAGATTCAGAATGACTTCAGTTGGAAATGTATCATGCACTTAGTGTTTGTAGCTGGGATAAGACACAGATGACAAACTGGAATTGGCACTATGTGCTTGAGAGAGGATCTCTGTGTAGCTACTGAGGCCTAAAGAGTTGAGAAATAGCTCTGTCTTTGCCCTCTCAGCTCAAGGTGAACAGGAATTCTGAATAAATGGAGTAGAAGGAAAATCCTGAGTTTCTGTGTCTCTAGTTCTCCTTTCAGCAATGACTCAGGCTATTCTAGGAATCCAAAACTGTATGGACTGCTCTAGAGCTGGGGTCCTATTGTACCCTAACATTTTCTCAAGTTGCTTGTAATACCAAAACTTTTTAAAATTACATCTCAGTAACTTAAATCTCTGTTTTAATTCTTACTGACTTCATTATGTTTTCATTAGGAGCATGGAAGACCCAAGCTTTCTGCAGCCTGTTGTGCTAGTCACAAAAATCTGGCAAGTGACCCTTAATGAGCTATTAAAAACAGATTTTAAAACTGGGAAGTCTTGAGGAAAAGGCAGGTGAGAAAGAAGAGAGATTTCTTTTTAAAGCAGTGTGGCTATAAAACACTGTAGGAAGAGTGATTTGGAATATATTCAAACATTCCAGGTTTTTCTGCAGGTACCTTTGCCTACCTGAGCAGCTGTGCTCTGATGTTATCACCAGGAGCACCACCTTCAAAAGCTGAGACCCTACTTAGAATAATGGCAGTTAATTTGTGAAGGCAAATTAAGGTAAGGTTGACATTAATGTGTGTTGAGGGTATTCAGACCTTTTCAGGAAGTGCTTTGCACCTTTCAGGATTGGGCCCTTGTCAGTGTTACTAGAGCAGTATCTTCTTTTCAGTAGTGGCACAAATGGCAGGTAGTCAGAAATTCTCCCCCTTTCTCCATTCTGGGGACCTATAGGCGCCTAAAACATTAAAAGGTTTGAGGTGTCCTCGTTCTTTTCCACCTTGTTCTGCTCATCTGTAGATTCAGAGAATTTCTCCTAAGAAAACTCCTTAGTTTTATATCTGAGATATGCCCATATTTTTCATATTAATATGAGTGAGTGCTGGGAGCAGTAAGTTGTAGAGGAGCTTTACTTGTGAATTACTTGGCCATTGAAATGCTGAATTCAATCTGCCAGAATAATTATATATATATATAATATGGGAGTTTTGCCAGATGCTGAGCTGATTTTGGCAGGAAACCTAAACAAGGTTCCAAAGAGTGACTAATAGAATGAAAATTCCTATCATGTGCCTTTGTAATGAGGCATATTAACTAGAAGGATCAAAGTACTGGCATAGTTTATTCTTCATTAAAATCAATCTGTGTACAGTAAATGGGAGATAATGACTATGAAGAGTGGAAGTATTTTGGCCATCATTAGAAGGCTGGGGTAGGGATCGGGAGATGGCTCAGTGCAGGGCTAAATCTGGAGCCCATTGAAAAGCCACTCAATTTAGGCTCCTGAGAGGCTCAATATTCAATGTATACCTCTCTCTTCTTACCATCAAACTGCTCTGCCAGTCAGTGGGCTCGAGATGAGGTGAGTGTAGGGTAGGGGGAGGGGAGGGAGTGCATCCTATTGAGGGGAGATGAGAACAGGGAATGTGTCCAGACTTGTCATGCATTTGTGGAGGAAGATAGGGGAATAGTAGATGGTGTTTTCCAATTAAACAGAAGAAAAGAAGACTTTGTAATGCCATGATAGAGGAGAAAGACATACCAATTAGATACACAAGTTATCACTCTAGGAAATCTCATTCAGCACAAAAACAGCTCATACTTCACACAAAATTGCTTTGAAGCATGAGAAACAATGTCATGCTAGCATTTTAAAGAGTCCTGAGTGGGGTGGGGCCACATGACCTAGGGTTTCCCATGGCTACAAATTTGGCAGCATTGTCTAAACTGCACACTCATGCAGCAGAGTATAAGTCATTCATCTCTGCTGTTCATTCCTCCAACCATCATGGTTTAGGCATATCAAGCTATATCTACACTACAGACCTTACAGCAGCACAACTGTAACAATGCAGTTGCGCCTCTGTAAGATCTCTCGTGTAGCTTCTCTCTGCCGACAAGAGAGAGCTGTCCCATTGACATAATTAAACCTGCTCCAAAGAGCAGCATTAGCTGTGTTGGTGGGAAAAGCTTTTCCACCGACATAGCGCTGTGCACACTACCACTTATGCTGGTCGCTCAGGGGGTGTTTTTTGAGCTAGGCCTTAATCTTTCCAATTCTCCTCTCAGCTCTGCCACTAATGTGCTGTGTGTGGCCTTGTTCAATTCAGTTAGCCACTCTGCTCATCAGCTTCTCAACCAGTAAGAAGGATTTCTACCCACCTGTCTAAAATGTACTGAGATGTATGAGTGAAAGACATTAGATAAACATGAATGATTATTATGATTATTATTTATTATAGTGAAATGTGGAATTGGGCAGCCTGAGATGTCAAAGTTCCAGAATGGGCCCTGGTAGTCAGTTCTGGGGTCAACACTAAGAAAAGAAACTGAAAATAGCTGTAGCTTTCAGCAACTTAGACTTTTTACATACACGCTCCAGGAGTACATTCAAAGTGTTCGAACTGTGTCACTGGGTGAATTACGATGGATATTTATAAACTGAAAAGAGACTTCAATACATTTTCTTCAGTTCCTGGCTTCTAGATGCAATGATCTTCCAAGGTTTAGACTATTTCCTTCCAAATAAAACCTTATTTCAACATACCAAAATACTTATTTTTTAGTGGAATGAAATAGTTTTGTCATTTAACATTAAGTCAAGGTTTTATTTAAGTACAGCATTACATAACTGTTTCCTTCAGTGGTTCAGCCTTCACAGTCTTTATGAGGAATAAAGTAATTTTAAGCATAGCAGAAAACTGTAATGTGCATTTTCTATGGTAAGCAGCATGCATATATTGTTCCAGAAACTCTGTACTTCTAAAGAGCGAGGATTACTAAATGTTAGCCATGAAGTCCAGAGCAATGCTGGTAATTTAGTTCTTTGACAAATGTTTAGGAATCTGAGATTTTTGTTACAGGAACAAACATCTAGCTGCTACTTAACTGTGAAAATGTATCAGAGTTGTCTTCCAAAATCAAAATTTACAGATTTGTATTAAATAATTTCTATAATACAGGTTGTTTACACAACTAAAGAACAGACACAAATCAATATATAAACACACTAAATCCTAGAGCATATTTACAAAAAATGGGATAGAACTCAAGACTTGTCATAAGTATATTACATTTTAAATGCCTATAATATGCCTATGAGAAAGAAGTGCTTTATTTATATTGATGGATCTAGCTAAACCTAGTGTGCAACTGTCAAATAGTTTATGGAAGGGATTAGTTGAATGGGCAACTACAATTCTGTGAACATGAAGGTTGCAAAGTCAAATATTCAAAAGTTAGGAAATGCGAAAATTAAGGTTGTCCGATTTTCTCTTGAATCATGAAATATTTGGTGGTCTAGTTAAAGCCCCAGCTCTTGAAGCCATCTGATTAGGTGAGATTATCAGCTTTCATTTATATATATTTATATATATTCATATATTTTTATATATATATACACACACATCCCTCATGGTTGTGGGAAAAAAGCTTAAAAATGTGACCTAGAATGTATCCTAAAGGCTGAGAAAAGAGAAGACAAAATGATTTTTGTTCAAAATGTCTTGATTTTAAAGCTAATCTCATGATTATTTGGGGCCTGACTCATGATTTTTGAACTGTGGGGGCTGGCAGTGTGCATTCGTAGGTAGCTGGCAGTACAACATAAGACTGAAAACATCCTTGCCCAAAATGGAAATGATTGTATAATAAAGGATTAAAATAGCCATCTACGTTTTTTAGTATAAATAATGATCTAATTCTAAAGTGATGTTGTAAGCATGGACCAATATTATGTAATGCTAGCTTCTTTCTGTCAGCAACAGAAACAACTTAGATAATGCCCTTTTGTATTCCTAAGTAATGTGTGTGTTTGTGTCTGTGTGTGTGAGAGAGAGAGTGCAGTTTAGAATGTGTTCATGAGGACTCAGAATGAAAATAACAGCAGGTCTCTGTAATTTGCATAGAGGTCATGTTTTGCTAAAATATATCTTGTAGAAGCAGACAGCATGTAAAAGAGGATGGTAAAACCTGACCCAGCAATATTTTTAAATTTCAAATTATGCATAAAGTGTGCATTAAATTAATTAGGGAATTCATTAAGAAGAGAGTAAAGAAACTAGTTAGCAGTGTGCAACATTTAGTGATGTAAGCCATTTTCTATAACTGTTAAATATAATTTGTCTTGTAACATTATCCTTTGATAAATTATTGCAGCATAATATGATATATGTAGCTTATTAACAGTTTCATTAATTACTGTTAGAGCAAAGGCGCTCTGAAATCTAGTACACATAAGAGCAAATGTTGAAGCAGATGGTTGAAATTAGCAAAACGTAATTGGTTGCTGAACCCGTTTACCTAATTAGATTATTACATCAAAATAGTTAAACTAAATTTGTCAAGTTGTCGGTGAGAAGCTGGAGATTTTTGGAATCATCATCACAGTGTGACAACTCAAAGGAGTGGGCAAGCAGCAAACTGTTACAGGCGCAAATCCACCAACTACTTGTTCGTTCTTCTGTCTTTCTGGCACATTTATTATAAGTTGAAAAACTGTAAGCTTAGCTGAAATATTCACACTTCCTTCCTGAGTCCCAAGACTTCTCTCCTCCAGAATTAGAGAAAAAGGTTGATGAGTAATAGGGAAAATGGAATTTAAAATACATAAAGCCCTTAGGATACTGGCTAGTTTAGAAATATCTTATACCATTAAGACTGGCCATTTTCCTGAGCTATATGTGTGCTTGCATATTTGCTGTGCTAGGAGAGAGAAACTTTATGACCAGTTTGAGGATGGTCCATGTTAGGACCCCTGAAAGGAAAAAATGTCCTGCTCCCATTTCACCTTACTGATACCTTTTTCTTCCTATCTGGCCTGCTCTTGCTCTCTGGCCTTCTTCTCCCTTCTGCAAAATCCAGCCAGATTCTCAGAAATAAAAGAATCACAGCAGTGACTGTGACCCAGATGTGGGGGCTTCCTGTCCTGCAGCCTAGAGGTGGAGATTAGACAAGGAGATAATGTGAATTTTCCACATGCCTGGAGGAGGTGGCTTTCAAATACATTTAAGAGGGCAGGCTAGAGAGAGGGAGGAGGTTTTATTCTACAAAGGGAGGGAGAGGCACAGAGCAAAACCTGAGTAGGAGACAGTGCTAAGGCAGGGGATCGATAGAGGGAAAGAGAGAGGAGAAAAGTTAACACATCCTGATATTTGAATCCCTCACCGTAGGATCCTGAGGATGAATACATCTGTCTCTCTTCTTCCACATTTTTTCTGTGTACAGCACCTTCAGGTAGAGTCCTCAGGATTTTGAGCTTAAATATAAATCATGACAATACCTTTGCTAGGTGTCACAGATATAAATCTGGGCGAAGCTCAGGCTGACAAGTTGCTGCCGTGGTTAATACTTTGGTTTCAGGTAAAATCATTTTATCGCAGCAAACTGGAAAACTGAATGTTGACTCATCCTTTGTTCTGCCTCCTCTGGGCCTTTCCCATCACATACATACACCAACATGCAATACAAAGAAGATGGCACTTATTAGGGAGAAAGATAAAGAAATTCCATTGTGATCAGAGCAATAATAGCAGATCTGCTGGTTAGCAATGTCATTATTATACAGACAACTTCATTATAGGATTTTCACATAAGCAAACATGTCTAATGCAAGTGCCCCATGTCTACTATGCAGTAGAGAAAAACACTCAGTCCAATACGCAGTACTGTAAAACTGATTTAATGAGATCCCAAAGCCGCTCTTCTTCATGTCCAGCCTCCAAGGGAAGACAATCATTCTTAAATATTCAAAAAATTCTTTTCACTCTTCCATCCTTCCCTATGTTCTCCCTTATTTGCCACCTTCCTTGTATATTTTAACCTTTGTTGGTATCATACCTTCTTCCATTCTTCTCCAACATCCAGATCTGCTCCAACATCTCACAATCTGAACAATCTTCCTTTCCCACTTCAAATCCCATCATAGAACTCTTTTCTGGAGAGCTTTTCAGCTGTTCAGTTTGCACTATTCAGTGTTTCAACTGGTGTAGCCTAGTATCCGAGCTAGACCATGAGCTCCTCGGGCAGCAGACCATGCCTCCATATATTTCTGAACAATATTAGTCACTTCATAAATTTATGAAGAATGAGAAATTTGACATCAAATACTATGAATAGTTCCAACTGGTTCTGACTGGCTTGGTCTGAACCTTTCTACAGGTAAAGATATATCTGTGTTAAAAATGCTAACCCCCCCCCCCATTCTGAACTTAGTCAGGTGTTTTAAAAGTCATTGGGGTTGCACATGATTTGCCAAGACTTAATGTGGCCCAGAAAAAGAGGTCTCCTGACTTGCAACCATCTTGAGCTAATCAAGTTTATTGCTTAAAAGCTGCTACTCTCCCTACTATTCTTTCTGCATTACCTGACAGAAGTTTGTGATCTCAGTACAACAGATCACAGGGTTGTAAGGTAATATGAGCTATGCACTACACATCTCAGGAGTGTGCTATAGTTTAACTGATTTTTGTTTACACATCCTTTTGTGCGCAAAATCTATCTTGTGGCTATTTGGTGCTGTCATGGTGAAGAGACTTGCATATGACTGATGAGCCAAAAAGGTGTGAGCAGCAGAACATTTGGTATGATTAATAAACTAGTTAAACTCTGTGATACCCATTGAAAATTGAAGATCAGAGAATGATAGCATCCAGATAAAGGGTGCTCATAGCAAGCAATAATTTGTCATATTTCTCTGCCCTAGTGAGAAATACGAACATTCACTTGTCAGTCCTTTGATAGCACAATCTTCTCACTGAAAAAATCAACACAATACACAGCACTTTAAGGGATACAATGCAGAAGCACATGTGTAGGGGTACGGTGTTCAGAAGCACATTGATTCACTATCTTGTCTGCTTTGATTTTGAGCATGGACTGATATTACATTAATTGAGATATGCTACCAGCATGAAGTCTTAACAGTCTATAATAAAACTGATTCATATTCACACTGGGGATTATGAACATCAGACAATCTTACCTGCACAAACATACATGTGAGCATGTGGTCAGTATAAATTGTATTAGCCATTTCTGGGTTGGCATTGCTATGAGACACTTCTGTGACCTCTGCAATTAAGATGCGACATAAAATATGCATTGGAGTCATATGTGAGAGATGACTGTGTTTCATATAGAGATTCTTTCCATGTGGGAGGCATTATAGGAGTGAGAACACAATGCAGTGGTAATGCTGTGTTTCTCTGATAGCTGTGCATGGCAGGAGTTGGAAATGGCTAGCTTTTGTGAAAAGGAACAGAACGAATACTTTGAAATCTGTGTGTTTTATGAGAATATCTGAGCTACACTTTGCACTGCTGTAAATACATTTTTTCCTCACTTATGAAGCCACAGCCACATAGAGATCCAGATATGCACTTTCATATATTTGCAAAGGCATTGATTGAAGTTACACATTACCATTTTGGCACAACACTTTGCTCAGCACTGTAATTCATTTTTTTCAGCACAAGGGCAGGCTATTGAACTTAGTCTTTCAATGTTTCTTTCAGCGAAGGAAGAAATGATATTGTGCTACTATTCAAGAGAGAGTTTGTCATCTGAAGAATTCCAAAATGAACTTTCATACTCAACAAAATCCTGCCTCATAACAAAGTTTAGATCAGAGAATGCAGAGCTTTTGAGGCATAAGACTCGGGACAAAGGCTGTGTCCATTAACCGTAACCAGATTCTTTTGTCCATATGCCATCCCTGCCCCAAAGTTTGGTGGTTATGATGAAAAGTAACTTGGATATTACCACCTCTTTTAATTTTGTAAAACCAAAATGGAAACATGACCTCTTTGGCCAAGCTCTAATGATTTTACCATCTTTATTCTTCTGCTTTAGACTTACCTGAGCTCTCTCTCAGACTGTGAGTTTTTGAAAGAAGTTTCAGAAAAATGAGTAGAATCAAGTGATACACAAGTTGCAAAGACAGACAGTGAGAGTAAGAATAAGGTTAGAGGACCACTGGAAATCACTGCTTTAGGATGTGAGATCTAGTATGAACTATACTGTGATCTGAGAAGTGCCAGATACTGAATAAGATTCCAAAATACATTTCCAGATGAAATAAATGAACTTAAAAGTAATGTTTTATCCTGCATGTCCTCCCCTACAACAGATAGATATTAAATAGCTTTAATTTTACCCTTTCTGCTTCCCCTTCTCCATTCTTCACTTGTGATACTTCTGTCTTGAATCAGCACTAAAAAGGGATAAGAATTTAAAAATCTTTTGTAAAGTTTGTTGAAATTTTCACTGTTAATACATTATCAGATTAAGTCAACCCTTTATTCTGTTTGGGATTAATACACAAACTGATCTAGATTACTGTAAAAGTCTGTTATTCAAGTAGTAATTTGGGGTGTGCAGAAAAAGGTCAGCTCAACTATTTGCTCTTTGCAGAGTGTGATTGGTCACCTAATTTACATCGTATTTTCTGCCTCCTGATTGGATGACAAAACATTTTTTTTAAGGTATAACATATAGAAAATACTGTTCTAAATGCTGGTGAATTGCTCATTGGAAACATATGTTCTTATAGTATCTGGTGCCCCAAGAGAGACTAGATTGCAGGCTCGATTGGGTCCAAGATAGGAGAATTTCTATCTGCGAGTTGCCCTAAGCATCCTGTGAGGATTTTTGTTTCAGGTATGCCTATATTTTATCTTGTTCTTTTGTTACAGGTTAATGCAGAATTTATTAATATTTTTGTATTAAAAGTAGAGCTGATTGAGTAAATCAGACATAATTTTTAGTTGATTAATTTAAGCTTCTTCTCTTGACAAATTTCTGTGAATGGATCAAGATTTTTCTGAGTTTATTTATTTGAAGTATCATTTGCCAGATAATTTGTATGCACAATTCTTAGTCTGTAGTTTGTTCATGACCAGCCCTCTGTGATTCTTTGATATGTGAAATTTGAGCCAGTTCAGTTGGACACATTGGTCTCATGATATGTTTCTCCTTTCTGATTGGATGAGCATAACCATTAGAATCAGGTTTTGGGTGCAAATTCAGTAATTATGAATTTAGAATTTGCTAATCATAAATATTATGGAATGTTCACTTAAAATTTGATGTTTGAGCCAACATTCTTGCCAGTAAACCCATTTTGCTACAATGCTAGTGGAAAGTAAATATAAAGTAATACAAACAAAGCCAAAGTGAATTAATTAAAAACTCAAATAATTTTGGGAAATATTTTCTAAGTATTTGTCTCACTCTACTCTAGAAGCAAGCAAATGTCTGTAAACTCTGTCATTTACTGCACTTATTTGTGGCCTATCGTATATAATAATTATTTGAAGTTATTAATGCAATGTAGATTTTCAGGGTATGTCTACACTGCATTGTAAATCTGGATTTCTGGGATCAGAGTTTATGGACTCCGTGCTTCCAAGCCCATGCCTGAGCCTTTACAGTGCATTGCAAACCTTGAACTGGGTATGTCTACACAGCATATGACCACCCTCTCCTTCTCTCCCACCCCCCGGACCCATCATACCAGAGAGGTTCAGAATCTAGGTCGACAGACTCAGTCTCATGCTGTAGCACTAAAAATAGTTGTGTAGAGGTTTGGACCTGGGTTGGAACTTAGGCTCTTAAGCCTGGGGAGGTGGGTGGCTTTCAGAGCCTGAGCTCCAGCCCAAGCCTCAATGTTTACACAGCTATATTTAGTGCTGTAGTTGGAGTCCTATAGACCCCAGCACTGAGAGTCTCTGCCAGGGCTTTTTTATTTTGTTTTTGGTGCCCTGTAGACGTACTCACACTGTGCTAATGTGTCCATACTGCACTACACAGACTGGTTCAGGTCAGCATCTTATGCTACATCCATGCTGCAAAATGACAGGGCTGGGACCCAAATCACAATGGGACTCAAGCTCTGACTCCCCCCACCCGCTCCCTGACCCCCAGAAGAGTCCTAGGTCTCAGGACCCAACTGCTTGCTGACCAGAGTCAGATTGATTTGTATGTGGATGAAAGAGGGGCTCAGACTTGACTCAGAGTGTGGACTTAGGCAACTTTCTGTTGCCTTTTCCTCTTTATAAGCAAGGCAAAAAATGTTTTACTGAGAAAATTTGACTGGCACAGTGAAGCTCTGGAGCCTGATTCTAATCTCGTGTACGCTAGTACAACTCTGGAGTCATGACGTTGACTTCATTTGAGTTACTCTTGAATTCCATCTCTGTATGAAGGCGCAGAATCTGGTCCTGGTTTAACAGATCGCAAACCACATGAATGTTAACGTATCTGACAATAACAATGAGATACCTATAATTTGATTTCTTTAACATGAATGATTACATAAATAGATGAATTTTCAAAAATCTAATCCTGAATTACCAGGCAGTTGTTCAACTTCACAATCTTGCCCTGAGAGTGAGTGCTGACATGTTGGTAGTTTTGATAACTATGGAACAATATGTCTTGGCAATCAATGTGACAGCCATAGAACTGTATGTCACAGCCTTGCCGTGGAATTCATATGCATCATGCATATGAAAGTAAAAACAATCTTTAATCTATTATAACCAGGAGAAAGTGATTAGTAATATGAATCTGACAAGTATATCCAAAGGCAATCAGATTCAGGGCTGGCTTCAGGCACCAGCATAGGAAGCACATGCCTGGGGTGGCACTCTGTGAGGGGCGGCATTCCGGCCAATCTTAGGGTGGTATTTCTCTGGCCACGCCACCCTTTTTTACCTTTTTTTTCCCCTCTCCGGCGGCGCTTCTCCAGCCACTTTCTCTTTTTTTCTTTTCTTTTTTTTGCTTGGGGCTGTAAAAAATTTAGAGCCGGTCCTGATCAGAATGTTCTTCAAAATAATTTAAATAACCCAGTGCCTGGTGTCTACATGACCCCCACCCCAAAAAAAAAACCCTGCCCACATCACTCCACATGTAGCTGTCACTGTCAATAGAAAGCAGAAGTTACATTTGAGACTTAAATGTATGATCCTGTTTCTTAGGAACGAAGAAATAAATATCCATATTCCACTGATTTTTTCACAAATTTTTATCATAACAGTGGTGATAACCCGAGAAAGAGAAAATGAACAATAGACAAATGAGCTGATCCTTCCTATTAGAGATGATCAGATACAGATGTGGTATTTTAAACTATGACTAAAGGGCACATCTTCCAGAAATGCATGTGGATTTTCTGGTTTAAAACTTGCCTTTTTTGCTGTGAAAACATCTGATATAAATTTACAGGCTTATTTGTATTTGGAAAGTGAAGGGGGTAGGCCTGTTTTCCCTCTCTCTTATGCTGGTGTAAATCAGGAGTAACTCCAATGCCATTTATGGACTTATACTGGTGTACAGCTAGTATACCTGAGAGGAGAACCAGGCCTTGTGTTGTTAATCTGAGGATGAGACCAATGATATTTCCCCCTTCAGAAATATAACTGCAGTTATGGGATTCTGAAACAAGACTGGTATGAAGAATTTGTTTTAACGATAAGAGTTCAACAATCCACAGGAATTTCCCTCCTACCCCTTTTACAAATTGTTGGCAGAACCCTTAGACCTTGATCCTGCTAAGCCTTACACACGTGCTTAGCTCGAAGCCCATGAACAGTCCCAGTTAAATCAATGGAACTACAGTGGGTAAAGTCACTTATGTAGGCATGTATGTTAGTTATTGCAGGATCGGGATCTTTGTTGTAAGAAATTATCTATAAAGATGGTTTTATTAATGTTACAGGTAAATAACAGAACCCCAATCTGAGTTTAAAGTTAAAATGGCATTTTGTTTCATGATAAGATTATGAAATTTTTCTTTCACGTGGTTTGGTCTCTGATTTCATAATCTTAGAGGAAACATTAAATCTGGAATTGGGTTATATTGATTTAAACCTGAATTAAATTATGTTCATTTATTGTAGCTGACAATTCTTTGGAGGAAAAAAAGCCATAATGTGCTTTTTGAAAAGAAGAATGAAAAATATTTCAGAAAACAGTTGTCTACTAAAATGCTGTATTGCTTGTCTAGAAATATGTTTGTCCTTTAGCCACAAGGTGGTGCTTTTGCCCTCTTTATCTCTTCACTGAACTGCAAAAATAGCTAGAAACAGTTGACGAAAAGTCTTTAATTTTAGAAGAATCATTAGGGTTCAAAGCACTTGTTACATACCATTTCCAAAAACACTCCTCAGTACACCCTGAGGTAACCAATGTTAATGTAGAGGTGAAAGTGAAATGCTTCTTTTTATCCACAGGGACTCCTTATGTTATTCCCCTCTCTCTCTAGATGGCAGCTATCAGCATACATTAATTTTAACCAGAACAGCAACCAGTAACTCTCTGTGACTATCACCTGGATGTTGCTATATGGCTCTCCCAACATGGCAGAGGATCTTGTATCACAGGGCCCTACCTGAGGCATCTGAAATGCTGGTCACGCTCCTAGCATCTAACTTCTGCTGGGTGGGTAGTTTGGAAGGGACGACATGGCAGCATTCTCTGCCATAGATCTCTGTGGAAACTAGATTTAAACAATGAATTTTTTGCCACTTTACAATTAAGGCAGCTTATTTTCTTTTTCCTTCTTATAAAGTGTATTCATGAATATACAGGCATTGCAGTATATTCATACATAGATCTGGGATACATAGCTCTACACATGTATTAATTTATCTATAAAAATGAATCTCACATCCTATCTTTTTTTGGGAAAGTCCTATCAAATGTAATGGTGATAAAACCAATGGGAGTTTAGAGATATTACTCAGTCTAAAACATATAAAATGTGGTAATTTTGCTATATGCTTTTGAACCATCTTAGAGAATTCTACAGCAGGGATATAATCCTCTATTCATTTTCTATGGGATGGTTTTAAAAAAACCTATAGAAATATCATTTTCTAGTAAATTCTATTGGACTTATTCAGAAGGGGTGTAGGTGCTACATTGTATTTGTTTCAAGGCAGAAACAAAGCAATTCTGTTTTGCTCTTTTGCAGAAACTATTACTGTGAGGTGATGGAGCAAAACTAATTCTTACCCTTTTTGGATTTGGTTGGCTTGGATAAGGGATCGCAAGGGTCAGCATTCATTCCTGCCATAGAAATGGCACTTTGGAGCTGTGTTGCATTAATAAAAGGCCTGGCTTCCTCATGTAGTCACAGACGAGTCTGGTTTGCATACTCACCCTTTAGTATTGATCTCGGAACTAAGTTTTGTTTCGATAGGGCCTGAGCCTTCTGTCTCTAATTGACTTCAATAGGAATTTTGTTGAGGTAAGAACTTAAGGACTGGGCTTTAAGGGGCTCTATCATCATTTTAACAGTCCAGACTGCATTCTCTTTTAATAAGACTATGCTCACCAATGAAGGTAAATTGTTTGACAATGTACAGAGCATGCCAGTCTGCTTTGCCGGAACCTGTGGACCAGTAAAATGAGAATTCTATGAATGCCCTACTTAATAAACCCCATATTGACCACCTTAAATTATACCCAAGATGTCAGTGCAGTATGGTTTGATTTTACAGAAAACCCAAGTTTAGCAGGAAACAGATTGTGTGTCTCTCTCTCTTTGGTGGTCACTAATGGCAAGTGTCACTTTATCATATATTGAAATTGGATCAAACCAGTTTAGTGAAGGTTGCCTACTGCTTCTGAACAAAGAGATGTTTGGAATCCAAAGGTAGCTGCTGTATTTCATATGTGGAATTATACTGCTTTATTCCTGTTTATTCGGTATGTCAAAATCTACCATCCACTTAATGGGCAAATATCCCCATTCCATAAAATCCTGACCACCCAAAACACTATTTCCTGGAAGGACAGTATACTGAGTTCATACAGAATTGTTGATGCAATTGATGGAAGTATCAATTTGTAGAAACGGTGCCTTTGAAAGTGATATTAAAACCTCTTGCCTTGGTGAACTGGATGATGCAGGGAACTGGTAATGACCTAAATAATTCACACTTTTGTCACTCATTCAAATCTTGCTGAGGTTCATGGTGAGAAAAGTCATTACTTTGTTACAAATGACTTGTGATCTTTGGTATAAAAGGAGTTAGTGGTCTGGAGGGGAGATGTTCAAAAATGCCTATGGGATTTAGAAGAGTAAGTCCTACTGAAAGTCAATGAGGCTTGTGGTCCTAAGTCACTTCTGCTTTTGAAAATACCTGCCTCAGTCCTGTGCCTGTTGACAACAGACCAAATTACCATCACAACTGCTATCCACACTAGGTGTCCCAGCAGAGACTGTGGGTGTATCTATGTGACCTAGTGACAAAGAGTCCTGTGGCACCTTAAAGACTAACTAAAGTATTAGAGCTTAAGCTTTCGTGGGCTAATACCCACTTCCTGTTATCTTTAACCTGGTTCTTGTCTACCTATTTATACCTGCCCCTAGATACTTCCACTGCATGCATACGACGAAGTGGGTATTAGCCCACGAAAGCTTATGCTCTAATACTTTAGTTAGTCTTTAAGGTGCCACAGGACTCTTTGTCACTTCTGCAATTCCAGACTAACACAGCTACCCCTCTGATTCTATGTGACCTAGGTGCTCAAGTCCTATGGAAAGTCAATGGGATTTATGCCACTAAGTCATTTAGGTGTTTCTGAAACTCTCATCCTACATGGGTAGATAGGGGTAGATTTTTCAAAGGCACAGATTGCATTTAGGTGCCTAATTGCCATTTGTACCTTAGAAAATCTACCCCATAGACTTCACGGCCAGCTCTCACCTGGATGTGATCCCTCTCCATCAAAACTGTAGCACATTTGCAGAGCAGGGTAAGGAAGTTTGTACTGCTGCTGTCTGAGTTGCATTTGTGAGTTGTGGATAAATACTGGACTTCAGGCTTCAGGGTTATCAAATTGTATCTTTCATAAGGACATAATTTACTTCAGTATTCAAAGATACCCTGTTTTCTTCCTTCTCAACCTGTGCCCCTCAATTTCCTGGATGTTCACAGTTCTGTACCTATGCATAGGTAGGTTTTTTGACTGGTCCCCTAAATGGGAAATCAAGCAGGTTATCTAGTTGAGTTCTGAACCTTTTCTATCTCTGCATGCCTTTTAGCTTGAGCTTTTTTTTACAGGAGTATAAGAATAAGAGCATATGGTTTAATGATCTATTTGAAGTGGTCATTTGTTCTATTTTCCACCTGAACAAATGTAAAGGAATAGCTGAAATTAAAATGTCAAATCTCCATTTAAACTGTAATCTATTGTCAAATGTATTCTGTCATATATGTTAAACAGAGATGCACAGTTCAGATTAAGTGCAGCCACGACATTCAAACCTACTATGTATGTTTGTTCACAGCAATACTAGTATCAAAGGCACCGCCATAGTGATCTCAGACTTTTTTCCAATTTTTATTTATTTAGAGGAGTACTATCTCTTTTCTCGGTGTTAATATGAGGAGGTTTTCAAAGTCAAAGGGGCAATTAGGCACCTTTCTCCCATTAGTTAGGTGCCTTGCTGCTCTTTGTGCCTCTTAAAATCTCTCCTTATAAATATAATGGAACTCTACAGCAAGCATTGCTTATGCAGAAGTTGGTTTAGCAGAATTAAAGGTGAAATACCTGGAACACTGTAAGGGATAAGAATTAAAGAACAGCTTTAGTAAGTCAGACCAATGGTCCATCTGGTTCAGTATCCTGTCCTCTGACAGTGGCCAGTGTCAGATGCCTCAAAGGGAAGGAACAGAACAGGGCTCCTATCGAGTGATCCTCTGTCTTCCAGTCCCAACATCTGGTAGTCAGAGGCTTAGGGACTCCAAGAGTGTGGCATTGCATCCCTGACTAGCTTGGCTAATAGCCATTGATGGACCTATCCTCCAGGAACTTGTCTAATTCTGTTTTGAACACAGTTATGGCAATGAGTTCCACAGGTTGACTGTGAGTTGTGTGAAGAAGTACTTCCCTATGTTTGTTTTAAACCTGTTGCCTGTTAATTTCACTGGATGATCCCTAGTTCTTGTGTTTTGTGATGTTATCTATCTATCCTTATGGTGTCCAGGGGTGCAGACCTGCTGCCATTAAATCACTATGAAAACTCTGTCTTCAGTGGGTTCAGGATTGAGACCTATGGGTTCAGGATTGAGACCTATGGGTCAACAACAGTTCCTTGCATTGCCTTAGCTCTTGGTGAAGTTTTCAGCCTCTTCTGAAGAAACACAGAAGTAGCAGTAGTAAATGGCACAAACAACTATTTACAAAAAAATTATTCAATGATTGACTGGAAAGTAAATGTGATTGATTTGATTATCTGACCAGCTATAGAGATAGGAGAATAGCAGGAAAATGAATTTGTGAATAATTATTCAATGAAAAACTGCCAAATTCACAATGACTGTAATTCATAATGAAGCATTTGACCAGCTCTACACAGAACTCTAAGCCCAGGGTTTGACAGCAGAGAAAAAACTTGTAAAATGTATACTGTAGGTAAATAAGGAGTATATGTATTTGAGTAATGGAAAGATTTGCAGCTTTATTAGTGCAGGAGAATCATCTTATGATGGTCAAAAAGATTATTGTAAAAAATTCCAAACCAATCTCATCTATATTACAGTTACATGGGAGAAGAAACATACTTTAAACTCCTATCGTTCTTTGTAGCTGAATAGCATTTTTTGTAGTAAATCTTACATTTTATTTCTACCACTTACATTCTTATTGGCTACCCATACTTTATACTGGCAGATGCTTGAAAGAGTAGTTTCCACTCCTTCCATGCCAGAGGTGCCATATATGGAGTTGAAAGCTTGTAAAGCACTTTGGAATGAAGGTTCCTTTATAACTGTAAATTATCATTAATTTATTAGTTGCCCCACTGATGAGTTCAGGCGAATAAACCCATTAAAGATGACAGTCTTTCTGCTGTTCACCCAGTAGGCTTAACCTTCAGCAGGAGACCCAAATGCACCTCTAGGCTACTCTAACTAGAAAAGATAAAAACCACTGATTCAGTCAGTAATTTTTATTTTTGATACTTCAAGAGACAAAGAAGCCATGCTATCCTCTGTTTCAATCAGGAAACTGGAATTAGGGCTTCTGGGTTTAACTGGGGGATGTACACTGGTTTGCTATACAATCTTTACTGGATAGGCCCTTCTCTTGCAAAGCCCTTGCGTACACATGTAACTTTAAGCATGGGAATACTCTCACTGACTGCAGTGGGAATATTTGTATGCTTAAAATTATGCAGGTGTACAAGTGTTTTGCTGGATCAGAGATTTAAACTCTGTGCTTTAGTTTCCTCAGCTATAAAAGGCATATTTACCTTTTTTACAAGACTATCTTGAGGTTTCATCGCTTAATATTTACAAAGTCTGCTGCCTTTTGCTGCTTCACTGTAAACCTTGTCATTTGACCTCCAACCTTGGAGTAACTTTCCCATGCAATTTCTTGATGATACTGTTGATTTGATCTTTACTGTGAATTGTTCTTTTCTCTGACAACTATTTCGATATGATTTCAGAGGGTAGGGCATGTGATTAGGACAACAACAAAAGACAGAACGGCTAAGCATGACCTGAAAAGGACCTCTTTGGGTGTCCGACTTTATGGCTAACCAACGAGTAGATGGAGGGATAATATTGAGCAAGACCTCAGAGTTCTTACTTACAAAATTATGGCCTTGATAGAAAGAGGTGGGCAAACTGTGAGAGTGGCCAAGGACCTCCATGGCCTACAGTCAGGGAGTGATTAAGTAATTTCTGAATTCCTTCTTTCCCATCACACTGTCTTTCAATACATCTCCTTCTTCCTCTTTTCTCAACTTCTCTTTTCACAACTTCTGTACAACTTGCTTGCTACTCTCAGGTCCTTCCTCCCCTTCTTCACTTTCTTCTGATTTCCCTCCCTTCTCACCTCCATGTTCTCTGTTTTCATCTTTACTCTCTCTTCTACACTCAACTCAGTTAGCTTACTCTATTGCTGCTCTCTCCATCCCTGTAGTCCCTAGTCTTGCTTCTGTCTTCACTACCTCTGATCCAGAAACCACACTCCTGAGAGCCTTTGGAGAAAATTTCAGTGCAGTACTGAATTCCTCCAATGTGTTTATTCTTTCTGCCTTTTTAGACCATTTTATTTCTCCTCCCTGAATAATTCTTGTTCATCCAACTCTGTTGAATGCTGAGTATGCACTCTACATCTGCTGCCTAGACTCTCCAGTTCAGGGAATTTGAGAAAAAGAGTGTCTCTATCATTTTGGTTCCGAATTGGACCCAAAAAACATAACTTTTCTATATTCTGGTTGTAGTCGGATGATCAGCAAAATCTCATAAGGATAGTTTGGGAGACTGTAGCACAATAGAAGATGAACTTAAACGTTAGCCCTGATTTTGACCACTCACAAAAATGTGTCCTACGTGTAATCTAGATCCAGATCTAAACACAGTTTTTCCTGCATCTTTAATTATAGTCATAACCATATATAATCATGAGTGCTTTGAGGTGCATGCATGAAAAGTACACAACATGATAACTGAAAAAAGGAAAGGTACTTCTCAGAAAAGGAGAGCTACATTCTACCACATTTTTCTTTTGAAAATATTTTGGGTGATTGGGAATGGAGATTTTTTTTTTGGGGGGGGGTGGATTTGCAAATCCAAAGCCATATTGGAGGTGGCCTCATAGAGAGGAAGATGAGCAGAAGGAGGGAGGGAAATAAGAAGCAAGCACAAAACATTACAAAAAATATTTAAAAGCTTAATTTCTCTCAAAGCATCAGAAGGAATGTGGGAGGAGAAGAGTGGGAGCATGTGGACTGAATCACTGAGCAGAACTTCATGTGTTTGGATTTTTTTTTAATTATCTAAGGTTTATCTCTACACTGACAATTTTCAGGAAATTTCCCACCACTGTGCTATTTCTGGTGCAGTTCCATTGGTACTCTCAATACTAGGAGCCCCAGTCTGGTCTGGCACAAGTGTTTTTACATGGAGACTGCCCAGTGGGCAGCCCACACTCTTACTTAAATCAAGAGCCTCAAGTTTGAATATTTCTGTTGATTACAATTGTGGTAGCATGGTCTGAGGGAAGAGGCAGTCTCTCAGGTAGCCAGTTACTTACTGTCTACCACAAATTACAGAGCAAAGATGCAATGTATTAATCATGAAACACCTTTTAACAAGGAGGTGGCTGCATTTAACACTAGTTTCCACTTGCAGATGTGCTCAGATTGTAATCACACATAAGCGCACTGAAGAAATCGAGACCCAAAGTGAAAAAACATAGATGATAGTAGTAAAGTCTGTATCTGGAAGAAATGGTTGCACACTTCTTGCCAGATACAAACGGAATAAAACAGTTTTAACTACAGCTACTACCCTAGTATCCAGCTGCAGACAGGATCTACTAAAACCCATTCACTGCAAACCTGTCTGACAAATGGCGGACCATTCCTTCAGGCAGAGTGCTTACATAATTATGGCCAACCCTTCCGTTTGCTTCACCCAGTGTACCAATCTTGCCTCCATCTTGGCTGAGTTAACTGTCATCCAGAGAACCGTCATCCAAGCTCCAGTGTTATCCTGAGGCAGAGGAATTCATTCCACTGTGACTGACAAGTTGTATGAAAGGAAAACAGAAAGGTGGGTATATCAGCATGCTGAGGGCAGCACATCCCATATCTCCTATAGTTTGGCTTGCTCCCTGAATTCTTCTCCTTCCCCACTTTTAAGTTTTCCATTGGTTTACTAAGGCAAATCTAAACCCATAAGCTATGGAACATCTTTTTTCACTACCAGAGGTCTCCCAGCCTAGGAAACACTCAAGATAATTTATCCATTGGTGCAAGATCTTGCAATATGTTCCAGCAATAAGCCTTTATTCATATTGGCCCTGAGCATCTCCTCTGTGGGCCTATCTATCTCTGCATGCACATGACGGGGCAACGATTCTGCGGCACCATCCCTATTTCCTACAATTCCTTGAGAGTTCTTCCACTGTAGCTCAATGAGAGAGAGGTTCCATTTGGAGGGGATGAAGCATGGGACTAGCTCCTTACTACAGTCCCAATTCTCTTCCAGATGTTCATTCTTTGACTGAAGTATGCCTGATTCCTTATGGTTGCCTGCATTAGAAATATTTCCATGCAACAAATCATGGTAGTCACAAACTTCTATCCCATAACTGATTCCAGGTGGAAGCTGTGCAGAACATCAGTAATTTTGGGGGCAGGGGAGGGGTGTATTCCACAACATTAGGTGTGTTGGTGCTTATGTTGGATAATATTAGCTTGAGTTTTTCTTAACTGCCCTGAGGACTTGGCATTATACAGAGATCCTGTAGTCATGGGTTTATATAATTTTTGGTGGTGCCCAGAACAGGTCAGGTGCTTTGGCGGTCTCAGAGCTTTACGGGGAGGCAGGGTCCAAGGCACCAGCAGCAGCGAGTGACCTGGCCCCAATCCACTCTGCCCCACCCTGCTGGCTCCTGGCATTGCTTGGGGAAGGGGGCAGAAGCTGGAAAGAGGCAGGGCAGGAGCTTAGGGGAAGGAGTATTATGGGGGTGAGGAAGGGGCAGAGCAGGGGTGGGCTGGGGCTAGGTCGCTCATTGCTGCTGGTGCCAGGCCCCCTGGATCTAGAGCTGTCCCATCAATAGGATGGACTGGGGCAATCGGCCTGAGCCCTGTGCTTTGGGGGTCCCCACGCTTCAGGGGGATGTGGGGTCCAGGGCAGCCTGGGGGGCTAGCAGGAGACCTGGCGCCAGCAGCAGCAAGTGACCCAGCCCCTGATCTGCCCCCTCCTGCCCCCATTCCATCCCTTCCCCCAAGCCCCTGCCCCTTTCCAGCTTAGCCCCCGCCCCGAGCGATACTGGGAGCAAGCGGGCTGGGTCTCTCACTGCTGCTGGTCCCAGGCGACCTGCTAAACCCCCAGGCTGCCCTGGACCTTGCGTCCCCCCTGAAGTGCGGGGACCCGCAAAGCATTGGTGGAGCTGGGCTCACATTCCTAAATATTGTTGGAGCAGGGGCCCCACAGGTCCATATAACTCACTGCCTATGCCTGTAGTCTTTATGTGATACAATGTCTTACTCTCACAAATAGCCCTACTAGATTTTACCATATAACTGATCTGCCTGTGTAAGGTTTTTCTATAGATCTCATCATCAAGTTATCTAAATACAGGTAAACTAGATCTGTATGTGTTTTCCATGACCTGATACTTAGCAATACAACATATGTGACCTATCCATCTGAATGTGTTATGCCATGCTCATCAGCCTGGTGTCCGGACACCTTTTTAGATACTTCCAAGTTCCATCTTCCTTTTTCTTCATTAATTGAGTAATCTTTTCTAAATCATGGGCCTATAATGGGCAAAGGGGTATGTGACTCCTATGTGGTGTTGCTGCCAAAAGAAGGGTGGAGGATAAACTTGTAGAGTTATTTAGGCTGCCCATGTGATCCTTTGGCCCTAGTGAAAATACATATGATATGGTGAAAAGGTATGGTCCTGCTTTGAGCAGGGAGTTGGCCTAGATGACCTCCTGAGGTCCCTTCCAACCCTGATATTCTATGATTCTATTTGAATAGGCACTGTGGATGGCAAAAAGGGTCCACGTATGAACATCACATATACATACTGAGGGAAGGATTCCAGGCCAGGAATATCAAAATAACTGACTGTCCTGAACTTGTACGCATATGGTGAAGGAAATATGCCATGATGAGTCACATTAACAATGTAATAAAAAGTAGCTTCTGCAGCCTTGTAAAGAAAATAATGGGTACTAATTAATCAGGTTTCCTCCCTCTCATCCCCAAAGAAGAGGTATGGAAAAAGGTGCAGTGGGACAATAGACTGCTTTTCAGCACTCTACACAGAGGAAAAATTGAGTAAAAAAAGGTTCCACCAAGAACCACATTTCTCCTGAATTGAGTGAAAGGTTGAAGAATACTGTTTGCTTTTTGCTGAAAAGAGCCTTTAAATATTTTCTACTACTACTTGCAATAGAGTAGACATACTTTTTATATCTGTTCTGAAAGAATTAAATTAATTTTAGAAATGGTACTATAACTATTTTCCTGCCCCAGGGACCATTTGTTTTAAAATCATTAAAGATTTTTATATGACACTGCACTGACATTTTGTGTGAATAAATTAGGGGAATTAGTAGAGAACTGCTTTCTTCCTTCACTGCTTTCCCAGTGTATATAGTATATTTGCATGCATGTATATTTTGCACACACAGTGTAAATTTGAAGATGTATGTAATGACTATGGTGTGTATAGATAAAATAGTATTAAAGAAGCTCAGCACTGAAAACAAAGATTCAGGAATTTCTGATTAGCTATTGTGAGTATTGCTTTGCACATCCTGAGGGGCTACAGAACCAGTTGGGTTCACTTAATCACATAGTGTAGCAAATTCCATACGCATTAGGAGGACTAATTAAACTTGCACAGGTTACCTTTATTCTGGCATTTCCTGACTTCTAAGTGCTTGATTTTTGCAACCTTAATAATGTTTTAAACATATTTTTGTGTGTAATTTTCTCAGTTTTTAAAACGGCAAACTGAAAATCAGAAAGTTCCATCACATAGCATCATATTACCATCCACTTGGGTCATCACCTGGGTTGGAATCTTTAGTTCCACCACACAGACTTCTGTCAAGTTCGTTAATAGAGCAACTGATAACAGCTGTAGGTTGTCATCTTCTGTGTGGACCAGCACTAGAGGGGGGATGGGACACTTTGCTAATTTTACCAGAGATATTTGCTGACAACAGAGGAATTATGAGACTTGGGAACGTCAGCCTTCATTCCAGGCTCTGGAGAAGAGTGTCTAGTGGGCATAGACTTTCTTGTTCCATCCCCTCCAGCTTGTCTCTGTTCCAGTCCTTCTCTTTTCCCCACCCTTAGTTCCTTGTCCCAGTCCCATTCTTCTTTCTTAGGAGGTCCCAGACTCTACTCCTAAAACTTCTCATACTAGTCCCAGCCTCCTTGCTCAACAAGTCAGAGTCCAGCCCTTCCAGCCTCCCCATATGCCACCCTACCGTACCAGTCTCCTTATATAGTCAGTTCCAGTTCCCCACTCTGGATTCATTTGATCTATCCCTCTCTCTCCCCACACCCCTTCACTCTGGCCTCCAGTCTTAGTGAGGGAACTAAACACTGGCCAGCTAAAGCATTCATTCTTTCAGATAGGAAAGGTTGAGGGCTGGAACTAGTATCTGTTGCTGCTAATAGTAAAAGCATTGGTGGCTGGCCCTATGCTAAAGAGTAGGTTGGACTAGACCTTTGATTTGCCTCTTAAATCAGCATTAGGAAGAAGTGTGGTCCTTTTTTCTCCCTTGGTGCTGAGCTGCATATGAGAAAGAGAGGAAGAGAGGAAAATGAAATCTGGGAGCAGGTTAAAGGCTTAACCCAACTCTCTGTGTAGTAGAAACCTGGGCTTTCCGTATACACTGCCCTAGTCATTGCACCAGCTGCTGCATCTTCTAATCCTCACTTCACTTGAGAAAAGAAAGCTAGAGTTGTGTCAATAGTACAAAAGAGTAAACAGGCTGACCCAGATAATTATAGGCCTGTCAATCTGACATCAGCCCTAGCAAGAAATTGGAGGGGCTGATATGGGACTTGATTAATCAAGAATTAAAGGAGGATAATATACTTAATGTCAGTCAACATGGACTTACGGAAAATAGATCCTATCAAACTAACTTGATAGCTCCATTTTGACAGAGCTAAAAGTTTGCTTCATTAAGGTAATAATATTGATGTGATATATTTAGCCTTCTTTAAGGCATTTGACTTGATACTGCATAATATTTTGATCAAAAAGCAAAAGTGATATAAAATCAACATGGGACACATTAAATGGATTAAAAGCTGGCTAACTGATAGATCTCAAAAGAGAACACGAAATCACTGAAGTTTGCAGATGACACCACATTGGGAGAATGGTAAATAATGAAGAGGACAGATGACTAATAGTGATCTGAATTGTCTGGTAAACTGGAAACAAGCAAACAATGTTTTAATCTGGCTAAATAGATTCATCTAGGAATAAAGGATGTAAGTCCTTACAGGATGAAACTTTATCCTGTAGGTGGGGCAGCTTAGGTGAGCCAGGGCTTGCGGTGGCTCCAGGGGGCCGACGGGGTCCTTTGACGATGGTGCGAAACTTGGGGCTCCTCTGGCCCCTGCATGTAGGGGGATGGAGTGGGAGCGGGGCCTCAGGCAGAAGGGGTGGAGTGGGGGTGGGGCCTCTAGCAGAAAGGACATGACAGGGGACTAGCCTACCCAAATGAGGGGTTCATGCGCTGCCTGCCTGGGAAGCACTGACTCTGAAAAAGATTTGGGAGTCAGAGTGGACGATCATCTGAACATGAGCTCCCAGTGTGATGCTGTGGCCAAAAGGGCTAATGTGATCCTTGGATAGATAAACAGGGGACTCTCAAGTAGAAGGAGAGAGGTTATTTCACCTCTGTAATGAGTCTAACCACTGTTGGAATGCCATGCTTGGTTCTAGTATCTACAATTCAAGGAGGATCTTGATAAATTGGAGAGGGTTCAGAGAAGAGCCATGCGAAGGATTAGAAAACATGACTTATAGTGATAGACGCACAGAGTTGAATCTACTTAGCTTAACAAAGAGGAGGTTAAGAGTGACTTGATTCCAGTGTAAAAGTACCTACGGGGGAACATATTTAATAATGGGCTCTTCAGCATAGCAGAGAAAGATATAAGACAATTCAATGGCTGGTAGTGATGCTAGACAAATTAAGAGTGGAAATAAGGTATACGTTTTCAACAGTGAGGGTAATTAACTAATGGAACAATTTACCAAAGGTCAATGGATTTTCCATCACTGGCGATTTTTAAATCACGATTGGATGCTTTTCTAAAAGACATGCTCTAGGAATTATTTTGGGGAACTTCTCTGGTCTGTGTTACGCAGGAGGTCAGATGAGATGATCAAAGGGTAGTTTCTGGCCTTGGAATCTATGGGGAAGAAAAACAAAAAAGCTGATTTCTCCAGTAATAGGCCACGGTTACCAACATTTTAAAAAATATTTCCTGGAACACTTCTGAAGGAGAGAGTTGTCCTGGAGAAATAACTAATCTTAACAATATGTCTAGTTCTCAGATAGTTGAGGGGTTCATTTTAGTAGCCCTTTTCTCACCTTTCTTTATAGGTGTCCCACCCACACTACCTGTTGTCTCCTTTTGGGACACCAGGTAGCTGCAGCTTCCCATCCCATACAGGAGCAGCAGGCCAGTTCCCCTCTCTGGCATCTTCAGGGATATGTCCCATACTTTCTTTATCAGGTTTCTATTTGCTGCTCTACTGGGAGCTGAGGAAGTTTCAACAGTACTTCCAACCCCAAGTGTTTGACAATCATGAATCAGGCTTAAGCGCCCCAAAATAATGAGGGGTTTAAAAAATTAAGAAAAATACATGTTTGGATCTTCTGACTTCTGCACAGTGAATGTGCACTCAGGTTGTGTTCAACTTTTTCTGTGCAACCATAAGGCTAGAAACTTTTTTTAAAAAAAATGAAGCCAGAGATTCTCCTATAATCAGCTGATTTCAGGAACTGGAGCTTTAAGAAAAACACCAAATATCATGAGACTTGTCAACACTGTATCCCCAGTAGGTCCCTCGGTCCACTAAGCCCAATCCCCAGTGTAAAACCTGCAGTTAAATGGTCTAGAGCCAAGGAACTCTCTATTTTTCCCAACTGTAGAAAGCTAGCTTTCCCTCTATAAGGCTTAATTTACATAATTATAATTTTCCTCAGTTTAGTTCTGTACAGCATTTTATGTTGTCTTATTTGGATTTGCTGATCTGCTTTTTGAAATTATATTATATTGTGTATATAGATATAACTCAAGAAATGAGAGAGGATGGAAGGACTTTGTGAGACCAGGGCTTGGTCCATATGTGATATTATGACTGGGGATTCTTCTTGCAGAGATGAGGAACTCTGTGCTGAGCAGACTTTGCAGGACCAGACTAGCTGTGGTGGCATAAATTCTGAAATGAGGTTAACAAGGTGTCTACTGTAGAGTTGCTTTGACTCTGGGGGTCAATACTGCTGGCAGAGTAACAGAATCTAGTGCTGCTGGCTTTACTAGACTGAAGTAGACAAGCAAGGAGAGCTTTTCAGAAGAACTCACTTGACCAGCAATGGATTGAATGTTTGTCCATGAGATTTAAGTGGCTAGGAATTGAATTCCTGACCATGCATCAGTGGGGCAAATTGCCTAAGAGTGGGGTTTGCCATAACCGCTATACACTGTTTGGGGTTTGCTAATTTTAGTTTGCTTTCCCAAATAAAGCATTTTTTTTTGGTAATTTCATATTGGAGAGGACTCCCATGTGCTTCTGAGTACAGAAAGAACATCTGAAAAAGTGATGAGGAAGCTTTAAATTTGGTTTCCTGGAGCCAGCAATGGGAGTAAGGGCTTGAGGCAAACATTTATCTTAGAAAGGGTCTCCTATACTTATTGATATCAGCCCTTCTTGCTGCCATCAGCACTTAGCTAAAGGGTTATACCAATGTCTACCCATCTTCTCCATCCTTGAGAACTTAACACCAAATCAGTTCCCCATCTATGGACATAACTAGCCTGTTATGGACAAGAATGCCAAGAAACAGTAGCAGTGTTGACAGCTTTTAGGATTTTAAAAAAAATCACAAGTCCCATGATATTTAGTGTTTATCCTAAGGTCTCAGTTCCTGGAGTCATGCAGGTAGTTGAGAATCTCAGCTTTCATTTGTTTAAAAAATAAATTAGCTCTTTTGGTTGCACAGAGAAGCTTGAAAATGACCTGACAGCATGGCAAATGCTCAAATACCAGAACTCAAAATAAAGAAGCAAAAAGTGTCGGTGGGATATTTTTTATCTTCAAGATTTTTTAAGCCAGTCTCATGTCTGTACAGTGCTTAGCACAGTGGGGCTTCAGTTTTGCATGGGCCTTTCTGCATAAAAGTCCAAAGTGGTTGACTTACAAATTTTTGAGAGTTGACAGCTCTGCAAGTGTCTCACCCAACCAGTGGGGGTAAGGAGTAGGAATTAAAAACTTCAGTCTACACACCAAAACCATGATTTAATCTTTTATTTTAAAAAATCCTCATAATGTGTGGTGCTGTGACTTATGATTTTAGGTCACCAGCATTGTTTTTAGAATCCAGGATTGTTGTACCTAAACTGGGACTATTGACCTTTGCACAAAGCTGCTGAGATTTGGAGGGAATAAAACCAAATTATGCATGAGTTGGAGTGACTATAAAGGCTGCCAGACAGCCATTGACTCCAGAGCATACATACAATGGTAGATATAATTTGGCCAAAGGTGTGAGGTGAGGCATAAGACAAGGGCCAGGCAGCAGTATTAATGGCCTCAAGTGCATCTGGGTGAGGAAAGGATGATGGAAGAAGCAGAGTTGTCTGCCATGGAAGAAGCACTCTTTTCATCTTTTAAAACACAGTTCTCAGGGCACTTCTTGCCATTCTCACCCCAGCAGCCCAGCCCAACCCCTCTCTGCTTTGCAGAACAACTCCAGGCCCTACTGCTGAGGTGGAGCAGCTTGTCCTTACTCTGCCATGGCTCTGACTACTAAGAAGCACAAACAAGCCCCCAGTAGTCTATAAAATAACAAGCAGTTTGACTCTGGAGTCAAACTTGTCTGATGTTTGAGGTGATCTCTAATGAGGAGACAAATGCAAATGGTCCTAGGGAGGAATATGAGAGAGGGAAGTTAACAAATGTAAGGAATGAACAGTCTGGTACTAATAGCAATTAGTTTGTCAGAAATGAAGCAACATAATGGTTACTCGTATTTCAGAAGTGTAAGAATAATCTACTAGGTGACGATTATTTTCATAGTCATTGATTTTACCGCTTAGTGTTCAAGTAGGCCCAACCATAGACAGGCAGCCACCTGGGATTTGTATGTTTTGAATCATGGAAATACCTTCCCCTTTATATTCAAGTATAATAGCTGCAGCAAAATCAACACACTGCATTTGGAGGGAACCCAATCCTGTTCCCATTGCAATCAGTGACAAATTTCCCAATCCCACAAAATGCTCCTGCTTCAGATGACAGCTTATAAAGGAAAGGCACTTCAGTGAAACACCTCAGTACGTAATACCACTGCAAATAGATTACTGTAGTGGAATGGACTCTACATGGGGCTATACCTTCAAACCCTTTGGAAAAGGCAGTTAGTGCAGAATGTGTCTGCCTTTTTATTAAGTGCAGGGAATACATCATACAGGAGTTCTGTGATCTGCACTGGCTGCTAAAAGGTTTTCAGGTGTGGTTCAAAGTGTTCGGTTTTAACATATGAAACTCTTCAAGTCACCTGTGAGACACTCTCTCAATGCCATACTACTGCAGTTGATATCAGTTGGGGCATTTGTGCTGGAGCCCCGGTGATTTAAAAGAGGAGGTTAGCAAGAAGTTCTCAATTAATGGCTCTTGGCTTGGAGCTCCCTGCTTTCTTTGATCTACCAGAGTCTAGGGCATTCCAGAAAGCCACCTTTTCTCTCAGGTATTTGGGGAAGTTGTAATTAGGGATGTACTGGATTTTCTCCAGAGTGATTGTCATGATCACTTATTTGGAGGGCTTGTTTATGACATAGGCTTTCTTTAAATATGTGAATGATTTTAAGTGTGATATGAAATTACTATCTGACTTGGCTCTGTGAAGTGGCAAGAGTTCAAAGTAGACATACAATGTAAGAAATATCTGTCAGCCTTCTCTAGGTAAAATGTCTGCTGATCCCTTTTTTATATTTCAAGAATGAGTAGAGAATGAATTTACTAGAAAAGGCTTCAAGGTTAGGAGTCAGAAAGTTTGGAGTTCTAATTTTGTCTCGGTTACTACTTCCTCTATGACTTCAGGCAAGTCATAGCACCTATGTGCCTCAATTTCTCCAACTTCAAAGTGGGATAGTACTACTTCTCTGCCTCACAGGGATATTATGATATCTGATTAGTTAATATTTGTACAGTGCTTTGAACATGTAAAGTGTTTCCTGAATAGGAAGTATTCTTAATTGTAATTTCAGTTGATTCATAATGCAGCAGTCTGCTTTGTTGGAGCCAGTCTTCCCACACTCACCCCAGCCTTTAAATTTCTACACTGCTTCTCAATAATACACCATGTGGGTTTTAAAATTTACTTGCTTATCTGCAGTATGCTCTTAATGATTGCATAGGCCCAGCTTAATTTTTTCCCTCGTATGACTTTCTATTCCTGGCTCTTTGCTCTAGATTTGCTTCTAAAGTACTAATTGTTGGCTAGTAGCCTGAGATCAGACTGCTATGTCTTTGTAGCATCAACATAATACAGGGGATCTCAAGTAGGAGTAAAGAGAGATTATTTACCTCTGTCTTTGGCACTGGGGCAATGGCTGCTGGAATGCTGTGTCCAGTTTTGGTGCCCACACCTCAAGAAAAATATTGATAAATTGAAGAGGGTTCAGAGCAAACCCATGACCCTGAGTAAAATATTAGAAAACATGGTTTATAGAGATGAACAGATAGACTCAAGGAGCTCAATCTTAACAAAGAGAAGATTAAGGATGACTTAGAATATATAAGTACTGTGACGGAGTCAGACCGGAAGGATATAGGAGAGTGCTGGAAGGCAGGTATATTAGTCTCAGGATGTGCAGGTCCTTGTTCCCTGGATAGCCAAACAAAGGCTACTCCAGGCCAATCAAGACACCTGGGGCCAATTAAGAACCTTCTAGAAAGGAGTAGAAACAGCTAGCCTAATTGGGACACCTGAAGCCAATCAGGGACTGGCTGAAACCAGATAAAAACCTCCCAGTTAGTCAGGTGGGCTGTGGGTGTCAGGAGCTGTGGAAGGAAGTTATGCTGTTGGTGAGACTGAGTGTAGGACAACATATCATACTGAAGGAAGGAGGCCCTGAGGTAAGGGTGAAGTGGAGTTTGAAGAAGCAGGGACCGCTGTGGGGAAGTAGCCCAGGGAATTGTATTGTATTTTGTGCCTAAAAGGTCAGCCATCTTAGCTGATACTATTAGGGTCCCTGGGCTGGAGTCCGGAGTAGAGGGCGGGCCCGGGCTCCCCCCTTTTTCCATCTTCCATACTGGCCTGTGATGAAGGCAACTCACTAGGTGGTGACTCTTGCCAATTATACTGAGAAAGGGAGGTCACCCTGGGGCCTAGATGAGTTTCTGAGGCCCCTAAATCTGCCAGGAAGCGCAGGACCCACAAGTACAGACTTGGAGCTTTGTCACAGTACCTATATAGGGAATACATATTTAAATATCAGCTCTTCAATCTAGCAAAGAAAGATGTAACACACCCCAATGGCTGGAAGTTAAACCTAGACAAATTCAGACTGAGCATAAGGCATAAATTGGTGGTGAAAGTAATTAATCACTGGAACAATTTACAGAGGGCTGTGGTGGATTCTCCATCACTGATAATTTTTAAATCAACATTGGATGCTTTTCTAAATGATGTGCTCTATAAATTTTATTGGATAAGTTCTATGGCCTGTCTGTTCTACAGGAAGTCAGACTGGATGATCACAGTGGTCTCTTCTGGCCTTAAAAATATGTGAAGCTGAGTGATTGCTCTCTGAGCTTTCCTTAATCAAAAGTTATCTTCGGTCAACTATGGTAGAAACAAACCTTAATGCTCCTGCTATCCTATCAGCTGAATGGGGTTTACTTCACACACTGTCATTTACAGATACAATAACTGAATCTGCAGCACTTAAACCTCATAAAATGCCAGTTTAAACACATTTCATTTTACTTTTCATGATTTATGTTTATCCAGATAGTATATAACCCGTTTGGTGTCTTTGAGTTTCCTTTCATGTTTATTCCATACATGAGTTGTCATAAGCTGAGGGGGTTCTTTTTTTTTTGCTTTCATTAATACCATGGTCCTGAAAAAGGGGCCTCTGAAAAATAGTAGCCCTGGTCATCCAGTCTCATTAATCTAGCCCTAGCCCTAGTCCTGTCCCAGATATGAGCAGGGAAATTAAAAAGTTACAACAGCATATAACCCTAAAATTCTATTTTCAGGCAGCTATAACTTTCCCTAAATCCTACTTTTGGAGTTGAAATTCCTGAAACTTGCCATACACACATTTTCTCTCTGATCTGAAAGCAACTTAGGTAACCTGTTTGGCTGAATATCTGCAATATCTACTGAGACCAAAAGGTGTTTTTGTATGGCTTGGCTACACTTACATTTTATAGCGCTCTAACTTGCTGGTTCAGGGAGGTGAAAAATCACTCCCCTGAGCGCAGCAAGTCTGAGCATTGTAAAGCAGTAGTGTGGACAGGCTCCGAGCTAATCCCCTCATGGAGCTGGATTACCCGGAGCGCTGGGAGAGTTCTCTCCCAGCGCTCGCGCATGGCCACACTCGCATTTCAAAGCACTGCCGCGGGAGCTTTCCCGCAACAATGCTTTGAAACTTCAAGTGTAGCCAGGCCCATAGTTTGTGAATTTGAACATCAGACAAACGTTTGAGAGGTATAATTTCTAATAGAAGAATTGTTTTATGTTCCTGGCATATTTTAGAACCCTGCTTATTTCCTTTTGTTTTAAGAGTTAACTTGTGACTAAATCACAGTATAAAAATGTTACCTTTTATACTTTGGGTGGAGTCCTCATATCCCTTCAAAACCAAAGTGCTAGCTGTAAACAGAAACAGAAAGAAAACCTAATTGTGGCATTTTAAGCAATACGATGAAGAGTGATCTCTGTTAGAATACTCTGTCTCTGTGAGTGGGGAGAGGAGAGGTCTTTCCCAGTTGTTGCAGACACAAGTGAGTTATTCAACTCTTTTCACATATGGCAGTAAATGTCATAAGAGATCAGCCAGCATGATCATATTTATACAATGTATATTTTGTTTTCTCCCATTGTTCTGCAGCACTGGAGCTGCTTTTTATTTTTTTAATGACATATCTGATGCTCAAAGCAGAGGACTGGAAGGCAGGAAATCAGGATTTTATATCCAGCGCTGCTACTGATTCACTGTTTGACATTTAGAAAGTCACTTAACTTCTCTACACATGGGTGAACTAATGCACAGTGAGTCTGATTCTCATTTACATCAATGCCCCTTTGCATTGCTCTAGCAGTGTAAAGTGATCTTAATGTGGATGAGAATTGGGCCCAACGAGTATAACAATTACTTAATACATTTTAAAGCATACTGAGACCTTCAAATGAAGGATGATGTATAAGTAAATTCAAATTATATTTTGAAGAAAATAGATATTTGGAGGCTAGACTTTTAAGAGATGGTAAAGTTTTAGCAACCTCTTTCATCAAGTATCAGAGGGGTAGCCGTATATCCCCAAAAACAATGAGGAGTCCTGTGGCACTTAAAGACTAACAAATTTATTTGGGCATAAGCTTTTGTGGGTAAAAACCCCACTTCAGATGCATGCAGTGAAAATTACAGATATTAATGTGTATATTTACAAGCGTAAATATATATTGGCACATGAAGAGCAGGGAGTTACCTTACAAGTGTAGAGCCAATGTTGAAGGCCAATTCAGTCAGGGTGTATGTGGTCCACTCCCCATAATTGAGGTGTCAATACCAAGAGAGGGAAAATTGCTTTTTTTTGTAGTAACTGAGCAATATGGCCTGATAGCTGTTCAGTATCCATTTTGTTAGTATTATCTATACAGTTCCTAGTGAGCAGGGTACAGTGCCCGGAAATACAGCTGGAAACCTTTCTAACCAGAAGACAATGGCTGAATAGTCAGAGCAAGTGAATTACTTTCTCAACCCTAGAGGGGGCATTTTTTTCAGGACAAGATCAAGGCCCATTAACAGGCCTGTATGGGAAAAGCTTGCACTACTACTGCATTGCTATAAACATTGTTGCCCCATTTTTTTGACCTGAGCAGTTAGTCAAAGTTTGGGATCCAAGGGGATGTTTCTGTTGGAAACAGAAACTAGTGACTTACAAGGAGAGCCTGAGTGAACTGGGGTTATTTAGTCTGCAGAAGAGTGAGGGGGGATTTGATAGCAGCCTTCAAATACCTGAAGCGGGGGAGGATTCCAAAGAAGATGGAGCTAGACTGTTCTCAGTGGTGGCAGGTGACAGACCAAGGAGCAATGGTCTCAAGTTGCAGTGGGGGAGGTCTAAGTTGGATATTAGAAGACACTGTTTCACTAGGAGGGTGGTGAAGCACTGGAATGGGTTACCGAGGCAGATGGTGGAATCTCTATGCTTATAGATTTTTAAGGTCTGGCTTGATAAAACCCTGGCTCCGGTGATTTAGTTGGGGTTGGTCCTGCTTTGAGTAGGGGATTGGACTAGATGACCTCCCGAGGTCTCTTCCAGCTCTGATATTCTACGATAGTCAAGTGCTTCTTTCATGCAGTGCTGTTTATTAAAAGGAATCACAAGTGCTGACTTCGTCCTTTCCCGGGGCATGGTGTGTGTGCACAACCCCTGCTCTGCCCCAGGCCCCGCTCCCACTCCACCCATTTCCCAGAGCCCCCACCACGCCCTCTCTCATGAGTTGGCTCTGGCCTTGCCTCTCCCCCTCCTCCCAGTGCCTCTTGCATGCTGCTAAACAGCTGATCTGCATCGGGCAGAAGGTGCTGGGAGGGAGGGAGAGATGCTGATTGGGGGTCTGCCAGTGGGTGCTGAACACACTTTTTTTTTTCTCAATGGGTGCTCCATCCCCAGAACACTCATGGAGTCGGTGCCTATGCCAGGAGTTGGTGCCTACACCTCTTTAATCCACAAGACCCCAAAACTCTGTCTTGCTTTTCTCCCCACAGTGTGTCACTGGGCTTACAGGCTTTTCTTGCCTCTTCTGTTTGTGACCTCCATCTGTCTCTCCCACTCGCCTACCCAAAACAATACTTTGCCCAAAAACCATCCTGGGCAGATTCACACATCCCTTTTTCTCTTAAATGGAGCTTATGTTTACAATTAAGTTAATTGAAGGGTGAGTTCACACCCACCAACCTCAATTGGGTTTTCACCCAACCCATACCAAGGTTTCACCTAGTTCATAACAATATCCAGTGGATAAAAATCCACAGTTTGCAGGGCAGTCAGTCTAGCACTCTTTCATTGTCACATGTGTTACATTCATGTAAAAACACTTAAACGGAGAGGGGAGAATCTTTTTATGCTCTGAGATTCTATTTTTTTAAACTTATTTGAAGTTTTCAGTAGACACAGGAGTAGAAGGACCAGGAACTCTTCTCAAGTACTGTTATACATTAGCAAGGTACTGTAGGTATTTATTAAAGCCTGGCATATGATCTTTCTAGATGTTGAAAACTCGATAAGAAAAGAACAAGGAGAGCTTGTCAGCTTTTCTTCTGTCATCTAATACTTGCATAGCAAAGTACTGTTAATAATAATTTAAATGCTTTGGTTGTCAGTCACTGTTCTTTCTTTGTAAATGTTACTCATTTCATAAATAAATCAAAACCTGCAGACCCTAGGTTTTCAGAAACTTGAATGCTTTTGTTAAAATTGTATGAAGCAAATTCACAAACACATGATTTATATTATCTCAGCACAGGAGATGATAGAATATACTATTTAAATTAACTTCTCTCCCAACAAATGAAATCAATTCTGTTCTTGGGTTACTTTTCATCTGCCTTTTGTCTTGTTGCTGAATCTTTTCTATTTCTCTCACTCATTCATCTATTGTGCCCTTTCCTTGATCTGATAGCATTAAACATATAATTAAGTCATAAAGAAGGGAACTGATGAGTATAGCAGATGGTAATTGCTTCCTACATTTGAATGAAATGATATGCATTGCTACAATTTACAGCTCTCGCCTCATATTTTATTCAGGAACCCTTTATCTCTTTTCCTGCAGAATTATTCTGCAATAAATTTAGACATTTTATCAATAGCTTGTGTGATAGTAGCAGAAAAAGAGGAAAAACTGAACTTTGTGCATCTTAATTTTTAAAATAATTTTCTACAATAATTGAATTATCTACCAGTGGATATCATATACAGAACCTGACTGCCTTTCCTTTTTTTTCTTTCAAAGCTGACTCTATGATTAAAGCAGGTGGGGGCTGGGGGAATGGACTTCTGTAATTATAAATTATTGGCCTAGAAGATTCTGAGAACCAAACAGCTTTTTGTCTTTTCATTTTGTTTTATTTTTCAATACACAGACTTTTACTGGGCCTGATATGTGGGGCTCAGGCTGAGAGGAAAAAGGGGTGGGGAGAATATGAAGAAACTTTGTCTTGCTCCGGTACTGGCAGATTTACATGCTGAATTATGTTAATGGTAACATTTTAGAAGTTCAGGATATACTCTGTATTTCCCCAAACTGCAGAATTTACAGAATGTTTCAACATGCCTTCTTTAAAACTTTAATACTTGTGCTCCATATAATTGCAGGGGCTCAAGGTACCTTGAGTAACTTGCCACGATAGTGTCGATAACAACAACAACAAAACCTTACTTGTTTGCTTTCTAGACTGTAAGCTTGAGTAGGATTTAAGTAGAAGGCTTCGATACGATCTGGCTCCTCAAACAGTGTGACTAATATCCTGGGTTGCCAGGAAGTCAAACATAAAAGGAAAATGAGAAAGAGAAAAGGATTATTCCCACCTTACTGGACTTATGGGTTCTAACTTTTGGAGTATTCTATAGTAGATTTAAGTGTACAAAATTTAAGGCTTGTCTATGCTTGCAAGTTAAAGCACACAAAAGCCACCCAATGCACGCTAACTCACTCCCTGTCCACACTGGCAAGGTATGTAGAGCGCTCTGACTCCATGGCTAGAGCATTCCTGGTACTCCACCTCGGCAAGAGGAATAACATCTGATATGTCTTGGCTGAGATGCCCCCGCATCAGTGTGAACGAGGTATTGCATTACTGCATTCTGCATGTCCTCTGGAAATGACCCATAATCCCCTTCAGTCAAGTGGCCACTCTTGTTGTTGTTTTGGAAACAGCTGTAGGAATGTGGATATGCCCTTCTAAGGCTCCGTTTCTGACAGCTGGCATGCTTATCTGCTCTGGGGCAAAGCAACCATTACTAAGGAATGCTGCTTGCTTTGAGTGATTGAGAGAGAGGCAGGGGAGGGGGGTTTGAACTTAGAAGACAGCATAATGACACACAGCATCCCAAAAACCCACTCTCTCCCCCCCCATACACACAACACACTCCCTGTCACACTCCACCCAACCCCCCACATTTGAAAAGCATGTTGCAGCCACCTGAGTGCTGGAATAGCTGCTATAATGCACCATTCCCAATGATGCTGCAAGTGCTGCAAATGTGGCTACACCAGTGCGCTTGCAGCTGACAGTGTGGACAGACTGCAGCGCTTTCCCTACTGCGCTCTCCAAAGGCTGCTTTAACTCAAAGCATTCTACATCTGCAAGTTTAGCCATGCCCTTATTTAAAAAAAATTGAATGCATAAACATCAGAGAAATGAAAATAAAGAGTAAAAATATCTTTACTGTGAAGCATAGCTTCTGCATGGTTTACAAAATTATTTAACGGAAAAATTGTTTTAGTGCATTATCTCTTGAAAATCAAATGGATTAAGAGAGAAAAAGTTACAGAAGAATATGAGCAAATCACTTGTGCTCTGTATTCATTTCCCCCCTCGTAGAATAACCAGCAGAAAAAAGGTGACATTAAAGAAGTTAGCTGTCTTTTAAAATGATTAGCAATCACAGAGTGCTCTAGAACAAACTTTAGTTTGTATTGCTATTACTTTGATTAAAAAGAAATTAAATCCAAATATTTACATTGCTTTTTGCCACAAAATAAGCTGAGGGTTTTCTGTGGGGGAAGAGGGAGTAAATTTGGCTGGAGGAATGACTGTCTGGTAGTGATGGGAAGTTGCTACTATCACACAGAAATTGAACATCACACCTCATAATTTCTTCTTAACACAGTTGGAATGTGGCTAGACATTAACCTGTAGTCTCAGAGTTTTAGACCTCTCCAACTTTCTATTTTCTGTAACTCACCTGACAGTTAAGATTTCTAAACTTTTTTAATGTTAACACTTAAGTGTGATTCTCCTTCCACAGTAGTGAAACTTCACTGGTTTCAGCTGAGTAACTTCTGTGTTACACAGATAGAATGAGAAGAATTAGGTCTTTGAAGAAGAGTAAAGTATTATTTCAGAACGCAAGACTTTTCATTGAGATCAATGGGAGGTGTCTGCAAAGACCAAAGGCAAAATACAAGCTCAGTTTCAGGTAACTGCTTAAACAGTATGTTTTGATAGTCACGAAAGAACTTGCCATCAATATGCTTAGCTGATATAATAAATATTTAATTCTTTTGTTAATGTGTGAATAAAGAGCTAGTTACGGATTTCACTTTCCTACTATAATTATGAATAGTTTGCATTAGAAGGATGCAAGAAGGAAGAAATTGCTATTCCGTTTTGGAAAGATAGGACCCAAAGCAATGTATGTGTTCCTTATTGAAGGTATAATTATCGCTGTAATTTTATAGTTGAGATTGTCCAGCACTGAAATTTCCAGCCAATCCAAATATCAGCAAAATACTCTCAAATGAATGGATCACTTGAACTGTCTGACACTCACTGCTTTTGGTTTCAAGTAACATTTTTATGACAGATTCATATTCATTTGCTTTCATTGAGTTTCAATCTTGCTTCAACCCATATGGCAAGAGGCAAATTTCAAACCAAAACCAGTATATTTTGTTCAACTTTATTCTTTACCTGTGGGTTTGGCTGGTTTCATTTTGGTTTTTAAAAACTAAGACAATTTTGTGCAACCCAGAAGACCTATTCTGTGACCAGCTGTCATGAAATATTTATGAAAACAAAGCCATAGGATTCAGTCCCAAATATTCATGCATGTTCAGAGACCTCAGAATGGTTCATCTTAAGTTCTGAATAAAGATTCTGTTGGTCTGTGAACAGTTGGGATGAAATCACCTATGTTTGGTATAACTTTGGGCTTAGGACATCATTCAGTATTACTTTGAGAAGTTGGAGACTTAACGTGAAGGATTAGGTTTACATTTGGTTTCTAAAGAAATTACTCAAAAATGATTGGCGGCAGCTAGTAGGTTCACTTTCCACAGGAAGTAAGTCAAGTTTATTTATGTAGACCCAAATTGTTACCTTTTGCTTTACCCACATTTGCTAGTACTTTTCTCTAGAACAATCCCATTTACTTCACTGATACTTTACACACAGAAAGATTCTAAGCAGGCATGACCAATGGTATCACAATTTAGCTCTTAGCATGAGAAATGGAGAGTGAATGAAGCCCACTGGTATTACTGTTGTGAAGTCCTTCAGACTAGCACTGCACCATGTTTCTGAAAATGTCTTTACAATATATCTTATGATAACATAGTGTACTGAAAATAAAATCTATGGTCTCCTTACAATACATGTAGTGCAAGTTTGTGCCACACGAATCTACTCATGAAAAGCCAACACATTCAGCCAATGTCACAAATAAAAACTTTCCTAATAGATATATATTTCTTGTTTTCACTTGGCCAATGAGAACTTTTCCTAAGAAGGTCTTATGAATAGCCAAGAAAGAACTTCAGAATGTAGCTCATTGTCTTTTAGAATACAGTATGTGGACCAGGTTGTTGGCTGCTATAAACCAGTCACTGCTACTGACTTCAGTGGAGCCATCCTGGTTTACACCAGCTGTGGATCTCAGTCTATGAGTTTATGATCACTAGTAATTTCCCATAAATTGTTGTTTTTTAATAAGTCCAGTTTTAAAACTGTCTGTCCTCTCACTTCCACCATTGTTATACCAGTGCAACTGCGCTGATAACAGTGGAATTGCTCCTGATTTACCCCAGTTTCAATTAATCTTGGCCCCTAAATCTGTAAGACTGTGCAGAGATAATTTGTCAGAGGAAGTGCATCATTTGCTGCCATATGACAGTGATGTATTTCTGACTCATTTAATTGATCAGATCCTCGCAAGCAAATAAACTGAAATATCCAACTATGTCATAGCTCATTTTGTAAACAGCATATCTGCAAATATTTAGTGAGGAAAAGTATTGTTTTTTTATACTGCAGTATTAGTTTCATGATCTATCCCTTAATATAACAAAACAAGAAATAATAGAACTAAACAAATCAGTGAATGAGAATGACAGTTGCTACCATTACACATTTTGTGTTATTGCTATTTCAGACAGTATTTAATAGTTTCTGACAAATAAGAAGCTCGCTTAAAAAAAAAAAGTACAGAACACCCACAGCATGTCTGGAGTTAATATGTATTTTTCCACAGTCAGAGTGTGGGAGGCTCTCTGTTTATGTAATTACAGCTTTCAAAAAAAGCTCAAATAGACAGGGAGCAATGAAGTGAAATTATATGTGGAATATTCAGATGATACTGCATCTGCCAGGGGGATTAGACTTTTTCTTAGAAAAATTGAAATTCATTGCTTGAACTTTGATAGAAATAAACTTTCTGGATGGTTGAAAAGCTGTTTGCTGCTGCTACTGTTGTCAGTCCTGGTGACTTCACCAAATACAAAACCACTGTCTGTCTGTCTTCATAGGACACAGTTAAGTGTTTGCATTTCTTCATCTTTTCACCATGAAAAATATCAAGTCATTGGTGCAGTTTGTGGACCTGTGGCTTCAGCTGGAAACAGTATACTATACTTCTAAAGACTAATATGTAGCCTGACTAGCACAGATCAGCTGCCATATTCTGTTAGAGGGGATTGCAGTTCAGTGGTGGATGGGTGATTTTATTTATTTGTTTATTTACTTTACTTTACTTTAATAACTTCCATGGAAAGCTTTAGTTAAGGCTAAGGTACAATTTCCTCATCAACTTTCTCAAACAAATTCCCTTATGAAACCATCTGAAAGTTTCCACCTTGAAACATCTGCTTAATCCCAAAATTTTTTTTTGAGGAAGTTCTAGCAAATTTTGCTTTTGAAAGTGGAAAAATCAAATCAACACCTCTTTCTATCTTCATGATATTGCCATCCTAAAATACTATATGCTAAATCCTGCTAACGTTCTGCATGTGAAACGCCAAGTCTAGCTAATGGGAGTTCTGAATAGAAACTAATGCAAAATTTTACAGTTTGTAAAGAGAAGTTTGTTTTTGTTCATTATGCGCCAAATCCAGGACAAATATGATGCAGTGGTGGGTAGGAGATGGATGTTGCCCACTGTCATTACAGAGATGGATGTCTCTTGAAAGATTGTAAGAAAAGGGTGGTATGCAAGGTTACTGGAAAGAAATTGGTCTTTATTTCCTATCCCTAATCACCTTAATATATTTTTATTTATGAGATTTACAGATTTTGTTGAAGGTAACTGTGCTGACATAATAGTCTGAGACTTAGTTTCACATGACATTCTGAGGTCTCAAAAAGCAGTTGAAAATAGAGAATCATCATATTAAGGGGTATGAACAGAATCAAATGCAAGTTCATGCATCTACAAAGAAAGAATGTAGGTCACACCTACAATCTGGGAAACAGTGTCCTGTAGTACAGCAACTGGAAGTCTTCGGGTTTATGGTATAAAAACAACTGCACTGGAAGCTCATGTTCAATGCTGTAGCGCAGAGAGTGAAAATGATCCTTGGATGCATAAGAAGGGAGGAATATCAAATAGAAGTAGGAACTGGTATTAATCTCCGTATACATTAGTAACACCATTACCTGAAAACTGGAACTGGACACAGTCTTCAAACTTTTAAAATCATGTTGAAAATTTTCAAAATTTTTCAGAAAAAGCTACAAGAAAGTTTAGAGGTTTGGAAACCTAAGTCTCTTGGTATAAAGCACAATCTAGTATGTCCAAGAGATGATTAATAGGTTACTTGATTATGATCTACAAATACCTATACGAGGAACAGATTTCTGATGATAGTGATCTCTTTAATCTAACAGGAATAAAAGCATAATGAGATCCAGTGGCTGGAAGCTAAATCTAGACAAAACAGTGGCCTTATTTCTAGTCTGAATTTAACAGTGATGATTAACCATCATAACAACCTATGTAGGGACATGGTGGATTCTCCTCCATCATTTGAAGTCTTTAAAGGCTACGTTGTAGCCCATACAGAAGATATGGGCTTGATGCAGAAATTATTGGTGCTGGTTACTGGTTCAGTCTATGCTACAACAGTTAGTCGACCTACACTACGCAACTCCAGGTACATGAATACTGTAGCTGGAGTCGATGGACATTAGATCGAGTTACCACGGGGTCTACACCATGATGGGTAAACAGGAGAAACTCTCCCATTGACTTACCTTACTCTTTCATTGGGGTAGCATACAGGGGTTGACTGGAGAGAGATCTGCAGTCGATCTGGCTGGTCTTTACTAGCCCCACTAAATCAACCATCAGTGGATCAATCTCACAGTGTCGATCTTTGCTGTAGTGTAGATCTGCCCTGGGTGAGGTTCTTCTAGCCTGTGTTAAGCAGGAGATTAGCACAGAGGATTATAAATGGTCCCTTCTAGCCCTAAAATCTATTAAACTTTTCATTGGTCACAGTTTCAGAAGGTAAATACATCTGTTGCGTGACAGGGTTCATTATTGACTGACCCCAATGGATACTGGAACATACCCTTATATCTTCCCTCTGTTTAAAAAGAAAAAAAGGCAAATAAACCCTTCTGCCAGGGGTCAATAGCAAGGCCAGGTTCAATGTGAACATAATATCAACTGAAAATGACCACCACAAACTAATACAACAACTAATAAAACATTCAAATGAGTTCAGGCAACCTGAAGCCCCTGAGAGGCTTATAAAGAAAGAATAATTTTATCTATCTGTTCGTAACTACTATCTCTGAATGTTGACAACTATCTGATCAGCCAGCCTCTTCTTGATTTTAGTTTCTAGAGAGAATTATTCTTTGTTGGCCTTTGTGGATCTCACACCTGAAGCTTGTGTCTGCTCTCCCTGTTTATCGTCAATGTCTCTCTCTCTCCATGTATATTTCTGTCAGCACTGGAACCAAATGGGTAGTATTCTAGCCCAAGAAATAGAGGGATATCTACACTGCAGTTAAACTCCCACAGCTGGCCAATGTCATCTGACTTAGGCTTGGGCTGTGGGGCTTTAAAATTTGATATTCAGGTACAGACTGGAGCCCCCAAGGAGGGAGGGCCCCATAGCATTACTACCTGATTTGTTGTGCAACTGCTCAATTTCACAATAGTGTGAGTAGTAGTCCACTCACCGGGTAATCTTTATCACTTAAGAATCTTGTGTAGTTTCAGAGGTTCTTTTGCATTCTGTCCTATGTGTTTACTGGCTCATCTCTTAGCTGATTTTACAGGATAAGATGCTGGATGCTAGCATGTATGCCAGGCCAAAACAGGATAAACGCTCATCTAAGATTAAAGGCATACATGAACCCACCCAGGAGCATTTTGCTGAGTACTGGGTGGGTGTATGGCAGTCCAGATGAAAACTTGGGTCATGCCTATACTAGGGCATTGTAGCAGCATAGCTACAGCATCATAGCCATGCCACTGAAACCCCATTCTGTAGACATAAACTACAGTGACAAAAGGTATTGCCCCTGCCTCCCACAACTGTAGGAACGCCGCAGTGTGTCTACACTGGCGGGGGGAAAGGGGGAGATTAGGTTGGAATACTCAGGAGTGTGGATTTTTCACACAGCTGAGGGCCATAGCTATGTTGACCTATGTTTTAAATATAGATCCGGCCTGAGACCACTTGAAGGAGCAGTTGAAAGCACAGTGCCTGACTGAAAGAAATGTGGGGAGAGGTTTTTGGATCAAGGGTGCGGGGTGAAAAGAGTGCTCTTGGTTCTGTGAGGAAAAGGAGCTATTTCCTGCCATCTGATTCCTTCTGCATTCAGAAATGCAGGACTTTGTACATTCTTAGTAAATAAACAAAACTGCATCAAAGAAATAACTGACTATTCCCAATTTCTCCTCTTAACAGGAACAACCTACTAGACCTCAAATTTTTCGCCAGCCACTCAGGTCTAATGGGATAACAGTATCTTATTGCTTTTACACTTCTCAAACACCTCATAAAATTCTTGAATTAATACATTTTGCATCCTTTTCAGCAGATCAGTTATAAACTCATCTGTATTTACAGAGTGCTTTTCAAACCAAACACACATCAGACTTCCTGTTCTTCTATATTAACTCTATTGAGTGGTATTAATCCTTATGTAGCCACATCATTTGTGCCTTTGCCATGCTGGATGCAGTTCATTTCACAGCAAATACATACTAGCTTGTGTGGTACATAATCTTTTCCATATGCTTCTTTGCTATGTATTGCTGCCAGTATGTTCTTGTGCACCAGAGCAGAATTTCAGCATCCCATCTCATGCTGTACAAGGCTGCTTGCCTGTGGGAATTTAACTTCCTGCTGACTTGTGCTCTTGAGCAGGCAAGTACAGGATTTAACCTTAATGACAACAAGACCTACCATGTCTTTTGGAGATAAAACAGAATTTGTGGGATTATTTTGCAAAGTAGTGCAAACTTGAGGGAGTGCCATTCATTAAACAAACTCCCTCCTCAGACAACTCCTAACAACTCACTGTAATACTGGTAGGTTTGCCCGGCATTACTAGAATCCAGCTATTATTAGAAAATAAAAATAAAAAACAGGTGGCTATCCCAGAGTCTATTAGCAAACACTGAACTCAACATAGTTTTATTTCAGTATTTACTGTACATCTAAAAATGAATATCTTAGAGGACTTACTGTTTAAGCAGAGGTGCCACAAGCCTTCTGGATCAGCAGAGTTTTATTCTCAGCTCCTGGATAACATGGAAGGACAGTTAGGTTTAAATATTTATACAGTGGATGCACTTAAATTGTATTCTAGTTTTAGAATTGTTACTGGTTCAGTTTAGGTACAGAAATTAACTTTGTAAGCATCCTCACTTGAGGAAGTAAACTATTCTTTCCCATCTCAGTGCTGAACTGGCACATAACTATACAAGTGCCAAGGATTGCTTTTAATGTTGTCATCTTGTACCGTTGTAACAGCTTGTACCAGTTCTAAAATTACTAATTACCTCTATACTTTATATCAGTGGTGAGCAACCTGCGGGCCACATGCGGCCCATCAGGATAATCTGATTGTGGGCTGCGAGATATTTTGCTGACGCTGATCGTCTGCAGGCAACTCCTGAAATTAAATGAAATTTCACATTTAAAAATAATCTTTGTCCAGTTCTTAAATGAACGTAAACAACAGAGTACATTAGGAAAGAATTAATGAATGTTTGAACGTGTATTGTGGGTTATTTCAGGTGCAATTTAAAGACTGTATTTGTAGTTTAAGGTACTGTTCATAATGAAATTTCATAAAAAAATTTAATGTCCTGAATGTACACTGCAGAAAAATCATCCGCTTCCTTTCAGATAAAGTATTTTAACTTCTCACTGCTTTTCTTCTACTTAGTGATTCAAGAGAGAGTTGTCAGTAATAATTTCTGGAGTAATTTTTAAAAACCTGTGACTCCCTTTCTTATTAGTTTTAATAAAGAGTCACAGGTCCCTTAGCTTGCTTGGAAAATTATTACCTATCACCAAGACAGAAGACAAACATATGAGCTATTGACAACACCAGAGAGTAAGTCCCTCATGATGATTATTAAGAGACAAGAGTTACCTGGAAATTAAGCACTTTTTGAAGACCTGAACTCTATTGAGCACTTGGATGTTTACCTCAGACAAGCAAAAAATGTCTGTAAAACAGATTGATTAAAAAAATCTGATTAAGCTGCATCTATAGGCAAGTAGTTTATGCTGTTGACTGGTACATGATGTAAAAACAGATTGGAAAAACCATACATTGTGTAAAAACATGGTAAAATTGTGTTAGTTGTAGCATGTATATAAGTCAAACAAGAAAAATATATTCATCCTCTCCTAAATGTAACAAATGATTACTGATAGCACTGTGAGATGTAGACTTGCTGTACAGATAGTAAAGATTTCCCCATGAAAAATATTGCAATTCTACCCTCCAGCAATCTATTGAAGTTTCAGATAAACCAGATTCAAGTGAGATCATATTTCCACATTCTTATTTTAAAAAAGACTATTAGTTGGAACAAGGTATTTAAACTTTCACCTCCAAATCCTCTCCTTGCTAGTTTGTGAAAATAAAAACATAGGAACTGTTACATTTGACCACTTTTAACAGTGTATACATTCAGTACAGATTTATACACATTTTATAGTTAGACATCTGGAATGATGCTCTGACACTTTTATTTTTGAATAGTATCTCTGGCCTGCTGGGTAAGATCTTGTATGGTCATTAAGAGGCTGGTTCAAAACAGAATTTGTGTGTCCTGCTCCATGGGATGACAGAAAAAGGGAGCGCTATGGTATAATTCTTCCAGCTTCTAGAAGTAGGTTGCATTGGTAACACCAGTTTTATGCTTCCTCTAGGAGCAAGATATAGAGCAACACCACTGTCAAATATGTAGAAAGCTGAGAAAAGCTTGGCATACAGCATCTACTGGCAATTGCTGAGAAGGTCTGCCTTTGCTCATCTGGCACAGCACCTGCCTGTGAACTGAAATGACCCCAGTTTGAATTTTAGTCCTGTGACATACAGGACTTGCACACAATAACTCTAGCCATCAGAGAAGGGCATTATACTATTTTCATTTATCTGCTCTAATGACTGTATACTGTTTGGAAGAAACAACAATTATAAACTCATCAGAGGCTGTTGACCCTTTTAGCCTTAATCTTGCAGGACACTTAAGCACATAATTAAACTTAAGCCTGAACAGGACTATTCACATGTCTAGGATTTTATCTACTAATATAGAACTAGATGTAAAATGGATAAAGGAACTCAGAATTCCATTGTTGGTGGAAGCTCCAAACACACACTCTCTCTCTCAACCTAATAACACAAGACTAAACTATCCTGATACTCTCTACACCCTTGATAAGGGCATTGGGTGAAAGCTTGCTCACATGAGGTGAGCTCAGTGATTTTTTGGCCTATACGTTATTCTCCATTAACAAGCTAATGAATGAAATCAGCCATTATTACACAATGCCTAAAAGGAACCGAATGGGTGCAAAGTCTGAAGTCTTGCCCTGTGTCAAACATAGTTAACAGTTTATTTGATGTAAGATAAGATGCACATCAGTGTGCAAGCACTTCATCAGAACACATTTGACACTAAAACCTATGATGTGTGCATCCAGGGATTCCTTCCTTTCTAACAGCCATTGCCATGCTGCTTGAGTTTTATAGGATGCAAACAATTTTCAACTTTTTATTAAAGTTAATTTTTTCTAACCTTCAGCTCAGGAAAAAATAGTCGTAATGCAGCAGTTGAGCTCTTTGCGGAGTGGGGGAAAAGCAAAATAATTCAGATTTTGGAAGCATATAGGCTAAATTTACAGTCATGTGTGGTCAATCTGCTATTGATGCTTGAGTTTCCAATTGCTGGTAATAGACTGGGGGAAAAAAAGATAATGTGTTTGATCGATCAGCATGGACAAATTTCATTTAGGGGATCAATAACAGTTTATACTTGACAGAGCTGAGGGACCACATTTATTTTTCCCCTTCGATTCAATAAATGTTTTCAACGGGACTGCAAATGTAAAGCAATCCTAACCATTTCTTAACTGGAGGCACAGTTCCCGCTATAATGTTATTGCAACCAATGTGTATTTAAAACTAATATGCAGTACAATGGATAGCCAGAGGCTGGAGCCACTGAATGAAACTAATGTACGGTTTATTAAAACGGAACACATAGAAAGTGTATGGTTTTGTTTTCTTGTTCCTAGCAATGTGAAATACAGAAGAGAGACATCACTTTGCTACAGTCCCCTCCCCCCCCAGCCTATTTTTTTCACTAAGAATAAATCCCTCAAACCTTCAAAAAAATGAAAAAAGCATGAAGGCATGAAAGAAATTAAACGTGTGTGACAAACCACAGCAGGCATGATTCCATCAAAGGCTATGTCTCACTCTGTGCTAGGGGCATGATTCCCCCGCTCATGTACACACTCGCGCTAGCTCTCATCAAGCTAGCATGAGTATAAATAGTAGCGCAGTGCAGTAGAATGGGTAACAGCAGTGGTGGCATGGCTGAGTACATACCCACCAGTTTCAGGCAGGTTTGTACTCAGCACAGCTAAACAGTTTCTTGCTGCCACAACCCATAGTACTGCGCAATGCTGCTGTTTATACTCATACTAGCTCTCCTCGAGCCAGCATGAGTACGTATATGCCAACAGTGGAATCGCATTCCTAGTTTATTGAGTAGACACAACCATAATGTAACTGACTCGTTTCTAACTATCTTTTAAAAAATAGGCTTTCCCCTTAAATTTTAAGGCTCTAGGTCCTAGTTCAGACAGGCACTTATGGACACACTTAGCTTCAAGCTCCAGTGAGACTTAAGCATGTGTCTTATGGGTTTGAGGAATAAAATCAGTAATCAACCTGAAGAGCTTTCATGGTCTGTGCCTGTAAGACTCCAACTTCTGCCCTCAGTATGTCAGTAGAAAGTCTGTTCTATTCATGTAAACTTCAATATATATGTATTGCTCACCAGTAAAGGGGGGTGGTATATATACACTTGCTAATGTAAATGGGTGGACATTTATTGATTTCAAGACAGTTTTGTGATGAGTCATCCTTGAACCTGTTGAGTCATCCCTGCATTGAGGGTTCTAAGCCTGATGAGTTATTCTGAGGTAATTACCAGCAAGTCCTAAAGGTCCAGCCAAACCACAAGCCAGGGTCTAACCAGGTGACCCAAGGCAAATATAGGTTCTGAATGAAAGCAGCCATTCCAGTCTGCTCAACATAGGAGTATCCCCAACAAGGTGACTATCTGCCTGGTAATTCTGACCAACTGCTTCTGCTCAGCTTGCTCCAGCCCAGCCATGCCCAGTCACCTGGCTATCCTGATAAGTTTGCACATTTACTCATGTTTTCACTGGGTTTAAATTTGGCCCATGGTCTGTAACTGAGTTTACCATTTAATTCTATTTTTATTTTGTCTGATTAATCTATTATGATGGTGGGGCAGGTAGTTTTGAGGTGGTATCTCAGCAGGCACAAGATGTCCCAGAAGGGCAGTAACTGCTCTCTTCCCTTTGAAGATCCATCATACCTACCCTCTGCTGAAGAGTGGCAAGACTTTCCAAAATGATTGTTCTATACAGGGGCAGAACTTCTAACTTATTGCCTTAAACCAGACCTCCATTAAGACACACTAACTGAATGAGGAATAGAAGCAATGCTGTGTGACCAACAGTATGTGTCAATTAAACCCAATCAACACATCTCAGATTTTAAATATAGAGTATGCTGAAGCAACTACTTTTAACAATCTACAGACCAAAAATTACTGGCCAAGAGAATTCAGCAAATCTTGAATTTATTCACTAGTCAAAAATATCATACACTGATCATTAAAAATTCAAAAACAGAGGAGATTAAATTCAAATTTCTCTAATTGCTCAGATCTAGTAAATAACAAATAATAATCCACCACAGCAGGAAATATATCATTCAATCCTTTCTATTGTGATCTCACATTTCACATAATTCTCTGTATAAAACCCAACCAACACTGCAATCTTTTGCAGTGAGAGTTGCAGCACTTTTGTGGTATGCCTCATCGTGAAGTGAAAAGCAGATCACAGTTGTGCCGTACCTTATACACGTGGCAGGTTGCAGTAAAAAGAAAGTGCAGTATGCCTGTCATTGCTAAGAGACATACCACACAGTGCTACAGTCTCTCTCACATTTTATATAAGCAAGTTGATTCATTTGTGTCATTCATGCTGTTAAAGAAAGTGGAGAGTATTTCTACATTATACCTCAAGATCATAAACTTACCTCATGACTTTTTACCATCAGTCATCTCTATCCCCATGCTCACCCAGATCCTTGGCTTATTATCCCTTGCAGTGTTTTTATATGAACTAGATTCTTATTGGTTCACTAACATGAACAATAGATTTTTATTGGTTCACTAACATGCCATCCTCCACAGTTATGCTATACAATAAATATATGTGCAACTATTTTTATTGATTAATGGTTGGATTATGTAGTTATGAGCTAGATATATTATTCAGGGCTTTGAATATGGGTTGGCTCATACTGCAACTGTCCTGTTTCAGGAGGAGTTTTGGAGAGGAATTGTGACTAAGGCTGACAAGTGATTATAAAAATTATATTGTGGTGTTAAACAATAATTGAATACTGTTTATTTAAATATTTTTGGTTGTTTTCTACATTTTCAAATATATTGATTCCAATTACAACACAGAATACAAAGTGTACAGTGCTCATTTTTTATTATTTGCACTGTAAAAAACCAAAAGAAATAGTATTTTTAAATTCACCTTTTAAAAGTACTGCAATGCAATCTCTTTATCATGAAAGTTGAACTTACAAATGTAGAATTATGTAAAAAAAACCAAACCCCTACATTCAAAAATAAAACAATGTAAAACTTTAGAGCCTACAAGTCTAATCAGCCCTATTTCTTGTTCAGCCCATCACTCAAACAAGTTTGTTAACATTTGCAGAAGATAATGCTGCCTGCTTCTTGTTCACAATGTCACCTAAAAGTGAGAACAGGCATTTGCATAGCACTATCATAGCTGGCGTCACAAGATTTACATGCCAGATGCACTACAGATTCATATGTCCCTTGATCGTGGGTGAAAGTAAAATTGAAAACTTACCAGTACAGGGGCTGGCTCCGGCTCCCCCAGAAGGACCGGGGCTGCGGGGGTCAGAGTCCCCTAGCCAGCCCTTCTCGGAGCTCCAGCAGCGATTTAAAGGGCCTGGGTTTCTGGTCCCTGCTGCTGCTACTGCAGCAGAGGCCAGAGCCCTTTTAAATTGCTGGCCCCAGGGCAGCTGCTCCTTTTTTCTCTCCTCTCCCATTGGCAGCCTGGGGGAGGTGGGAAAGGAGCAGCTGCAAGAGCAGGGATGGTCCTGCTATTGTGGGTAACTTCTCTGGCTTCCTGGGCTGTTTTTCTGGCCTGTCTGTCTGACTCATCTCTGCTCCCCAGCTCAGCTCTGGCCCCTGCTTTCTCCTGAGCTTGGTCCCACTCTGTCTGATCCAAGCAATTCCAGCTCACATGGAGGATGGGACCTCCCCTGGCCTTCTGATTCCCTACTTTAGCCTGCCTGCCCTGTCAATCAGGCTGACCTGGAACATTGGCCTCTCCCCATTGTTCATGGGGACTGTCAGTCTCATGGTCCTGATTTCCCATCGATCCTTCCCCTTTTAGTACTGGGAGCTAGCAACCTAAACACCCCCACTGTCAACAGTCCCCTCACACAGCGATGATAAAGCTTAAGGAACACTTGAACGTTGCTGCCCCTTTTGCACTCCCTCATTGGTGACCTTGCTGCTAGAGACCTGGCAGGGCTACCGACGGGGAGTGCAAAAGCAGCAGAAACATTAAATCTTAAGGTTAGGGTGAAGCAGGGTACGTAAAGCACTGCCATGTACACTGTATGGGTCTGTTCTGCTTATTTTCACCCCTGCCCTTGATGCTTCAATCACCAAGCGTCCAAGCAGATGACATATTATGCTTCTGCTTGAGAACAATCCAAAGCAGTGCAGACCGATGCATGGTCATTTTCATTATCTAGTCAGATGCCACAAGCAGAAGGGTGATTTTCTTTTTTTAATGGTTCGGGTTCTGTAGTTTCCACATCAGAGTGTTGCTCTCTTAAGACTTCTGAAAGCATGCTTCACTCCTCATCCTGCTCAGATTTTGGTAGGCATTTTAGATTCTTAAATCTTGGATCAAATGCTGTAGCTATCTTTAGAAATTTCAAATTGGTATATTCTTTGCATTTTGTCAAGTTTGCAGTGAGAGTGTTCTTAAAACAAACAACATGTGTTTGGTCAGCATCCAAGAGTGCTATAACATGAAATGTATGGCAGAATGCAGGCAAAACAGAGCAAGAGACATACAGTTCTCCCCCAAGGAGTTCAGTCACAAATTTAATTAACACATTTTTTTTTAATGAGTGTCATCAGCATGGAAACATGTCCTGTGAAACAATTGCCTAAGCATGAAGAGGCAAATGAATCTTTAGTGCATCTGGCATGTAAATATCTTATGGTACCAACTATAACAATGCCATGCGAAAGCACGGTCTCACTTTCAGGTGACATAGTAATTAAGAAGTAGGCAGCATTATCTCCCATAAATGTAAGCAAACCTGTTTCTCTTAGTGATTGGCTGAACAAGAAGTAGGACTGAGTGGACTTGTAGACACTAAAGTTTTACATTGTTATGTAACAAAACCCCCTACATTTGTAAGTTGCATTTTCATGATAAAGAGATTGCACTATAGTACTTCTATGAGGTAAACTGAAAAATACTATTTCTTTAATCATTTTTACTGTGAAAATATTTGTAATCAAAAATAATATAAAATAAGCACTATACAGTTTACATTCCATGTTATAATTAAAATCAATATATTTGAAAATTATAGAAAAACATCCAGAAATATTTAATAAATTTCAATTGGTATTCCATTTTTTAAAAGTGTGATTAATCACGTTTAATTTTTTTAAGTTAATCATGTGAGTTAACTGTGATTAATCGACAAGCCTAATTGTGACTCTTGCTTCAGTAATTTGTACAGCCCTTTAATGAGCATGGCATACCTCTCCTACAAGTTGCAATAACCAGCACTTTGGACATGTCACCATCCTCTCCCCACCAACCTTCTCAAGAGTGGAGTATAGATTCACAGCACCTGCTTTCTTCCCTATGCCTAGACTCATGTTCTGGGGGACCCCCAAATGGTCACATATTGGGGTGGGGTTGGAAAATTGATTTCTCTGCATGGCCACATTGGGGCCAGATGTAACTGGGTCCTAAATGAAGTGTAGTCTCTTAAAATAAAAATACTACAGATATATATCTGGCGTAATGTCATTTGTTCATTGACATGTAGATGCAAAGTTGCCAAGAGACTGTCACAAACCCAGATGATGTTCCTGAGTGTTTGATTTTTGGCATAGTTTTTCTCTGAACTAACTAGAAGATGTGTGGGAGAAAGAAAACAAACAAGTGGCTAGACATTTTTGTCTGCACATTCGAGGAGGCTCTTGATTACAGCTACACAGTCCAGCAAAGAGCTGGAATAAACTACATTCAAGAAGTGTCCCTTCTAGGTCCATTTAGTGACTCTTCTATTGTAACATATGGAAATCTTTTGAAAGAAGTATTCTTAAATAGAAAATTACTAAATATTCTACTTCATACTTGTGATAGTTTTGGCTTCATATTCCATAATGATCCAGAGACATGGACAATATTAAGGGTGGTTTGATTTTGCCATATGATATTCAGTTCCCATGTAACATATGGCATCATTTTGGATAAATTGTTCTAGTTCAGTTCTATTTCTAATAGTGAATCAATGCAAATGCTTCTCAGGAATGTAAGCTGATCTAATAGTTATGCTGTGTTAAACATTAGCCTTCAGATAAGATTTCTTTTTCAGAGAAAGGTTGTGGGGGATTTTTTGGTTTGGTTTCTTTTAAAATGAACTCTGATTATCAGAGGCTTCAAAATAGGTTGGTGTTACATAATAACTAAGTTTCTGGTGACTATATGGAGCAGAAGACAGTGCTAAGTGCAGCTAGTTTCTAGTTCCAGATGCATCACATTGTTTTGTTAGATGACATGTTCATCAGTGTGAGAGAGCTGAAATAGTGAGAAGTCTGTTACAAAAAAGGATCTGTGATCCAATGATTATTTTAGGCACTCGGTTCTGAATTGTTTTAAAATGCATATTGTCTGTGTACATTTCAGTAAAGAAAATGCCAACTATGAATGCCTTAGGGCTGCTTGTGTATCAACTGATTAAGTCTTCAAGACTCTCAGTCATAGGGTCATTATCAAAGATACTTCATGGTCATTGTATGCACAGTAAAGTTTGAGGCAATGGTTGACCTTTTGACAGCACTGCAGGGTAACTTAGCTTCATAGGGCATAAATAATCCTTTTTAATTTTTGTGTGAGAGGGATATTTATTTAAAAATGCAAATATATTATAACATATGTGACTTAAGGATATTCATTTGGGAAAGCAAAACAGTTTCCCTAACATTCCTTTCCCCTCAGTGACTTCCAAAGAAAATATTTAATGGGGTGGGAGGAGAAAGGCAGAGAAAAGAATGGAATAAATAATAAAGATCTCCTAACTCATCTTTTCTGGAATGACACATTTTTACAATTAAGTATGTAAATTTTTGTCAGTTGCATGCTGTACATGAATGAGTCTTCTCACACCTCAAATGAGTCTGTGATACTGACAAAAAAGACATTGAAACTAGTTTATGTAAATAAAAGCCAACATCCAATGTACATTATTTTACTTGAAATCAGTGATTTTTCAAAAATGTTTTTGTTTGTCTTTAACAAGTCTTTTAAAAACTTGTCTGTTGCAGTTTGCAATGTCTGGAGTCACTTAAATCCAGAAGCTGTTGTTTGACTGTGTATTTTAATCCTTGCAGAAGGAATAGAACTCAGGATAAATACACATAAAATAATATACTTCAAGATATAACCAGCATCTGAAAAGGTTTTCTGGTTATCTACATTCAATTGCTAATACTACAGGGAATTCCAAAATTTCCTGTCCTTGTTTAATGGGATTTTTGATTAAGGAAGGTTTAAGTTAGAAGTTCTAGAAGTTCAGGATGTGACCAGTTTAATAATTCTATGACTTCACAGCCCTGAAGCTACCTTTCAAGTATTAAAGACAATTAATAGAAGTTGGCTCATTAAAGAAAAAGGTAACACATAGGGATGTGTGTTCAATTCTATTTTAGTTCAATTTCTTGCATTTGCAGTGATGTAATTTTTTTTCATTGCATGATCTATCAAACACTGTATCCCATTAAACTAATTAGATATAAAATTGTATCCTGTAAGTTAAGATAATGTATACTTGCAAGAAGTAAAGATGTGTACATACACTGGAATTGGATCCCTGTCCCATAGTCAACAGGAGTTTTGCCATTTATTTCAACAGGGCCAGGATTTCATCCTGTATATTTTGCAATGCATTATCTAGTGGCATGGATGCTTAGCTTTCATGAAGACAGGAGGATCACACAGTCACTAGAACTGTGGTAGTGGCACATTCTTAGCAATGGTGGAACACTGGAGAAACAGAAGCAAAAAACACTCATGGCAGGGACCTTATATTGGGTCTCTTGCCCTAGCACAGCAAGTGGCTTCCCTCAGAATTCTCATGAATAGAATGCCTACAATAGACTGCTTCCCCCAACCCCAGCCCAACATGTATCACTGGGTTGGCTGCTTTTGCGTAAGTTTATTTTGTACAGCAGATGGTGAGCTATTTCGAAACATGGATGCTTATTTCTGGTCCATTTTCCTATATGATTCTTTTGCACATTCATCAGAGCATTCAATGCCAGCTGTTTTTGACACATCTTAATTGTGGGTGTGTATCGTTGTTGTATTGCATTCCATACATGGTGATGATGAGCATGTTAGAATAGAGAGGTGTTTCTAGAGCTCCACACATTTCAGTCTTGCCAGGTCATTTCCAAGAATGTGCGTTCCCTAATGTGTAGTATAGATGTTATGTCGCTACCTTTAAAAAATCCTAGCTCAGAGTTAAAAAGTGCTGCTTGGGCCAGCAGTACTGGGCATATCAGGGCAATACGCTAAGGTCCAATTCATGCCCTTGCTGCTATGAAGAGTGCAAAAGTGCCTAAGCAGAAATGTAATGGATAGACAGGCAGAATGACTCAGGGGAGTGAGTGCGTAGGAAGCAATCACTTCATACATGCACTGTAGAAAGCTGCAGCATACCTCCTTGTGCCGATCTCTGGTTGCAGGCATCAGAACCCTGGTGGTACTCTTTGAGGGAATGGAGTGTCACTCACTTTGCCTAGATGTGCTAGTGGGAAAGATGTCTGGGAGGAGGAGGAGGTGAAATGCTTGCCTACCCCTAATACCTCTTAATCAAAGAACAAGAGCTGGGCACCCAGACAGTGGTACGTTCCTCACTCTTTCCCCCAGAAGTCAGTGTTGTGTCTGGCAAATTCAAGGAATAGAAAACCTAAGGACACTTTTGAACCTGGATCTTCTGTGGTGCAATGTATCATGCACCACCAAGCCTCTACATTGCCTTCACCTTTTAAGGTAACCAAGCCATAGTATATAGCATAGTACTGCAGAATAGCTGCAACTTGCAACTCACTAAGCTATATACAGTATTAAAATACATATTTTACTGGAACATTTTTGAATAATTATTTTCTCCTGACTATTAAGGACTAAATATTCAAAAGACGAATTCTGTATGTAAATCTGCATATCTATATTTACATGCATAGTTACTGCATTTGTGTATGCTGATAATAGGGACTCTAAATAATGTAGTCATTTCTGTGCATTATTACTCAGTTTATTTGCACCATCATGCATTATTATAAACAATTTACATATATAATGTATGTGTCTGATGTACACTCATTTTCTTCTTGGTCCTCATACCCATGATATAGAAATTTTGTCCCCAAATAGTTAAAACTATGTATACTATCCACTGATCTCACCCTTCTGTGAGTTGGGTGAGATCAGGTTTGTCAGTGTTTCAGGCTGGAAAGAACCTCTCCTGCCTTGTCTGCAAGTTCTTCTCACAAGTGTGGGTGGTCAGCTTTCCTACACAAAGGAGAACCCTGCTCTTAAGTAGGGTCGCTGAAGTAGGGTTTCCAATTTCAGAAACACTAGAGCTTAAAGTATCTTAACAGGTGAAAGGACAGATTTTTAAAGGAATTTAGGCTTTGATGCACTTAGCCTCCTAAATCCCTAAATCCCTTTTGAAGATGAGTGTTAGACTCCTAAATCAGTTAGGCATTGCAGTGCTGAGCACCGCAATGCCTAAATACCTTTAAAAATCTGACCTAAGAGTATTGTTTTCACTTTACAAACACTGGTGCTGCTAGAAGGTTTTGGACTGCCATCCGTTGATAGATGTTGCTAGATGTTTGGCTGAGTGAACGAGCCCAGTGACCTCAAGATATGTTAAGGTATGAAGGCTCCCAGCCAGACCGATGCTCTGGGGACCTAGGACCCACTTCAGTGTCTACGGTTACACTAGCATGGGATTGCCCGTGACAATGGACACAGCTCAGTCAGTGGTGGGACTTTTACTGCCCCCATGGCTGGCCAAAGACACTCCCGCTGAGACTCCATTGTATACCTCAGTACAAACAAGTTATGTATTGTCCTTCTGAAGTAGTTACTTGACACCCTCTGATGTAGCCAGTCACCTCCCATCACCTTGTACCTATTGGTTCGATCAAAATATCTCTATCCATCATGTTGTTATCCTGACCTTATCTTTAAGATGGGTGAGCATGTTCCTGTTATCTTTTGGAGACTGTGTTGGTATTCAAGGCCATGGTTACACTGGCACGTTATAGCGCTATAAAGCCCCCACGAGCGCTATAACCTACTCCCTGTCCACACTGGCAAGGCACTAATAGCGCTATAACCGCTGAGTTATAGCGCTATTATTAATCCACCTCCTCATGGGGAATAAGGGCTGTAGCGCACCTGCTGTAGCGCTACAGGAAGAATGTGGACACCCACTGCGCATTAATTGGCCTCCAGCCTGTCCCATAATTCCCGTTCGAGCCACTCTGGTCATCACTTGCAAACTCTTTTGTCCTGTCCTCAGGTGACCACACGTCAGACCCGCCCTTTAAAGTTCCAGGGAAATTTGAAAATCCCCTTCCTGTTTGCTCCAACCAAGCGTGGCATGCTCTCAGGGAATCCTTGCAGGTGATCATTCTCATTGATCTGATTGATTGCGTGGCGTGGTCTCAGGGAATCGTTGCAGGTGATCATTCTGATTGATCATCATGACTCCACGTGCCATTCCTCCTCGCAATAGGCGATCCCCAGCATGGAGCAATAGTGAGGTGCTGGACCTCATCAGCTGTTGGGGAGAAGAGGCTGTTCAGTCTCAGCTGCGGTCTAGCCGCAGGAATTTTGACACCTATGGGCAGATATCACGGGCCATGGCAGAAAGAGGCCATGAGCGGGACACTCTGCAGTGCCGTGTTAAGGTAAAGGAGCTTAGGAATGCATATCGCAAAGCCCGCGAGGCAAACGGCCGCTCAGGGGCAGCCCCGGTGACTTGCAGATTTTATAAGGAGCTGCACGCGATACTTGGTGGTGATCCCACGGTCACTCCATCGACCATCACAAACACTTCCCAGCCCACCAGTGAAGGGGGGGGGTGAGGAGGAGGACGAAGACCAGGAGGATGAAGAAGAGGAGGAGGATGAGGACGAGGGCACAGAGGAGTCCCTGGACGCATGCAGCCAGGAGCTCTTCTCAACCCAGGAGGGCAGCCAGCCACAGCGTCTGGCGGTTGCAGGGGCCAGCTCAGCAGCGGATTGCGGAGGTAAAGCTGCTTTTCTATGGGGAAGGCTGGCAGCTTGGGGTGGAAAGGGATGAGGGGGGCATTCCACCTGGAGCTCTTCTCAAGCCAGGAGGAGGGCACGGGGGCATGCAGCCAGGAGCTCTCCCCTAAAGCCAGGAGGAGGGCGGCCAGCCACAGCGTCCGGCGGTTGCAGGGGCCAGCTCAGCAGTGCATTGCGGAGGTAAAGCTGCTTTTCTATGGGGAAGGCAGGCAGCTTGGGGTGGAAAGGGATGCTTGCATGCTTGCCTACATGTGGAATAGAGCACTGATGTAGTCTATCACCTCGCGGTAGTCATCATCAGTAATCTCTTCAAAGGTCTCAATAAGAGCACTTGCAATGCACCTGCGCAGGTTTCCCGGGAGAGCCAGCGTGGTCCCCGTCCCGGTCACGGTCACTAGTCCCTGCCACTGTGCTACAATGGGTGGGGGGAGCATTGCTGCACATAGGCAAGCTGCATATGGCCCTGGGCGGAAGCCGCATCTTAATAAAATCCCTTCCCTTTGCTCCTCAGTGACTCGAAGCAACGAGATATCTTCCAGGACAAACACCTACGGAGAATGTTGGAACAGTGTTCAGAGTAGGGCTCCTGCCACTTACCGGCACTCCCCACCCCCTCCCCCGCCACAGCTTTTCAGGGCAGGGAAGAAATCCTTCCCCCTGCCTGCTGCTCACACTGTGGCTCCTGCAACGTACCGGCACTCCCCACCCCCTCCCCCGGCACAACTGTTCTTGGCCAGGGAAAAAATCATTTCCCTTGCCTCTGGAGTCCACTCACCATGGCAGGGGCTCCGTTGCTGTATCTGTGCTGTCTGCGGGACAGGCAAACGGGGAATGCGGGGGAATGATAAGCATGTCTGCTCTTTACAAGGGAACCACTGTTAAATGTATCTTTTTATTTTAGAAGGGTCGTCCTTCACCCCTTCGCCATCGCTCTTATCAACAGCGGAGAGGCTCAGGTGACTGAGGAAGCGGCCACAAAGGAGCAAAGAGGATCTTGTACAGCAAGTAATGCAACAGGCTGTAACGGAGAATCGAGTTGCACAGAGGTGGAGGGAGAATGAGAGCAAGTTGAGGGAGAAGGCACGGAAGGAGAACGCGATTCACCGCCGGAAAAGCACCGACAAGCTGCTCTCATTACTGCAGCTTCAATTGCAGACTATGCATCGGCTTGTCACCCTTCAGGAGGAGAAGCTCCGCACCCACCACCCCAATTATTGTTTGCCCCAACTCCCTTCCCCTTCTTTGCCTCTGTACCCTCCAGGCCACTATCATCAGCCAAATGGTTATCACCATCCACAGCTGCCTCCAACCCCTCTGTCTTCACCGAACAACCCCCAGACCCCAGACCATTATCCACTGCAGTCTACCCCTAATAACATGCCTTACTGCCCTCCGCAAATGGGGTTCAGGGGACATGGCCACTGTGAGGGCACTGGAGACTCAGAGACCCGGACATACTCCGATCTCTGACTGACCCCACGACACCCCCATTGCACCTCCCCTGCCTTCCCCCTCACATGCATCACAATATTTTCTTTCAGCAACCGAAGTACCTGTTCAATACATGAATTGTCTTCTTAATAAATTGGTTTCTTAAGTGTACATACATTATTACAGGCTACAGAAAAGCAAATGCCTGTTCCTGTTAAAAGAATGCTCCCTCCCTCCCTCCCTCCATCTGCACCTCACTTTAGAACTGGCTTTCAGCCTCAAAATGCTCCCTCAAGGCTTCCCTGATCCTAACAGCCTCGCGCTGGTCCCCTCCATGAACCCTGCTCTCTGGCTGGGCATATGTGGCCTCCAGGCATTGAACCTCAGAGGACCATGCCTGAGTGAAGCCTTTGCCCTTCCGCTCACAAAGATTATGTAGGGCACAGCATGCGGAAATAACCGCGGAGATACTACCCTCGGCCAAGTCTAGCCTCCCATAAAGACAGCGCCAGCGCGCCTTGAGACGCCCAAAAGCACACTCCACAGTCATTCGACAATGGCTAAGCCTGTAGTTGAACCTTTCCTGACTGCTGTCCAGGCTCCCTGTGTAGGGTTTCATGAGCCAGGGCATTAAAGGGTAAGCAGGGTCACCAAGAATCACTATGGGCATTTCCACTTCCCCCACGGGGATCCTCTGGTCTGGGAAAAAAGTCCCGGCTTGCAGCTTCATGAACAGGCCGGTGTTGCGGAAGATGCGTGCGTCATGCACCTTTCCAGACCAGCCAGCGTTAATGTCAGTAAAACGCCCACGGTGATCCACAAGCGCCTGGAGAACCATGGAGAAGTACCCCTTTCGGTTAACGTACTCCTCAGCTAGGTGGGCGGGCGCCAGAATAGGTATATGGGTCCCATCTATCGCCCCTCCACAGTTAGGGAAACCCATTTCTTCAAAGCCAGCCACGATGTCATGCACGTTATCCATCGTCACGATTTTTCGTAGCAGGATGCGATTAATGGCCCTGCACACTTGCATCAGCACAACTCCAACGGTTGACTTTCCAACCCCAAACTGGTTGGCCACCGATCGGTAGCTGTCTGGTATAGCCAGCTTCCAGATCGCGATAGCCACCCGATTCTCCACCGGGAGGGCAGCTCTCAGTCTGGTGTCCTTGCGCCGCAGGGCAGGGGCGAGTTCAGCACACAGTCCCATGAAAGTGGCTTTTCTCATTCGAAAGTTTTGCAGCCACTGCTCATCATCCCAGGCTTGCATGACGATGCGATCCCACCACTCTGTGCTCGTTTCCCGTGCCCAGAAGCGGCGTTCAACAGCCGTGAGCATGTCTGTTAATGAGACAAGAAGCTTCGTGTCGAATGCATTCACCGCTTCGATCTCGTCTTCAGACTCATCACTGTCATCCTGCATGTCAAGGAATAACTCCACTGCACACAGAGATGTGCTGGCGACAGTCGTCAGCATGTTCCTCAGCAGTTCTGGATTCATTGCAGCACTCAGCAATGGAAGACGGAGCGTGCCTTGCTGAAACCCTTGAAAGATGGCGCCGGAGGTGGAAGGAAACACAGGGATTGCTGGGATATGCCAAAAAGCATCATGGGTAGTTCAAACAGGATATAGAATGCCCCGCAAGTGACGCCCCCCCTACCACAAGGCATTGCGCCAGATCAGGAAGAGGTGTACTGTGGGATACATGCCCTAATGCGCTGCTCTTAATGCCGTATTAAGTGCCGCAAATGTGGCCATGCTATAACGCTGGAGCATCTCAGGGTGGACATACAATAGCGCTATTATTATTGCTGTATAAGGCGACCGCTATAACCAATAGCGCTATAATCTTGTAAGTGTAACCATACCCCAAGTGATCTGGTACCACCCTCCTAGAATGTATTTGCATGCATGGACTGTGCCTAGCACTTCTTAGGAATGTGTGTTTCTACAATATTATCCCTGTTCTTGCCAGATTCTGTGAGCAGGCCCTGCCTAGATCCCAGTAGATGGACATGTCTATGTTTACTGTGAAGTATCTTTCAACCCTTCAGAGCAGGTCTGGTAGATGAGATAGATCTGGGTGAAAATGGTGAATGAAAGCCTGGATGTGCCCAAAGAGCCTATTGCATTGCCTTCAGACAGCTTCCCTGCTGGGAACTGCAGCCTGAAACTATTGATTTTTGATTGTCTCTCAGCTGCTGGCCCAACCCCATGGAACTATGACTGTTCTGTATGGGGCCTGCAAGAGGGCAATCATGAAAAAGAGTGCATGTAGCTTCTCAGATGGGCCAATGGCTTAGAAGAGAGACCCTACTGAAGAGCATTGGGTATGAGGCTGACCATCATCACTGGTAAGGAGGAATTGCAGCGAAAGAGAACAGGAGGGACTCTGCCCAGCCTGTAATGCTGGCAAACCTTGGATTTACAGAAAGGCTAAGATCAGATCAGAGGATGGTGCATCTCAGGACTCTTGTTATTTTCAAATATCTCTAATTCTCCAGGACTTTTAGCCAAGGAAACTTTACTCTTAGTCCATGTTCATTGCTTGCTTTCCATATTGACCATAAGAAGGTTATAATTAGAAGCCCAGAGTACACATATCTGAAATGGAGCTCTGGGGGGAGTGAGTGAAAGTGACTTGAGGGGGTTTGGGAGGCTTCAGACACTGGGCTGGGGTTTAGGGTAGCTGGGTGATGGTAACTCCTGTTCCACTTAGGAATAGTGACTAAATTCCACCCACACACAGGTGATTTAGAAACATGGGGAAACCCAGAGATTCTGCCTACTTGTATCTGACAGGTGACTATACGGAGTGGTACGTGGCCTGGATGTAACAGTCAGGGATTGTCTCTTTTCTGTTCTTTGAGGTGCCCACCATTGGGAACAACCACGTTCTAAATATTTACAGCTAATAATTATACCACTTTTCCCTTCCTTACAAAACAATTGCTGAGCTGTTGCCACATGAATGCCATGGCATCCCTGCAGCCAACAGTGTCTTGAAGCCACAACTTTGCGCCTCTTGGCAGCATAGGAAACATTAGTGATACAAATTATACTCTCTTCCTCCTCCACCCTGAGTCTAAAAGTGTCACTCCTGGAACCTGGCTAACCCTGGCACCCTGAGAGAAGAATATTCTAAGTGACATCAAAACATGGATCTCCTATGTGGTAACATGTAGCAAAACCAACCAATAATTGGCCTGACTTATCAGAAGCCTGTGTGAGCAATTGCTCTTTTTTTTTTTTAACCTCACCTTTATTTTGCTGCATACTAGCCTGATGTCTTCCATGAGCTATGATTAGATTTAATCAATTGTTTTCTTGTGAAAGAAAAATCCCTGCCTTTTAGTTAATGTTATGAATTAGCAGGAGAAACTCAGAAACAGAGTTGCCTATACATTGTTTGAAAATTGTTTACAGCAAATAATGAACAGAGCAAATCAGATTGCCAAGGGCCTGGCTGTTGAGATAGTGTATCACATTATTAATTAAAATACAAGTCAGTTTTTTCCAGCACTTGTAGCCTGTGGGTATCCAATGTACTCCACTTGATTGAATCAGGTAGTGGCAGCACAGGCATTTTTTATTTTGTGCTCGGAGGGATAACAAAAAATGTAAAGCTGTTTTCTGCTACTTCATTTGAAAAAATATTATTTTGGAATGAAAGCGTAGCAGCTGCAGCAGCCAGGAAGAAATAATATAAGATATACCTTTGCACTGTGATTTAAACAAGGGGTCTACATCTACAGAAACTCTTATGGTACTGTATTATAGGCAGACCTTTGTCTATGGCCAAGGCAACTGTTTCCATGGAGATGCAAAGCATTTGACAGTGGTCACTGTTTTGGTGAAGTAAATTAATCCAAGCAGGAGACCAGTTGATAGTTATAAAGGGTTTTTTTTTTCCTGAGGGGGAGGGGAAAAGGATTGGCGGGTTACAAGAAATAGAAACTCTTCTGTATTTTGGTTGTTCAGGAGAGCATGCAGTAAGTAGTTACTGATATTTCAAGAAACCTTAAAATGTGTCAATTTTATTTGTAGTATTTTGACTGGAAGGTTCAAATGTACAGTAAGTGCAATTAAAAAAAAAAAGCTTGAACATCTCACTAACCTCTAGCTAAATTCAGATTCAAAACAAAGTAGTTAGGTTTCTTTTCTGTTGAAAGGGTCAGTACTAGTGATTTTTTTAGCTAATTCTCTCAACATAATATTCATCTTCATCTAACACAATGACAAATGGCAAAGAATGGTATCACTGGTTTGATTGTGAGAACACTGGAAAACACTATTCACAACAAATACAGGGTTGTAAATATAAACATGTTTCAAATATACTATTTTTTAACCATCATCCTTATTAACCTTTACTAGTGTTTATTTTACATCAGCATGAGACTCAAATAATTTGCAGCATTTGAAACTATGATGTATTACTTCTTTTGACCTAAGTAGGTAGCCACAAATTTGGGTTCTAGCAGATTGTTTCAGTTAGGAGGAGAAATTGGTGATCAATTTCTTTGATGCAGTTTTGTTTACTTACAAAGAATGTACCAAATCCTGTGTCTCTCAGTACAGAAGAAATCAAATAGCAGGAGGCAAATTGTTTTGTTCACAGCTCAACAATCTTATTTCCAAATTAGTGAACAAAAAGTGTAGTTATCTATTTGCTTATCATCTCGGGAATCCCCTTGAGTTAATTACAAGTCTTGTACATGGAGGCCAACATTTTCAGACCTGTGAACTTTGAGTTAGACTTGTATGGGTTATATTTTTGAAAGTGACTTAGCAGCCTGCATGCTAGTTTCTCGGGTTACTTAGGCACTTTGGGGCTTTTGAAAAATCTCATTCCAAATCCATCTTTAGACACCTAAATAAGTTATTTTTTTGGAACTGTTGAGTAACAGTGTAATTCAGTAAGGAATTAGAGTTGCTCAGTTCCTCTGAAGATCAGGCCACATGTATTTAGTTGCCAGAATATGGACTTTGGAGCCTATTTATAGGAAACATTGACTTTTGGGGCTAAAATTGTCTATGGATGGTCTCGGCCCAAAGGTAATTCCCCCACCCAAGGTTATTGTAAAATCTCTTCAGATATCTTTGAGATCATGAAGGGAAGGAAGTAAACATCTTTCTCATTTAAAAAAACTCAACAATTTTTTTTTTTTTAAATAAAGATGTAGCGCAGCACAAATGGGCGAAGTTTGAACGTTGGCATGGTCCTTATTGAGGACTAATTCTTTCTTGGGATTGAAACACATTTGATTTAACAAATAAGTGAGTGTAGAGAGGTTAGCTGGGGCTCCTCTCTCTTCAGGGCAGGGAACTACACTGCCTCACTGCTGATCTGTTCGGGGAATTAGCTCAGCATGAGTCTTCCCTTGTGGAGGCAGAAATAAATACCGTTACGCTAGGGCCCTAGATCAGGGTGGGACAAAAATGAGTCAGGTGCTCAGGCCCTTGGCAGGGACTGAGCAATATCAGTATAACAGCAGCAATAAGCTCGGGCCCTTGGTCAGGGCAGGGCAACAATGACTCAGGCGCTCAGGCAGGGGCTCAGCAACAATGCGATAGTAGTAGCAATATCAACAGTAGTAAGCCCAGGCCGTAGGTCAGGGCAGGGCAACAATGAGCCAGAAACTCAGGCCCTCAGGCAGAGCTGAGCAACAATAACCCCACCCTAGGCCTAAACCTCCGAAAGGCCTGGTAGGGAGGATACAGGCTCTCCCACTCCACTGCGTCCCAGCCCTAGCAGCAGCAGAAGACCCACTTCTGGGTCAGTGAAGGTCCTGGCCACAACACACTGACATAGGCTCTGGCAGTGCTGCAGCCAGACTAGGGTCGACTGCCCCTGGGCCACTTCCTATCTCCTCGTCTTGTTGTACCTGGATCAGGGTGGTATCATCTGGGGCGTCCAGCACCATGGGCTCCTCGGGATAGCTGGTGCAGGGCAGGCCCAGCAACTCCTCTGGGTAACTGGCACAGGGCAGGCATGGCAACTACTTGCGTGTACCATGGGCCATTGGTGCTCCCCAGTCGCGGCCTAGGCCAGAGGCATCTGGCCTCTCTGGCGGGTTTTTCCCCAGTGAGCTCTGAGGTCAAGTCTTTACACTTCTGGGTTGCTGCCTGACCCTCTGGGGAGCGGGCTCAGAGCTCACTAGCTCCGCCAACTTTGGTGTCTAAAGGGGTTCCTCTCTCTCTGGGGCAATGGGGAACCGCACCACCTCACTACAGTGAGCAATAACATGTACAGTAGGTAATTTCTTTATTTCTAGATATATACCTTAAAACATAGAGTCCTAGAACTTAAGGCCACAAGGAACCCCTAGGTCATCTAGACTGACCTCATGTATAACACAAGCCACCAACATACCAGCACCCCCACACTAAATCCAACAACCAAAACAATATCCAAGAGTTATAACCCACAGGAGAGTAAACGATAATGTGCCAGAGGCAGAGAACATGAGTGCACCAATGCTCAAGGCCCCTGCAGTGGCAGGGAAATGATTAAATGGGATATACCCGGGTTATCCTGGCAAGTGACTCCATTCACACACACACATGCTGCAAAAGAAAACAAAAACCTCCCCTTCCCCCGCCAATCTGACCTGGAGAATAATTCCTTTATAAGCGCACATATGGATGGATAGCTATTTCATAGGATTGGTCAGAAAATTGTTTGTTTTTCTCCACAGAAAATTTCAATTTTTTGGCTAAAAATAAATGTGAAAACCAAAAATTTTTATTTAGAAATGACATCACAATGCCTTGTTCCCCTATTTTCTCTAGAAGTGCAGCTCCCTACCTTGACTATATCTCTCATGATGCACTGTGGCCTCCATCTCTTGGACCACCACAGTTTCTAGCCTTAGTGTATAATGGGAGATATAGTATAGCTGGGAAACCCAGCTACTAGAGAATAGGGGCAGGAGGCATCCAAACTACAACTCCCCTGGGATACCACAGTGGCATATCCAAATTGAATTTTTCATGTTTTCAGACTAAATCTAATTTTTTTTTTGGCTTTCAGGTGTATTGTTTTTCACCAGAAACTCAAAATTTTCCATGGGAAGCAGACACTTTTCACAAACAACAATGTTTAATTGAAAACTCACTTTTTTTTCTCACCTTGTTAGGTAAGTAAGCCCTTTTTTTAAAGAACTTAAAAGTTCTTCTGGCATGTATGTAGTGTTTTTGATTACACTTTCCTTTCCTTAACATATTTAGGTTTGACAGAATTCAGTTTGTTATTTTTACGGATGATCTTGATTTTTTTTAAAGCATTTTTTCAAGTTTTATCAATTTTTTATTTTCTCAGTTGTGCAGAATTATGGGTTTTAACAGTTTTTTATTGTATCTATTTGAATTTCCACAGTTGCAGAAAATTAAGTGAGGAGGGTCAGATAATTATTTAGTGACATCAACCCTTGCAGGAACAGTGTGTGGGAAAGGCTCTCATGTAGTAGTGCAGAAAACCTCAGCCACGGCTGCAAGAAGGAGGATGAGTCCCTGCCCACTGGGAAGGCCACCCTGCTGCTGAATAACTCCTGCCCTGGGATGGCCCTGGCATTACCAGCCGGTAAGTGAGTGAGAAAAGTCATCACAGCACAGCTGCAGGGTACTCCTTATGAGTTCTGTAGCCAGTGACACCTCATCCCTGCAGGCGCAAGGTAAGGTGCAGGCAGGCTCTTCCCTGCCAGGAATGCAGCCTGCTGCACCTTACCTTCTGTGTCTGACCCGGTCACGAGGGAGGTTACCCCACTGTCCCTGACACTGGGGCATCAGCCCCACTGTCTATGGTCCTGCTCACTCATAAAGATACCTGCCAGGAGTGTGGGGGCTATCTCTGGGATGGAGCCGTTCAATAGCAGGGTGGCCTCCCCGAGAGTGGGGGCTCATCCTTCTCACAATACTGGCCAATGGACCCTGCTCTGCCTTGCCAGGACCACAGCCTTCCTTGTTCCTTCAGCAATCTGGAACCCTGAGGATTCTAGCTTGCTGACTTCTATCGATGGGTATATTTTTAGTTGAGTTGTTTGCGTCGGATGAAACCCACAGTTACTGATGTGTAATGATTTAAATCGAATCCTGCCAAGCCTAATCATACTAGTCGTTGTTATTAAACTATACTTGAAACATACAGAATGAGCAACATACAAACCGAATGTTGCTGGAGCAAACTTAACTTCTGGAATTTCCTGATTTTTAAATGCTTAATCTTGCAACATTAACATTGCATTAACACTAGGCTTTTTGCATTTACTTTTATAAAGGCCAGGGGGGAAATAAGCTATTTCCTTGCTGCACATATTTGAAATCCATGCTCAAGTGCACACTAGGTCAAACCATCACCAGATGTAGGTACACAGCCATATTATTGGATTTCCTGATGATGAATAGAGATCGGAAAATGCACCTGTCTGGCTGAAGAGAGATTTACATAAAAATGAAGATTGTGTACACTTGCGTATGTAAAATATTGATGAACAAAATCTACTGTATATATGTAAAAACACTGGTTTTCATACAATACCATTCACAATGTTTAGAGAGAGAAAGTGCCCATATATATAACAATAAACATGGGCTTGCTCACTCTCAAAACACTATACATCAATTCTCTAATAGTTGCCAACAGTTAAGTAACAGGCTGATAGCCAGGTATGTGTTAGGCTGATATTTTTATTTGATTTCCTGACACATTAATTGGCTGAAAACTCTAATATGTCAGTCAGAGATCAGGTTAGCAGATGCTCTAATTACTTTATCTTTTTCTATGTATCCTTTAAGACTTAGATTATGGAAGAATTTAATAACAAGATCAGAGAAACTAATTATAGCAGGTTGTTTTAGGAAATCTAAGTGCCATGTTGTATTCAAAAGGTGTACATAACATACTTCAATTAAAATTTTAGAAGGTTTGGGACTAAGAGTTTGGGACTCTACCAAGAGGGGGTAATACATTCTAATAGTGCACTTTAGAAATCACTGTCTAACTTGTTGCACATTAATTGGTCCGTGTAGACCTTGCTGTTATGCTTTAACATAATGGTGTTTGAAACAGCACTATGTTAAATCATACTAGGGAATCTTTCATGTGCACTAGCAGAGTCTACCTGGATCAATAAATGTGCAACACATTGGTGTGCATTAGAAGTCACACCCACACCCAGTGCATTACCCTGTCATGTAGACAAGCCATAAATCTTTGAACAGCAGAGCACAAAATAAGGTGACAGAATATATGTGTGTGTGTGTATATATGTGTGTGTATATATGTGTGTGTATATATATATTATATATAAAATATAATTAATTTTGGACAGAGCAGTAGCAACATTTAAAAATCACACACAGCCCCCAGAAATGTGCAGACTGGTAAAGCTACAATCCAAGACTTTGGGCTATAGTCCCATTCAAATTCTTCTCCTTATCAGTCAGAGATGAAAGAATCCTGGTCTCTGTTCTGGGGATTCCTTCCAGATTATGAGTGGAATCCCAGTTTTCATTCCCAGTCTCAAGAGTATTATTTTCACTAAGGCCCCTTTACACCACTGAGGTGGAATAAAAATCCTCTTGGAAATCAGAAGTAGGCCTTGGCACCACTAAATACTAACAGGTATTTGGACCGTGAGCCTTTCCACATGTGGCTCTGTTGCTGAGCACAGTGCTGGCCTTTGAGGCCTACTAGGGTTGGAGTTGTGGCTGACTTGATTTTTGGGGACCTATACTGGAAGATGCTCATCTCTGCCTCCCTTCTAAAACAACGTAGGTTGCTAGCCATCTTCTTGTGAAGATACACTCAAAAGAGTTTACATTTGTCACTGTGGATTTTCCTAATTTCCTAAGATCCTGGGATTTTTCAGGCCTGCTACAACCACTTGGGTTGGAACCCAGGAAACACACAGCCATGGGTTACTAGCCTGATGTTTCTTTCCTAGACCAGTTTGTGGTTGTGGTGAGAGAAACCATGCAGTCTGCCATTGAGTGGTGTAGTGTTGCTTCAAATTCCCTTCCAGTGGGCACCTGTGCTGAGCTGCTTACGTGTTCTCTGGGGCTGGGACTCATCTTAATAACATGAGACACAACCTGTTTGAGTAGGTTACGCATAGGGCTGAGAACAATGGTTTCCTACAGTCTAGTCCCAATTCTGACACTGGCATACTGTAGGATGTCAGTCAAGTCACTTAGCTAGAAATGATATGTTTCCTCATCTGGAAAATAAAGACAGGGCCTATCTGCTTCAGATCTGTTTGTGACACATCATTCATCACTGTTTACAGAGTACATACTCAGACCTAAAAAGCTGCTCATAAAAACCTCAAACCTGTCAAATCCTCACCTTGCAAACCTAGGCATATCTGGAAAATTGTCCCTCCATTTAATTGTCCCTCTACTTATTTAAGTTGTTTTCATGGTTAATTGTCATCACAGTAAAAAATTTGCACACTATTTCTAGTCTGAATTTGTTGAGCTTCATCTGTGGGATCTTGGTAAACCTTTGTCTGACAGATTAAGGAGCTCCCTGCTATCAAAAATCTTTTCCTCATGTAGGTACTGATACTATGCTCAAGTCATCTCTTAACTCTTCGTGAAATAAACTAAATAGACCAATCTTCTCAAGTCTATCACTGTAGGTATGTTTCTAGACCTTGAATCATTCTTCTGGCTCTTTTCTAAACCCTTTCCAATTTCTCAACAGTCTTCTTGAAATGTGAATACCAGTAACGTACAGAGGCTCACCAATGCCACCTCCCTACTCCTATACAATATTTCCCTGAGTATACATCTAAAGGTTATGTCAGCCCCCTCAGCCATAGCATCACAGTTCATGTTTAGATGGAAAATTGAACTACCATATTAGAATGCAAGGGGTAGTTCAATACTGTGGTATTTGTGGGAATGCTGTTTAAGCAAACAAAGGAACAGACATTGTATAGTGGCACCAGAATTCCTGACTCCAGGATTTGCTCTCACTTTGGTTCCTGTTCCCTGGTTGATAGTGCTGGTTTAAAATTTTGTTTAATCCAGACAAGAAATATTTCAAAATAGCTTCCCCCCTAATTCTTGTTCCTCTGAATTTAAGAAAACAAATTTCAATAACTGAAGGTATATTAATACACTACCTACTTGTCCAACCTTTCTTAAGAGTGTAAAGGAAAAAAAGCATATTGATCATGTTTTTAGCCCTTTGTTTATTGTCTAAAAAGCCATAGCTAAATTATAAAGATAAGGTGGGTGAGGTAATACCTTTTATTGGACCAACTTTTGTCAGTGAGAGAGACAAGCTTTCAAGCCTACACAGGACCTCTGCTTCAGGACCTCTTTGTAGCTTGAAATATTGTCTCTTTCACCAACATAAGTTGGTCTAATGAAAGATATTACCTCACCCACCTTGTCTTTGATATCCTGGGATTGACACGGCTTCCACAAAGTTGCAGATAGCTAAATTATGTCTATATTCTGTCAATTATCTATATGCACACTATACTATTGGGCTGATCCTCAATTGGTGTAAATCAGTGAAGCTCCATTAACTTTAGTGGAACAATGCGATTTTTATACCAGCTGAGAATCTAGACTTCAAACTGATATTTACAGAGGGAAATGGCTCACTTAGAGCCAGATTTTACCCAGTCACTCCATGGATGCACAAGGAGGGAAAGCACAAGGAATCGCTTTTCCTTGCACCCTTATGAGGGCTACCTGAGTGCAGAGACTACTCTTTCTGTATAGCACTATGGCACAAGGCATCCCAAAAGGGGCAGAGAGGGGACAAGAGGCAAGGCTGTGACCCCTGACCCACATATCAAGGGTAACAAGATAGCATGAGCCACTGTGCCAAGGAGTCTTGAGATGCTGTGCCTTAATGGCATGACTGAACCCATAACAGGATGAAAGAATTACAGATCATTAACAGTGTTTTAAATAAAGAAAAATCTCTCCTATGTCAAGGCAGTTTTATTCCATGGCAACCAAGCCTTTCTTATTATATTCTTAACTCTAAAATATTGCTTCCAGTGAATGAATATTACAGTATTGAGAGCGTTAACCTCTATATGACACAATACTATGAGCCACAAGGTGTCATGCTGGCCTCAGTTTTCACATCAGCTACAGCATACAGCTTATGTTCCCAGCCCTAACCTCTTTTGGCTGTTTGATGGGCTGTCAGCGACTGTAGTGAACTGGCCAAATTCCAATTCTATTTATATTCTCCCTATATACAATTCTCCCATAGTTTTCAATAAAATATTTCTTCCCTTCCTCTAAAATGTCACTGACTCACATGGCTGCTACATTTCCTCCCTACAGAGGGTTACATTTGAGGGTGGGTAATGTGACCCCCATGACTTGCCCTCCCAAATAGAGCAAAATCCTGCTCTTTGATCTCTCATCCACATGCCTACTGGATACTCTGTACATTACTCTAAGAAAAGACAAACCAGGCTAGATAAAATATCGCTCAGTCTTCTTTCTTTCTTTTTGTGACATGAGGAATGTGTCCACCAGTGTAGAACATAGATTTCAAGTCACCCCCTCATTAGGGTGACCAGACAGCCAGTGTGAAAAATCGGGATGGGGGTGGGCAGTTATACGAGCCTATATAAGAAAAAGACCCAAAAATCGGGACCGTCCCTATAAAATCAGGACATCTGATCACCCTATACCCTCTTAGAACTGATACTGAATCTATCTTGTGGTTCTGCAATGTTTGGACAAGAACCATATGGGACAAAAAGAGGGGGAGTCATAATATTTCAAGGTAAGGCCACATGGAAGCAGGCATGCCAGGAATCTCACTAGAAAACCTGTTCTCATGTGCTTGCCAACTCAATTTTGCAGACTGAAGAGTTTAGGGGTAGTTTTAAGAAGCATGAGGATCTTTGGTTGCTTATCTGAACTCAACCCAAGGTTTCATCACTTTGAGGTTTGTCCATCCCTACGCAAAGCCAGTAAAGAACTTCCTGTGATTTCAATAGAAGTCTTGTGCAAAGATTGAGTTTATGATAGAAATCTGCAATATGGCTCCATGGACAAAACTTAGCCCAGTCTATAAAGCAGTTAGGAATCCTAGGGAATAGAAGTTGCTATAAAAATTGGAGAGGTTATTGCTAGAGATAAATGAAGTTTTTTTATAACAAAAATGGGGGGTGGGGAGTGGGGAAATTTTAAATTTCTTGACAAAATGTCAAATGAAACTGTTTCATTATCACATGCTTGTGATGTATTGAGTGCTTCCCCAGTGGGGCTAAGCACCCTCAAGGCCCTTTACTGGAGACATTCACAGGCTCAAGCCCTAATTCAGCTTGCACAGAGCTAGGCTTTGACTCTTCTGAAGTGTTGTCATTAGATACCATGCACCCAAAGAGGGGCATTGTCAGGATGTCAACTGAAAGAGTTATATATGACTCATATGTATAATTGATCAATTTGGGCCTAAACTACTCAATAGTGTCACTTTAATACCCAAAGTGGGAGACATTCACCAAAGTCCTTTTCCAAGCAACTCTCACTCATTCTGGAAGACCATAGGATGGCTCAGAGGCCCAGGGTCTCCTGGCACTGGTCTCCTGGAACCATATCTGGCTGGTCTGGGGAATGGAGGATTCCTATTGCACAGCAAAATCCTTTGGTGTCATAGTGCTTGTTTAGCAGCTCTTACACTCCCTCCTCTTACTCCTAAAATAGGAGCAAAGCCATGATGCTGCTGGTTAGTCCTGTCTGCTAGAACAATGCTTAGGTCCAAGGGCAAAGTGATGGGCAGCCAGCAGTTCTTGGGCTCAGGAGAGCACAAAGGAGAATGAAAGCCTCTTTGCTTCCTCTTTGGTCCTCTGGTGAGCACATCTTGGCATGGTCAGAGAACCTGGTTAGTATGTTAAAAAGCCCAGCTGTTTAAAACCTGTATTGCTCTTGGATTTAGTAACAAAAAATAATGAAAATAATCCCACCTTCCTTAGTGCTGAATTGTTAATGTATTACTCCATTCTTTGCTGGGAGGTTTAAAAACCAAAATAATTAACACTGAAATCTGTATGATTTCTTATTTGGCTTGGAATGCTTAACTCATTGTGTAGTCAGTGATCTCAGTACAATGAAAGGGGACTTACGCTTCAGTTGCAGTGATTTTTAATGTTATAGTGCTTACTCACGTGCTAAAAGATGTATTTCACTTACATTCTCCTGAGGCAACTCAAAGACGGACACAGAATAACAACTAAGATTGTGGGGGGCGGGGGGAGAATACATTTCCATTAACTGTATAAAGGAACTGATAACTAAATACATCTTCATCAGTGTGCAGTAGAGTGACCAGATGTCCCAATTTTATAGGAACAGTTCCAATTTTTGGGTCTTTTTCTTATAGGATCCTATTACCCTCTCTCTGCCCCATCCCGATTTTTCACACTTGCTCTCTGGTCACTCTAGTGTGCAACTACCTGTGCTGCCACCCCATCCACTGTACACTGAGTCCTGTACATTGGCCAGATAAGGCCTAGGTCTTTTAAAACATTTTTTGGCTTCCTCTCTGGCCCAATCAGTATATCAAAATAAGATTCAGTCTCCCATAGCAACCATTATGTAAGATATAGAAAGGAAAAGATGTGAAGGTGTGTAATGGCTAAAGGGAAAGTTAGAGCAAAGTCTGGAAATCTCTGCTAGTGGGTTTGTATAATTCCCGTATGGCATGCCAATGAAGGTAGTCTCCTCTTTTCATTTACTTTTTCCTGACTTGTTTTAGCTTCAGCCTGCAACAAAACCAGCACCTTAAAATGCAGGTCAGATGTCTAATCAAAAAATGATAAGAGAAGCTTCTCCTGGTCCTTTCCTCTTTAAACAGGTGAGAATCACCTGTTCCCTTGACATCTGGTCTGATAGTATCATCACAAGGAGAAGGCTTAATAACTCTCGTATTATGGGAGGGGTCAACACTTTCATTCAGAACCAAGCATTTTGATTGCCATAATGATGGAAATGGAGAAATATGATGCAGTAGGCTAGCATAAGAAGGACAGTGGGCAAAGAATGTGTAATAGAAGAGAGCCATATAAAAAATATGCTGGAAAGTACCAATAATAATTATTTTAATTAATCTCCTGTGACTAGGAACTTTCTGTTACAACTGAATATAAATAGAAGTTGGACATAACATTACTATATGAATAAATGAATTAGTCAATCAATCAATGACAAAATATACTATGTAATCAAAAGATTTTTTCATGTTAAGATTAATTTAGTGTAATACAAGCCTAAATATTACATAAGCCCCTTTGACATTGAATTATAGTGCTGGAAGATGGGAACAGAACATTGTGCAAGCCAGCAAAAGGCAGGACAGAAAACACAATCAAGCACATTATCAGCCTCTTCTTCCATTGTTCATGTGGCAGCTGATAATAGGGGAGGTGGAGGGGAGGGGAGAGGCAAGTGGAACATTTGAAAGCCTTCAGATTTCAAAGCCATAATCTTACCAAGGGAACTGCTGGAATAATTCCCCTAGACCCAGCTACTCAAACTATCAGCATTTTATGAAGAAATAACAAAGGTAGAGACAATGAAATATTTTAGTGCTTGGCAATGGCCAAACTTATACAGACTTTGTAATGGATGAGAAATAATTTCCTGAATGAATAAGTTCCTGGACATTTTTAAAAGTGCATCTTAAAGACATATTTTCTATATCTGTTCTGTATGTGGCATAGATGAGCCAAAGAAAATGAGTAAGTTTGTGTATATTAGAAGTGAGGGCTAAATATTTAGGACTTCGGGTTTGAGGAAGTTCACAAGAAGACAATGGGAGTTGAGAATCTCCAGTATTTTGTAGAGTTTGGCCCTAGGTCTCTAGTTACAAAATATAATTCATCCGATAAGGCATATGTTCTTGATACATTGTTACTCAGCCCTTTCCCCAACAAGTGACCACAAAGCCTTATATCCACATGCTAAAAATATAACCCTTTGATTTAACGTAAAACTAACAGAGCTATTATAATGTGTCACTGTATATTTGTATCTGACATATTTGTATGTGTTAGTGCCTTGGAGCCTCAGTCACCAATCAGGACCTCATTGTGCTAGGTGCTGTGCAAACACCCAGAATAATCATCGTGTGAATCAATAGTATTATATAAATAATGATGATACTAAAGATAACTAGTGCACTAAAGTACTGAATAAAGTTAAACATAAAATAATTGTCAGTAAAGCACAAATACCATTTGCATTAGCAGAATAGAATCAATATTAGGTGGGCCTCTGTGTGTAATATAAGATGATAATTCAGTCTTTGAAATGTATGGAACCCTTCTGCTGACTCTGGGTAGATTGTCTCTTTAGTTGTCATAAAAGTTCTTGAGCATTTGGATGATATTTTAGGCATACTGGGTTCACTCTGGCATTTCTCCTTGTTACCCAACCATACCAAAAAATCCAGCGCTGTAAGTAGCTTCAGCATATCTTGCTAATTATAGAGATGAGAGGGTTTTTTTCTGGCAAGTAGATTGCATCATGTCCTGTGCGTCCAAAGCAAATTCCAGTATATTGCATGGAATTCATTGTTTCAACCTCAGAAGCATGAAGGTTGTTGAGTTGCCCATGCCAAGATTTCAGCTTCTAGTTCCAGATAGTTGCAGTGTTTCAAAGGTGAGGCTTCAACCCCTAACACCATCACTCCCCCCAATATTGGCCCCACTCTCCGTATCAACTGGAATGATTATCATCACAGGGACTTTCCTGTTAATTTCTTGCTAATGTTTGAAGGAATGCATCTTGCCACATTTGTGCAACCAAAATGAGACTAAGGGGGCTACAAGAAATAGGACCAGGCTATGTGGCTTTTATGTGTTCAGTACCAGTGAGATGGTACTGTCCAGGGAAGAACCTTTTGATTTTACATTTATATTGTGTATTGATTTCCTTTAAAAGATTTGACAAGGGCTATTACTAGTACCTGTCTAGTTAATAGTTAATGGCAGCTATGCTCCTATGTCAAATGGGAGCAATTTTACAATGCATGTAGCTGAACGTATTTCTGTACACACATCACTTGTTGTGTTTTTTCTTGATCTATATTTTTAATCCCATTTTGCATAGATGTCCCCAGAGACAAAATGGGATGATAAAGATGAAATCTCCCATCACAAAGCTTCCCGTGGGCTCAACTTAGATTGGACTTCATTATTTATTTAAAATTTGTTTAGCTTGCATAGGCTCAGGAGATATCCATCTCATTTTGAAAGGATCTTAGAGGGACAAGCAGTCATGACATAATCTCTTCTCAATATATTTTTGTGCTGCAGAAACAACACAGAAACAGATGCTTCATCTAGAATGGAAGACCCTACCAATGAGCAGTCACAATTTTAGCTCATTTTAGAATCACAAGTCTTAGTAAGATAAGAGTAGAGATGTGCCTTAAAACCAGATAATGTCCATTGCAGATGGTTCTCAAAAATATGGGACTAGTTAGAAAAAAATATGACAAGAGAAGACAGATCTATAATCTACTTCAGTACTTACCTTATTCACATCCCATATTTAGACTAATATAAGCAAGTAATTCCCAATCCTTTTCCATTTCTGCTTTCAGTCCAACTAATACTTTTTTAGTGTAACTGGAACTGTTTGTGACCTACCTGTTATTGTCTCATAAGCACTGAATAGTCAAATGCACAGCAATTATGTAATGTTGTAGCTACTTTGGTGCCTGAATATATGCATGTATATCTTGGTACCTTTTAAAGCAATTAACATTCTTTGTGTTCCATCGCTGTGTGTCTTCATTTCTGTTCTGGCCTCTTTAATCCAGATAAAAGGTGGGAACAGAATAGACTCTAAAAGTCACACATCTGCCAATGGGAGGATTTCCAGTATAGGCCCTGTAGAAGACAACCATATGCCTGTGTGATGGGGTGAATAAACCTCGCATTGACAGGGGAGGAGCCTCCCCAGCTAGGGTAGCCCTGACCTACCAGCCCAGCCAATCATGCGTAGTAGGGAGGAGGGCTTTAAAAGTAGGAAGCTTCAGTCCACAAGGGGGAAGCCCTGACATGGGGATGGGCAGCTACTCTGGAAACATTAGGATGAACCGCCATGTCCCAATCCCCCACTTCTGTGAGGAATCCAGTAAACCCTTGGGGTAGGCCTAATGGGGAGAGACTGACTTGACTACCTAGCTGTAAGGACACAGTAAAGCTGCTACCCAAGCACCCCCGAAGTAAGGTGATGCCACAAACCCTTTCACTTTTCGTTGATCCAAGGAGGGGCTTGTTCTGTCTTGAGTCTGAATTTTTGCTTTTCCCCTACCCAAAAACAAAGTGAGGAGGCCCGCAAGGGTGGGGTCCATTGCAAGGACTAAGAAGCTGTGGCCTGTACTTGGTGAACCTTGTGGCAACTGGATGTGGCAAGGAGCCTCAACACAGCCAGCAGGTGCCCCAGAGAGAATCGGCTTGTCTTCCGTGGATCACCTCCCATGGGAGGTACTGGGTCAAGTTTGCAGTGAGGAGGGATGGGTCATGTGGAGCTGCAGCACACAACGCAGCAGAGATTCCAGACAGCGCTGTCATCCGTAGGGCCGCCAAAGCAGGCTGCTGTTCCGTGATCCATCTTGATTCATTTCAGAATCTACAGATCCCTTGTGGTACAGTGCAGGCTCTGCCATGAGGAGAGATCACTCACAGTACATAATGGGAGATGGGGTCTAGCCCTGGAACTGGGCCCCTGGGAGGCAAGAGGGGCAGGACGGACACAGAACTAAAACTCCCATGAAGCACTTCGGTGGCTCAGGCAAAGTGAGAGAGTCGGAAACACAATGTTTTGTTTTGGGTTGGGTCAACAGTTTCAATCAAAATGAAAAGTTTTGACTTCCAAAGGAAAATGATTTTCCTGTGGAAAATTTTGATTGACATGGAACCCTATTTTCTGATGGGAAAATGGGTCACGAGAAATTTTTCAACCAGCCCTAATGTCAAATGAGGCCTTATCACTTCTGGATGAACTGTGAAATAATTATTTTTTCTGCTTCTCCTCCAAATGTAACCAGTTCCTTCATGATGATCAAGGTTTATGGTTATGAGACAGTTAATTTGGGATTTAGACCAAAGAATCATCATGCTAGGCCTCCCCTCAGTCCTTATCCCAATCCTTGGCATAGTGCTATGGCCATCTCTTCTTGTTCTACTTTCTCCGAGTGTGTCTGCTATGACGGAGATAGCTGCTTGCACCCCTAGTAGTGTGTCCAGGCAAGCATTGGGGACACATCAAATAGCTTCTGCAACACCTCCAGATCCCTCTTTACCAGCTATTCCAGCAGCAAATAAAGAATTGGAGAAGAGAGAGGGCTAAGCTACTGCTGCAGTGGGTGAGAAACCTGGCGACACTACATCCTGTCTTTCTCCCTGCTGGTGCATGCCAGCCAGTCTTGGAATCATCAGCAGTCATCGGGAAAGCACCTGCTGCTTTGTTTCCCCACCTGTAGGAAAACCGAGGCTCCCACCCTTCGGTAGCCTGAGAAGACCCACTCTCCCACACCTCAGACAAGCTAGGAGAAATCACCAGCAATCAAAGGAGATGTGTCTACTTTAAGGACCAAAGGGGATCTGCTCCTCAACTGACTGCCCAGCCCATTACTGCAGGTGACCCAATCCCTGCTTTAGCCACCTTCCCACAATCAGAAACTTCAAGCTGAGTTGCCTATCAAAGCTGCTGCTGCTGTGAGGGACATCTGCCAGAGAGATCCACCTACTGGGGAAAGGAAAACAAGGTGGGTTGAGAAGTAGTGGAGAGTGAATGCAGGAGGATTTTAGAGTGGGAGAGTATAAAATTAATAGATTTTCTGATGGGAGGGGAAGGATATATAACTGATGATATTTGTGTGGGGTAGACAGAGGAGAGTGTGGAAATCAGAGCTATTTTGAATCAGTGAGGAAGAATATTTTACCCAAGAAATGTCACATGTATGGATTACTGAGGGGGACATTTTTGATAGAGCCTGATGTTAACATTTTGGCAGCACATTGCTGAGGGATGAGTGCAGGCAGTAGGTGAAGGGCCACTCACTGTCAGTCTGAGAAGGACAATAGCCATATTGGTTGCCCTGTGAGTTGCCCAGATGGCTTGAGGCATACTAGGCTACAACATCCAGACTGGTTCCACAACCCCACCAGACTTACTCACAAGAAGGAAACATGCAGCAGATTTTCTCTCTTCCCAAAGCTACACTTTCCTGGCAGGTCCCCCCATCCCAGGACTTTTCACATGCCAAAAGGAAGAAATAGGCCTGGTTTTGCTGTAAGTCCTGTAGGGTGAATAAATGGGTCTGAATGAGATTGGATCTCTGAGCCTATGTTCTTGCTTGGATGGATCTGGATGAGTATTTTTGTACCCTCTTTGACATCTGTGTAATAGCAAAAGCAGTCACAAAGAATGACTCGGAGCGTGGGAAGAGATTTTTACTGTATCCCATTGCCTCTCTTCAAGAGTTCTGTGAAGGAGACAAATCTAGTATGTCAGTTCCACTGGGCCATCAATATGTTCCTCATCTTGTTCCTTTGAGTAAAGTTTTTTCTAACATCTGCTATTATCTTCCAGACTATTGTTTTACTAGCTCCTTTTTAGTTACCATTTATACTCTTTAATTCTGAACAAACAGACGATGAATGAGTCACTCCTATTGTTTTTGTATTACAAGTATAACATTGTAGTTATTCTATTATGTAATATTGGTTCTGCAGTAGTGCTTAAAGGCCCTCATCAGGATCATGCCCCTATTTTCCAAAGGGTGTCACAAACACTGAATAAAAGATAGGGCCCCTGCTTCAAGTGTCTAATTTAGACAAAGTGCAATATAGGGATGCAACAAAGTTTCAGAAGAAACGGGAAAAATAAAATACATACTATCAAATAGCAAAAGTACCTACTGGCCACCTTCCTAAGAGTTATCATTTGGCAGTTTCCCATAGGCATCATGGTAGAATTGAATCCTGAGGAGTGATTTGAAGGTCAGGGTAATGACTTTATGGATTGTGGGAGAGGATGTACCATACCTAAAGGCCAACATAGAAGAAAGCATGAAGAAAGGTGCTGACAAATTGGTTGGCAGTCAGTGGTGGAGTGGAGGAGGTGGAGGCATCGTGATAACATACAAGAGCAGATACACTGTAAGGAATTAAGTTGAGAAGGGTCTTAAAGTGGGTAACTTTGTATTTGATGTGATGGAGAAAGGGGAGGAAAACTAGAAACATATTGAAAGAGACAATGTCGACCCTGATTCCAATCTAAATAGCCAAGAGAGACAAAAAGTAAGAAGAAAGGAAGCATTATTATACTCATTTTACAGATGAGGATGTGAGATGCATAGTGATTAAACGCCTTGTCTCAGGTCACATAGGAACTCTATGGCTGAGTCAGGAAATGATGCTAAAACTCCTGAATCATGGTACAGTGCTTTAATTACAAGACCAATCTTCCTCACAAATCTGGCACTGAGCTAAGCTATGAGTACAGTATGCTCAGTGGCCCATATTCTGACACGTTTACACCCGCTCCAAAACTCCAGACGGTGCATGGTTGTAAATCAGGGCAAAATTTGACCTAGTTTATTTTCTCAGGAACAAGCTGTAAACATTTCCAATGAAATACACTTAACATTGATATCTTGCAACATGGTGCCACTGAGAGAGTGGCTTTATTAAGTGGGAAAACACTGGAATAAATTCCACAATCTAGCTTACCTCTTCCTCATGGCATTATCATAGGCTAAGGGCCTTGTCCTGCAAGGTGCTAAGTGATTGCAGGAAAGTATGGAGGCCCCTTATCTCCCATTGACCTCAATGCTTGTTGTTGTATTATAATCACACAGTATGGTTTTTGTCACCAACAAATTGCAGTTTTATTCCAGATGCATTCTGTAAGATGAGTAACATAAAGAAAAATGTGCTAATTAGGGCCAAATTTTCAAAAGGTGCAACTTGTAGCTGCAAAATTTCCTCCTGTAAAAGTGGTCCTGGTACATCTAAATGCCTGACTGTGGGTAAAAATCGAGTACACTAGAACCTCAGAGTTACAAACTGAGCAGTCAACCACACACCTCATTCAGAACCAGGAGCATGCAATCATGCAATAGATGAGGCAAAAAACCCCCAGATACAGTACAGTATTGTGCTAAACATAAGCTAGTAACAAAATAAAGTGACGGTTAAAATAAAGATTTGACAATGTAAGGAAACTGTTTCTGTGTTTGTTTCATTTAAATTGAGATGGTTAAAAGCAGCATTTTTCTTCTGCACAGCAAAGTTTCAAAGCTGTATTAGGTCAATGTTCAGTTGTAAACTTTTGAAAGAACCACTATAATGTTTTGTTTAGCGATGCGAACATTTCAGAGTTATGAACAACCTCCATTCCCGAGGGGTTCATCACTCTGAGGTTCCAGTGTAGCTGGAGGTTAATGGCTTCTCTTTGCACCTGCAAAAGAAATGAGCCTTTCTCTTTTGAAAATATACCCCATAATGAGAGGCACATGTTCTGGAATAGATCTTTTTAGAAGCCAAACATTTTCTGCATGGTTTAGGGTTAAGTCTGAACTTTTCCAAAGCTGTTGTGCGGGTGAGGGCTTCCATGATTTTCATAATTTCCACCACCACCCCCAAAAATCCACAGCCTGACATTTTTGGATTGGTGCCTGCAAATGTGTGATATGCTGGTAAACAACTAAACCAACTCCAGCAAGGGCCCAGAAAGCTGTAAAGTAAAAGCTGAAATTCTGCAATGCTGTAAAAGGAAAACGAAGAGCTAGAGCACAGCAACAACCCTGTAGCCACACAAAAGGCTCTTAGTGCGAACATGAGAGCATTCCCCCACTCCTTGGGTTAAAAAAAAAATTGGAAAGCTGGAATGGTTTTTCAAAGGTCGACGGCAGTCTGACAACTCCTGTGTTCAGGACGCTGCACTGTTAACACACACAGCACATGTTCTCTTCTTGTTATAGGGACTAAAATACGTGTGTGGAGGGGACGTATGAGGAGCAAAATTGTCAAAACCTAATATCAATACAAAAATTTCATATTTGCATCTGCAAAGTGGGTCAATGTGCAATTAAGTGCCCATGTGCGTAAGTGCGTGATTTGCTTATGCAGTTTTGGTGGAGAGTATAAAGAATTTGTCTCTGTACATTTGTAATTTTAGATACTATGTATATGTATGTCTATATCTGTTTGGGTATTTTCCTCTAGTTCCATGATTTTTGCCTTTTTAAATTTGCCACTGGCTTTTGCTAAAATTCTTTTAAAAAAACAAACAAACCCTGTAGTCTTGCTTATGTATGAGAGACTAAACCATTTGCATGAGAAACCTTTCTTCTTCTTTCCCAGTGTGTATGTGTGTGTGTGTGTGCTGTGCGCTCTCTCTGTGTATTTTTTTTTAGAGCGTTTATGCTTGGCACAAAGATTGCTAACAAATGTTAGTTGTTATTTCTACTTTAGAAAATATTTTCCATTGCTATTAACACAATCAAGTTAAGCAGCAATTGACAAGAATTGGTGTTTTAATAAATGTTTACTTATTACATTTGAACACTGAAAATTAATTTTGAATATAATCAGGGTCAACAGAAAATATAAAGCCAGGATGACAAAATAAATTGTATTTATACATGTAAGTGAAACCAGCTTCCAATTAGCAAAACTCAAAATATATCTAGTTCCACGATAGTATATGGGGTTAACAGAAGCAGACGCTGATTTGTGAAAGTCATGCAAAGTGGTCAAGTCCTCCAGAGGGCGCTATTGTATTTATACTGAAATACCGTCAAATATGTGCTCTTGTGAAGAGCAAAACAGGATTTAGCAATGTATTTAATTCCAGCCCATTTTAAGCCAGAAAGTCTCATTGGTGGGGACAAACATTTCAAATCAAACATGTTCCTCTCCCATAATTATTTTATAAACATATACTTCTATGAATCTTGGTATTACTGACAATGATAGATGTGAAACAAAGTAATGTCGATTGAAGGATTTATTTTTAAAAAATCATTGACAAAAATTAACGTTACAGACTGGTCATATTTTTCCCCTGCAAGTCTATTTTCTGCTAACACTGGTCACAGTCTGGCGGCTGTTAAATGTGCAGTGATTTCACTCGGAGCTCTGCAGGCAGCTGAGAGCAGCTTCGGGAGCCATGCCAGTCATAGAGGTGCTCTTTTATGCAAAATAAAACAATCTACCAATCAAAACGACCTCCATCCCACCTCCAATCCACAGCATAATAATTCACCCATGGATTAAAGAGAAAACAATTATCCCAGCACAAAGGTGACAAGGTTTGATCGTGTTCTCAGTGAAGCCAACAGCAAAACTCTCACTTACTGCAGTGGTTCAGGATCAAGTCCATAGGAACTTGGAAGCTAAGGACCACACTATGGCTGGCCTGGCATGGGTGCACAGTGGTGGGAGCAGGAGCAATATACCTCTCCCATTGGCACCCTGTGTAGTGATAGCCATGGTGTGGTCAAGGAGCAGATGAGGGTGTGGTAGGGAGTGAGTGGAGACATTGCGACATAGTGTGCTGATACCCTGCTCAGTATTAGCCTCTGTTTGTGGCCTTTCTCCCAGAACTAGTCATAGCTGGCTACGTGGAGAGGGAAGTTCATGAGACATCCTGTCAAAGGATGACAGAGCTTCCACTGTAGCATGGTTTTTATGCAGGCTTCTAGCTCCAGGGTTGTGCTGTCCTCCGAATTCTTCCAGTTCTAGGCACAATCCTGTCCTGAAGCACCTGATGTTATCCTAGCTCACGAGTCTCAAAAAATCCCCCTGAATATGGTATTTTATGAATTTCCAAGATTTTATACTAAAGGCATGTTATACCCAAAGACGGTGGAGAAAATAGGATAAAAAATCAGAGTGTTGGCTGGGAAATCCTGGCTTTCATCCTTTAAAATAAAAGAATTTGATAAAATTACAGATGCTCTCCAAGACCTGTGACAATATATTGCCTTTTTGTAGATGTAATTTCGTCTCTTACCTTATGTGAAAATTGATCTATAACAGTGTCATTAGAAATTCATTGACATATTTACCAGTAAATATTAGTTTTTCCCATTTTAAAATGCAGTTATCTTCACAGTGCTGCATGCAACTCACAATAACTGTTTCTAATCAATTATTTCATGGAACTTCGGAGAGGAATGCCTCATAGTTTGACAAATTACAGTCAGTTTTCTTATATTTCTTATTGAAGCCAAGGCTTTCCTGTTTGCTAAAGATAGACAGCTGTTGTTTCACTTAAGGCCCTGATCCTGCAAGATGCTCCAAGTGGTTGTGGGCTTGTTTTAGGAGTAAGGCTTAAATGCTTAATTAAAAACTTTTAAAAGAATGATTCTAGCTCTTTATTTTTAAGCTTTCGGGCAATTCTCACTGAACAGTGACCTCTCTCAGCCAGGTAAGGTTTGTACAAGACACATAAAAGCATGAAGCATAGCAAATATGCATGAGCATGTACAATTATGGATTTATTAAAGGGAAACAAGGAGTGTAGGCTAAGTATAAGTGTTTGTCAACCAGTTCATTTATATTGAGTGAAAGTGAAAAATACTGGGCCAAACTGAATCCACTAAGAGTTGTACCTGTGTAATTGAAAGCAGAATTTGGCCCATGATATCCTGAATGTAGCAGACAAGGGCTAGATTCACACAGGGATTTAAGGATTGCAATGTCAGGTGCCCTACTCCCCAGGGGAAATCTCAATTCAGGATTCCCATAAAACATGTGGGGAGAGTTAGGCACCTAAAAACAGGATTCTCCAATGCCAATGTGTTCATCAGGGAGCCAACTGAGCTGGTCAGGAGTAAAATGCAGAGGAAAGTGGGGGCTTAGGGCCCAGATTCACAAAGGTACTTAGATAGTTCACTGCTGCCGATCTGGGCCCAGGAGTGAAAGTGGGCTGGTACGGCATACCGGTAAGAACCCATACCAGCCCGTATGCAGCCCCCTTTTGCCTCCCCTGTGGGGGGCCCTGCCAGTACAGACCCTGCCAGCAGGGCCGCCGATGGGGTGAGGGAAGGGTAGCACCATTAAAGTGCTGCTGTGGTAGTGCTTTGCAGATCCTTAAAGTGCTGCTGTGGTAGCGCTTTAATGTCCCTGCCCCTTCCCCTCCCACTCAGCAGCCCTGCTGGCAGAGTCTATATTGGCAGGGTCCCCGATAGGGGGGCTTTAATGTCCCTGCCCCTTCTCCCCACCCCGGATGCCATCAGCAGGATGGAGGCGGGTAAAGGGAACAGCTGGTCCAACTACATGCACTTACCAGTACGCGGCAGGCTGGGGCCGGCTCTGACCCCCCAGCCCCGCACCTTCCACCCGAGACCCCAGCCTGGCCTCGTACTGGTAAGTGCCTATAATTACTTTCACCCCTGTCTGGGCCTCAAGTGTCTGACTGACAAGTCAGAGATCAGCACGTCTCACCCCCAGGGATTCTCAGTCGTGAACCCTCTCCTGCAGTTAGATGCCTAAGCAAGGTCACCCGTTCTCAAGGAAAAAACAGACACACACCCTCTCCCACACACTCCATTATAGCCAATAGCTCCCACATGGGATCTGGGAGATGCTTCGTCTGAGACTCCTCCCAGGGCTGAGTGTGAGAGAGGGTTCTGAGTGGCTTGTTAGCTAAAGAGCAGCATCAGGTCTTATGTAGCTTTGCTCATTCTCATTGGCAGAAACATAAGCAATTACAGGGTTAGGCAGCAGCTGAACCGTGGTTCTGGGAAGGTCTGTGGGACTTAAATGTTGTACTTAGGTGCCTAAGTCCCTTTGTGAATCTGATCCTAAGTTCCTAGGGCAAGCATGTCTAATTATGACAGACCTATTGTTATTTGCTCCTGGCACCATGAATGACTTATCATATGTATGTAGCAGCTGATGAACTGGCACATGTGAGAAGTACAGTAAAAGTAATTCTTGGGAAAGGTTGGATGACTGAAAATCATGATTACTTGAGATAATTATCTCCCTGATGGTATTGAAAATAATCTGAGGTACAACCACCCTGTGACACACAGAATACATGAGCCCTCCCAATTGTTTATTCTCCTGTATGTCTTTCTCAAGGTCTCATGCATTCTCAAATATGATTCCTCCGTAACTTCTTGGTATGTTGTCCCATATGTGAAACTCAGCATGTACTTCTTGGCCTAGTTTTGAAATCCCCCAAATCTTGCAGGGTGTTTTGCCGTGGTCCTGACTTAACAATATGAGGTAAATTCCTGTTGGAAGTTGCTCAGAATCACGTTTTTGTGCTTGATCAGTATTGAAAACAAGACAAAGAGCCATAAGACTGACCTCTGCAGTGACACCATGTTCTTTAAAATAATTTCTTGAAATACGTGGCACATTCCTGCTCAGGTTGAAGTCAATAAGAGTTTTCTCATTTTCTTTGCTGAGAGCAGGATTGGGCGCACCCAATCTCTGTTACAGGGATTCCACCTGGAATAGTTTACTTCCTTGATTACAGAGAAAGTGATCTGGCAAGAGAGGAGTTGGCAAATGAATCCAAAGGAGCTATCTTCATTAGAAGATGTTTATCTTTCATAAAGGGCACTTGGTTTTTGTAAACCATTTTCTGCCTGTTATAAAGCACTGTGTACAGTTATAGCTCTACGTAATTAATATTGTTTTCATGAAGGGCATTTTCCTTACATTGGGAAACAACCATTAGCAAGTTGACTGTATATCAGCAAAAATACAAGTCATTTGGGGAATAAATCAAAGATCTAATTGAGGATCTATGCTTTATCACTCTTTCTAGCATGCTTGAGCACAAGTTCACTTGTACTATTGACATACCCAACATCGTCTAACATTTGTTTCATCATCACCAGATTTGTTTTGCTCGAATAAAACATTCAACTCCTCTAAATAGTGTTTTGGACTTCAGACATTACCGTGTTGCTTATTAGGTAGGGAGATGAATTTATAGTTAATGCTCTAAACTTATAATCCTGTTGCTAGCAGAACTGTGTAAATAGTGACATTAACCATTATAGTTTTAAATAGAAATCAGAGTTCAGAAATTTAAATATGTACTGTATTTTAATATGTAATTAGTTATTCAAAGCCTTAGTTCCAATATTTAATTACCACGAAACCTTAAGTTTCAAAATATTCATTTTAAACAAAAGAAATATATGTCAAATATTGAAACATGCAGTAGATATTATGCTACCTTCAGGATATATATTATTATGTTTTTACTCCCTTCTTACCTATTTCTGTATCTATAACTCTACAGTATATCTGGATCTACATAGATTTATGCAATTGGGTAAAAAAATCTAAGAATCGTATCTTAAATCCTGTCTATTTGTGAGGATTAGCCTATTCAGTTAATTCACTAAGGTAGGATTTTTAGTTATTCGGCTAGTCCTTTACTTAAGACTATATCCTGAGGGAAATCATGGCAGCATCTCATCAGCTTGTAAACATTAGCAGTCAGCCCACACAGACTTGCTTCATTCTGCAGGTAAGTGATCGTAGTTATTGTACTAGCAGTGGGTACTTATTTTGTCATGCAACCTGTAAAGAATGCCTGTCATAAATGAAGAGAGCGAAAAGCGTTCATACTTTGATGCCCATAGCCCAATTACATGGAGATTAGTAAGTTTTTTTTCACCTTTAAGTAGCAACCCACCTCCCTACCATCATCCAACAAAATGGTATAGTATTTTATGAAATCTCTAGTGTCACTTCAGAAAGTAAGGAGGATTGCATTAAAAAAAAGTAGACAAAGACAAAGGGCAAAATTCTGCATGATTTATTTAGTTCATACTCCAGCAAAACTCCCATTACCTTCAATGGCAGTAAGGAGTAAATGCTGCAGCATTTGTCCCAAAGATTATAGAATTTACTGAAAAAATCTTCCTTCCTTCTGTACTCCTAAGTGCAGCCTTCAGGGCAGTTGCTATAATTAGGACTCTATGTGCATTTCCATTATAATTCCCTCAGTGGGAATTCTGCCCATGGACTAGATGCAAGATTCAAGACTCTGATGAGAGAGGAATTTTTAGGGTGTGTGTGCACTCTTTCGGTTCATAGTACGTTTGCTTTGTCTAAATAGAATTTTGCATTTGCTTACTTTCTAGTATGTAGCATGATCGTTTTCATAGGCAGCCAGGGGCATTGCTTGACATTACTTTCTCAGGGCTGTATGATCCCATAGTGGAAAAATTTGATGTAAGTAGTCAAAATACACAAAAAAATCCATGGAAAAACCATGTAAGGTAGAGTAAGTTATAACCCAACTGTGTGAAAACCACTTGTCCTATGGAACAGTAGGTTTGGTCAGAAATGGTTGAGTAACCCTAAAAAATTAGAGCAAAAATCTTAAATACTTCATGACAGATACCTGTATACCCTGTGCCCTATACCTATAACCATATGCCCAGAGATGCCATCTGAGCACTTTTCAAAGAAATCCCTGCTCCCTGAGAATACAGCAGACATTATCATAACTCTAGTATTTTGTGTAAATAAGAGAAATCTAAAACAGAGAGTTATCCATCCAGCAGCTGTGCTGAGAGCATTCAGACAGCTCCTTTATTCAGTCATGTGCATTAAGGTAAAGACACTGCACTACAGAAATTTGTAAAGGCTCTATCCTCATGATTTTGTGTATGTGGCTACCCGCATATACTGGAAATGGGGATTGTTTACTGTGGGCTTGCTCCTGTAAGAAATAAAGCCACTTCTGGGGCCATTACATAATCTCAATTCCCATTGACTTCACTGAGAATTGGAAGTGCTCATCTCCTGCATTGCTCAGCACTATGTCAGATGGAACTCTACCTGCATGGACAGTGCATCGCTTCTCTTTTGATACTTTTGTTGTGGCATTTTTCAGTTATTCTAGGTTACTTAAAGGTCCTTTCATTTGACACCTCTCCTTTTCAGACTATATCATCCCACTCTGGCAATTATGTGGAAGAATTGCTGATGCTACCTGGTACTTATTTAGGGTTCAGCCCTGTTCCATGTGATATCAATGGGAGTTTTGCCATTGATTGCAATGGGAACAGAATTAGCCTCTTAAGAAGTTGAACTAAGTGTGGTATCACCACCATGTAGACACAATTTTTATTGTGGGAAGTCCTGTATAGTACTTTTTTACATGTGTTTCTACAGTCTTTTTCACAGTTTGTCACAGATCGTACGGGAATATATGGACTGCTCATTGGTTAGGAGTAATTTAGATTCCCTGAAATATGCCATTCAAAGTTTACTCCTTAACTATGAATTTCTTGGCTTTTGTGCATTGATTTCTTATTATTTTAATTTTGTGTCAGTATAAAACACTGAATTATTTTCACAAGATATAAAAATGTAGGGTCATACTGCAGCAGATCCTATTGTGAGATAGCTGATTAGAATGTGAATTACAGCATGAATCCCAACATCCACGGTGAGGGTAAACAAAGAAAGGAAATGTTATATCTCAATGCTTTCATTCAAGAAGAATCCTTCAAAAGGGCCAAATCCAAAATCCATTGAAGTCAGTTTTCCATTGAAGTCAATTGGCCTTTGGATCAGACTCAAAAAGAGGGTTGGATTGCACCACCTTTATTCATATTGAATAGAACTCTACAATAGAAGTAGTCCCACTGGAACCATTGAATTGCTAGTATAGTAAGGTACTACTGAACTCTGGCCTAGATTCAGTAATTTCAGAGTGATGTTCTTCAAAAGCACTCAGTGCTGGCCTAAGTCTGCTTCTATTGACTTCGGTGGGAGTGGAGTTAGGCCAACACTGAATGCTTTTCAAAATCCCACTGTCTACATTTTTTTGTGCTGCATGTATTTCTGTCATTGTAATAAATAAGAGCTCCATGTTCTCTGACAGCAGAATTGGGCCCTTAATCAAGCATTCATAGTACATTTCAGATCAGCTGATTTACTGTAGTGGAGTAATGTGGTTACAAAGAATTGCACTGAGTCTAAACATTCTAGCTCCCTTTTCGCATATAGCCCAATGGCACTGCAGTCTCAGGTGCTGCCTGCATTAAGATTTTTCTTAAAAATCCCCACCAGTGCAATTCTGTTGATGGCAGCAAGGAGAGTGCTTCCCAGTGCAGATAGACAGACGCCTGCTTTGCTCAAGATAGCACACTAAAAATAGCAGTGTGGCTGCAGCAGCCTGGACAACGGCTGGCGCTAGCCACCCACATATGTGCCCGGGGGATGGGATAGGATTGTACTGGAGTGGCAAGCTGAGCTGCTGCAGCACATAGCTCTTTTTAGCACACTAGCTTAAGTAGTGCTTCCCAGTGGTGTTAGACATATCCTAAGACTATGTCTATACTTAAACCTCTACAGTGGCACAGCTACAGCACTGCAACTGTGCTGCAGTAATGTTTCACTGTAGTCACTTGCTACTGCAAGGGGAGCGGTTCTCCCATCATTAATCCACCTCCCAGAGAGATGGTAGCTAGGTCAACAGAAGAATTCTTCCATTGATCTAGCATTGTCTACACTGTGGGTTAGGTTGGTTTAACTACTTCACTTGGGGTGTGGATTTTTCACACCCCCAAGAGATGTAGCTGGGTCAACCTAACTTTATAGTGTAAACCTGGCCTTAGATTGGACACTGGTGTTTTAAACACCAAGTCATCTAGTCCCATTCATGGCACATATAGACAGCACAACACAATGCTTAGTGCACTATCCACTTCTGGAGTCTTATCTATAGTAGCAGTATTGCTACCAGCTGTTGAGCTGAACTCATGGAAACATTTTAAGAAAATACTGGCGTAGACAACACCTCAAAGACAGAGTTAACCAGATCATGTTTGACTGGTACTAAGGACTGACTGGCATCTGCTCTGTTTGAGTGAGGGGAAACCCCAGCTTGAAACAGCAGCAATCCTGGCACATGATCCTCAAAGTGAGGCAAAATAAATAAATGCATTGCACTTTGGAACCCACTATAGCAAAAATAAATCTATTCCTTATTTTTAAAATTGGCTTGTATAGTTAATTTCTGTTCTAACTTAAAGGTGTGAAACCATTTCATAATTCTGTGGTGTCTACCCAGTATTTATCCTATTTATTATTTTCAGAAAATAATACAATATTGGGGAAGGTGGGTTGCTGCTTTGACATACATGCTATGGACTTATCTTCTTCACTGCATGTTACTTGCCTAACCACCCCCACCCCATCCACACACAAAAAACTCACCCAAGTGTCATAGTGCTTTGCACCCAAGTGCAAATGAGCTTTGCTGGCTCATTCTGAGTTATAGGCTAAAGCCCAGGTGCTGCCTACACTCAGGCTGGTATCTCGCCCACTTTGCACTGAGGATGCAGCTAAATCTCTGGGATGGTGATAGTTCTCCAATGACTTTCTGCAATTCCCCAGAGGATACAGGATAAAATGGCTCAGCTTACAGACGTGCTGAGAACTGTGAGATATGCCTCCAGAAGTGCTTGTACCTGACAAAAGTGAGTACAGCACCAGTTCAAGCAGTCAAGTGTAGCATTGCTGTGTGTGGCTGATCACTTCTGAGCTAAGCCATGTTGGGTGTTCACATTGTAATTAACTGCACTGAAGACATACTCTGAGAGCTTCCCACTTATAGAATATCAGGGTTGGAAGGGACCTCAAAGCAGGATCAAACCCCAACTAAATCATGCCAGCCAGGGCTTAGTCAAGCCTCACCTTAAAAACCTCTAAGGAAGGAGATTCCACCACCTCCCTAGGTAACCCATTGCAGTGCTTCACCACCCTCCTAGTGAAAACATTTTTCCTAATATCCAACCTAAACCTCCCACTCTGCAGCTTGAGACCATTACTCCTTGTTCGGTCATCTGGTACCACTGAGAACAGTCTAGATCCATCCTCTTTGGAACCCCCTTTCAGATAGTTGAAAGCAGCTATCAAATCTCCCCTCATTCTTCTGCAGACTAAACAAACCCAGTTCCCTCAGCCTGTCCTTGTAAGTCATGTGCTCCAGGCCCCTAATCACTTTTGTTGCCGTCCGCTGGACTCATTCCAATTTTTCCACATCCTTCTTGTGGTGTGGGGCCCAAAACTGGACACAGTAGTCCAGGTGAGGCCTCACCAATGCCAAATAGAGGGAAATGATCACATCCCTAGATCTGCTGGAAATGCCCCTACTTATACAACCCACAATGCCATTAGCCTTCTTGGCAACAAAGGCACACTGTTGACTCACACCCAGCTTCTTGTCCACTGTAACCCCTAGGACCTTTTTTGAAGAACTGCTGCCTAGCCATTTGGTCCCTAGTCTGTAGCAGTGTATAGGATTCTCCCATCCTAAATGTAGGACTCTGCACTTGTCCTTGCTGAACCTCATCAGATTTCTTTTTGCCCAATCCTCTAATTTGTCTAGGTCTCTCTGTATTCTATCCCTACCCTCCAGCATATCTACCACTCCTCCCAGTTTAGTGTCACTGAAGTCTGTGAGAGTTTAGTTTGCACTTGTACAGCAGGAGACCCAATATTTGTGAATGTTTTCCTTCATTTTTAAGGGAAGGGGACTACTTAGAATTTGGTTTATTTTTTCTGTAAGTTCTATACTTTCTTAACACATGCATTAGCTCCTGTAAGACCCAGATTTCCTGAAAGTTCAGCGGGACCTCTGCCAAACCTGGCACCATTCAAACAAGAGAACAATGTTCTGCTGCTTTTCTATTTTTTAATTTTGTACACAAAAGAAACCAAGGCTGCAAGCTCAAACTGAGAATACAAATGGTAAGAGTGAGTGAGATAAAAATGTACCATAAATGTTTCTCATTCCACTTACTATTGAGTTCTTGAATGAAAGCAAAAATTATGATAAAATTATAAAAAAAAACGGGAATCAGAAAAGTTGCAAGCATAATATAATTCAGAACAACACAACATTATTTTGTAAAGTTTCACTCATTTGAGCTGTATCTCAGAATGCTTTTCAGAGAGATAAATATTAGAATGAAAAAGAATTTAGGAAGTAAAGTCAAGATAGGGAATATAGGTTTTCAGATGAGATTTGAAAAGAAGAGCTGAGGCAAAATAATAGGAATTGGGATTTTATTAGTAATTGTCATGTCTTCATTTCAGAAACTTCAGATGTAGTTGCTGAAAGTTGAACTATTCTTTGGCACTCATTAATGTTGATAACAAAGGCTAGATATTACCCGTGCAAATATAAGAAACTCGTTTGCATAAGAAGAATCTCTTAAAAGTTGCAAACCTCCCCAGAACCAGCGGTTGGGAGGCATTCATTGTGTGTCATACACATTAATTCAGTTGGCACATTACAATGTTAAACTAAATGACATTATTACAAAGCTGTGCTAAGAAGTGTTGACAGGTCCATATGGTAATTTTACAATGTATAATGAACACACAGACTCCTTTCTTGCAGAAATTTATAGTTCAAATCTATACCCAGGATATCCAGTTTTATTTCCAGAAACTTAAATTGACTTATTACGATGTAGTGAATGTATAAATTAGTTCCAGTAGTTAAACTGAAGCATTTCCCTACAGACTCAATTAGATTCATTAATCTACTGTGTAGACCTGTAAACGGTCCATTGTTCTTTTCCCCCCCAAAATGTCAAAAACTATTTCTCTAACTATAAAATATTTCCTAAAAAAACTGTTTTAAATGGTAAGAATTATTTAATATTAGAAACCCAGATCCACAAATTATCTCATTGCCCTTGTTCTTCTTCAAAAGAAAAATAGGGTTCAGCCTTTGCCTGATAATTTAGTGGGACGGTGGCTAGATTCAGTGTTCTATTAAACTTAAGATGTCCAGAAATAAAAAGAGATCATTTTCCACACCCATCCTGGGGAATAAATCAGTTGGAAAGGGGCTCATTGTGCATTTGCTTAACCTACAGCATATGTTGCTCTAAACTTTTGTTTACAACCACATGCTGCCAAAAGAAAGATACAAATATTGGTCCATTTATAATACCTGCAGGAGTCAGAGTTATAGATTTAAAATGAATAGCCGATAAATTCAAGAACTTTCCGTTTCACATGATGTAGAAATAGCTTTCTACATGTTTTTTAATGTTGTCATTATGGGGAACATAAAATATATTTACAGACCGACTGCATGGTTTTAAAAAATCGCTTACTTAAACAATCTGTTGTATTGATATTTGTAGAAATCTGTTGCAAGCTGATTCATATTTTTTTTCCTTTTGAGATTTATTAGATATACTACTTTTTAGGGGAAATGAGAACTTGTTACAACAATTTGTCAGACTTCCTGCAGTGTTAATTTTTGCTTATTGCTTCCAAAATATGGTGGGGTCAAAAACCTCTTGAATATACATTGCAGAAGAGACAGCTGGACACACTCCAAAAGCTAGCTCTGTTGAACTTTTCTTAACAGAATGCTAACTTCAGTGTCAACACCTCACTTTCTGTTTTCTTTTTTTCTTGTAAGAAATAACACTTTCTACAACGGAACTAAGTTAAATTAAAGTTAAAGATGACCTGCAAGAGGAAGCAACGGGATTGGTGCTTTTATTTTCCCTCCAGCTTTCTAATCTTTAAAAAGGGCCTGAAAGGTGGTGGTGGATTTTTTTTTGTTTTGTTTTGAACTATTTTTGCAGTATGTTTTATTCTTTAACTCAGAATACTCTTATAGATGACTTGAACGCTAATAGACTTATGATGCCATGTGTAACAGGGTTGTGATGTCATATATACTAAGCAAGTAAACCCTGATTAAGAGGCCACTTACGCTCCCTTTTAAGCCAATGTCAAATTTCTCCTGACTGTAGTGCTGCATAATCAGGCCCTGATGTAGATTGACTTTTATCCCCACTGTTTAAAGCTCTTTGTATTTCTTTGTTTCTATTAACACCTATTTAACTCAAACTTGTAGTAGACTGTTGGAAGCAAAGATCTGTTTGTTAAAGATTCAACACCCTGCCTCTTCAGTTAAGGCCTGAAAAGATCCCCGTCTACATCTGTGGGTCCTTCAAAACACTTCCTGTAAATTGCGAAGGCAGGATTGAAATTCGTGATATTTCTAGGGTAAAAAAACAAGCAGGTAAACAAACAAACAAAAAAATCTTTAAAAATTGCAAGTCTTTCTTTATCAATTAAAGAAGCAAAGAAAAGAACAACCCATCCCCCTAATCCCCTCCTCTTTTGCAAGTCACTGTTAAAGATCTGTTTAAATCTTCAGACACAAGAATACAAAAAAAGTTTCCATTAACATGACCTTTAACAATTAATCTTACTCCACCTTTATTAGGTCCACTGTTGTACTATAAATTTAGTAGTTTGTGGCACTCTCTGATACACAGCAACGTTGTATTCCGGAGTTTCTGGTTTACAGTCCTCCACCCAATCTACTAGGCCAGACAAACTGTTGAGGTTTGTGCCCAAGGGACTTAGAAGGACAACTCCCATGGGAAGTCGGTGGGACTTATACTCTTAAAATCAGTCAATTTTCTGAATTTCCCTGGAGAGGAGAAGGAATCTTCCTTCTCTTCTTAGCGTCCCCAAGGATTCGCCCTAATTTTCATTTACTCCACTTTCAAGGTCCGGCAAGTCAAGTGATAATTGTCCTGGGATCCCCTGACTTGATGCAATTCCCTCCAGAGATGCCAGCCTGCAATAGAAGGATCACTGCAACCAAAAGGAATCTTTCCCACTAGGACTGGTGTGTTCCTTCCATAGCATTCCCAGTTCTTTCCAGCCTGCAACAGTGACAACCAAACTCAGATTTTAGATGGGTCGTAAATTACACTACCTTTATACTAGTATAACCCTTTGCTTTTATCAACGGTAACATAAATGAAGGGTCATGCTAAAGAACGCAGCAACAATCCTATTATTTCCAGTATAGAGTATCTTTATATACAGTATTAATTATGGTTTTGTGATTACATAGTTAAAGCTGTGCTGAGTTTTTAATTTAAAGTGAAGTTTATACGTTCTTTCAAGATATACATCACTAATTATTATTCTTTATTTAGCAGGAGAAATGTATATACTAGATTCATAGATTCCAAAGTTAATGGTGATATATGAGTTGAAAGGGTTTATAAATGTATATCTTCTGGGTCACAGTGAAGGTTGTTATGAATTCAAACTACGTCGGTGAAATTTTACCTGATTATCTTGTTAGTAAGTGAATGTGTATGCTGCAAGGGTAATATAATAGTTATGTAAAAAATCCTTAATATTTTAGTCTTAGTTTTTGTATGAGTTAGAATAGTTAATACAGCAACTTTCAGTTAACCAAGTTGTTTTGTTTTGATTGGCTTATTTTGGTTTGCACATGTAATTCCATATTCTTACAAGAAATGCCATTGGAAGTACTGATGCAGGCATCCAATTTAATTCAACAGGATTTTACACAGTGGAAATTAAGCAACACTCAGTGAAACCACTGCTTAATCTGCCCACAGAACAATTCTCTAATCACATAAGATACACCAACTACCATTTCATTTGTACTTAGCCAATATTATCTGATATAATTCCAGCTATGTAAAATTCTGTTGAGATCAATGAGGTAAGCATTCCAGTCACTTCAGTGGAGGATTTCAGCAACAGAAATACTGCAGTGTTCAGTAACATACAGAGCATAGGAAGATATTGTGAAATAAACAAATATTATTTGGTGCTAGTGCAAAATGTTTTGTTCTTTTTTAAATTAGAAAGTATCTTATCCTGCTGCATTGCTTGCTGTTGTTCTGCTGGATCTGACTGGAAAAAATGGAATCTAGACTCACAAAACACTTATCTGGCTGCTTTGAAGATTTTTTTTTTTGAAAAAGGATCCTTAACACCAAAGCGCAGAGCCACATCACGCTATGGCAGGTTCTTCCAGAGAGGTGGAGCTGTCTCTCTCCACATGGAAGCAAGGCTCTGTAACTTCTGCTCATGGGCCTGTGGAGCCCTCCTTGCATGGACTGGCATCCACGTAGGGGAAAGGAGTGAAAATGGGATGGGCCAGAGAGGCAAGGGGAACTCTGGAAGCATGGCACCTCAGGCAGGGAGATGATGCTGAGAGGTCACAGCCAGAGCCAGGACACAACCCTGGTGTTCCTCCAGGTTTTGGAGTGGCATTTCTGCATAGGTGGAGAAAGGTAAACTGCTGGGATGGAAAGGGGGATAATTGCCTCTGCAAGGATATCCCTCGGGACAGTTTCTCACAAAACATCTCCCCTGGCAGCCTGTGATGTAGAGGTGACAATCTGGCTCATTATTTGGGAAAAGCAACTTGGATCTGTTTGGCAACTTCTATGCCACATTTCAGCCAGATACAGTTTGAAGCAGCTGAAATATCCAAGCCTGAAAAGTTAAGTAAATGTGTCAGCTCTTCCGTAGCGCAGCTCATTTCTGTTATTTTTGCATATAGCTCTCAAGGTCCAAGAGTCTACATTAAAGGATAAGAGCCTGATCCAGAGGCCACTGAAGTCATTGGAAAGACATTCATTTACTTCAGTGGGCTTCATATCTGATCCTAACTGCATATAGAATATAGTTTTCTACAAATAAAATGAAAAAGACTTGGTGAGACCTTGTCAAACAATGAATTCTATTCTTCTCTTAGACTCCTGCCTATGCTCATTGGGTTGCACCTGCAGGCCTATCAAGGGAAGAGCGGACTGCAATGCATCTGAAACAGACCAAATCTGTATCTTCCCTTTTTGGTTTAATTTCCAACACCTGAGCTGACTGACATTGCTTTAGTTGGGCATTTGAATTTATTCTGGCTGCCTGCATGCCAGATTCCATATTATACTCACAAACAACAAAGAGATTGTAGACTGTCCTGAATACCAAGCTGGTGTAGCATTGATTTAGTGCCCACTTGAACTGGCCTTTAAGGACCTGCTTTTTCAGAGGCAATGAGAACCTGCAGCTCCCACTGACTTCAGTAGGGGTTGTGGGGGTTCAGCACTTCCGACAATCTGGACCTAATACATGCTACGCGCAGTAATAAAATCTAAGGCAGCTACTTCAGGGCAGAGCCCTAAGCAGTTATTTTTCAAAAGGCATTTCAAAATGTTTCTTAACAATAGCAGAAGGCATCAGTCCATCACAAGGACCAGAGAGCCTGTAAATAATCATTTAACATATATCTAAATGAAACCTTTAAAAAAACACCCGAGCTCCTATCAGGCTAGCTCAATAGTGAGTAGATATGTGTGAAACAGAACGGGACAACTCTGATGATCAAGAATATCCAGTTTCATTTTGAATTTTTAAACATGGCCCAGTTTTTCATTTGAAAAAGACAACTTCTGAATGGAAAATAAAAAAACTAAAAAAACCCTAAAAAATAAATAAATCCCCAAATCCTTTTTTCAAGTGAAAATGTGACATTTTGAAATTAAAACTTTAAACATTTCTCAGCTCAAGAGCACACTGGAAATTTCAGATGTGGCCAGTACACGGCTATTTTGTGAAAAATGAAATTTCTATATGTCAAACATTTCATGGGACATTTCTGAGAAAACCCTTTAGCCTTAGTATTGAATCTGTGACCAGAAGTTGTCACTGTCTGAGGGTGAGTTTGGTGGCCAGGAATTGATGATCAGTGCAGTCCCTCATTGTCATGAATCCAAAACATAAAAATCACAATTGACGTTGACTGGCATCTTTGCTACCACTCAGAGCGGAGATCAAGGACTGATTGGGTATGGATACTGAACTATCTTTACTTTGCTAAAGATCCTTCTTCCAAACCAAAGCCAATGCAGTGGTGCAACTTCATACAAAAACTGGTGGGAGAGAGTAGATATGAGATTGTGTGACCCCCCTGCGGTGATATTGAGAGGAGAATATTTATAAAGTTGAGAGACACATATATCCCGCCTCCCATTCTCCCCAGCCCCAGTGTTGTAACTGTAGGTTGATGCTGATGTGTTAGGAGATAAGGAGAAGTGTATGGTTTCACTGTCTGTGCTGTACATAGTCTATGGCTAAATGGAGGAATTCACGTACAGCACCTTTCATAAGTAGTGAATTTCACCAAAAAAGTTTTTAACAATAAAAATATAAAGTGATGTCCACAACTACTGCTTGGCCTGGCCATTTCTCCTCATGGAGGGCATTTGCTCAGGAAACCTATGGAGTACTGTATGTAGGCATGAATGTGATTTCTAAATAGGAAGGATCTTCCTTCTTTAAATAATCAACTCAGGGAATTAAAAATCATAACCCAGATCCTCCTCTAATGTGCAGCCACTTAGTGCCATGAAAGTGTTGTTAGATGTAACAGGAAACTCTATGACACTCCTTGTATTCTTATTTCAAGAAAGAAATTGGCCATATTGGCTAGATAGAACTGCAGAGCCAAAATAGAGCAGCATTAGAAAAATAAGTTGGATTCTTTTCTACCTCACTCATAAGCAATGAAATTGCTGGGTCCCGAATCTTTATGGATAGTGATGATGTACAAAGCAAAAGAACACAGCATGATTTTTCAGACACTTGGACAAGTTTGCATCATTAAGAGTTGTAAAATTCTTGCCCTGACTTTTAGACTGTGAATTTTATATTAGAGTCATTGAGGCAGAATAAATATGAAACACTAATGTCATTTACTATTACTTTAGCTATGACTCTGATCTTGTAACCCTGACACATGCAAAAAATGTACTTTGATTTAACTGAGAATTTTGCCTGCACATGCATTGCAAGGTTTGGCTCTGTTTTAAGGGTTTAAACTATATTCTGCTGTATTCGATGAGCTTTTAATAAATATATGAAACAGGTATAAAATTTTAGCTAAAGTTTTAATATTTAAAATATTTCCCCCCAATATCCAATTGATTAGATAAGAGATAACTGTTATCAGCAAAGAGAGCACCATGTTACTAATTGCACTGGGGCCATTTAATAACAAATATGTTGCAAGTACATCCTTAAAAACCAAGAGTGGGGAGGGAAGAGGAGTCAGATTAGTATTATAATTTTTTCTCTCTGGAGATTTCTGCCTTATTTTGCCATTCTCTCCTCTAACTCACAAGATTTTCTCCTACTCCTTTTCTCCCACACACACTTTTTCTCCCTGGCATTTTGAAATGGCATTTTGGCATTTTGAAAACATCTTTGTTCTGCCTCAAGGGCAACTGCCCTCTCCATCATCAATGTAAATGATATCAGGAAACTCATGGAAATCATGTTTGGAGTTTAAATCCCCAGCTGGGACTCAAAGCCATGTCACCAGATAGCCAATAGTCAAAACAGGAACATGAAGAGATGGTTTTGTCTAGTTACTACTGTTGCTAAATGTGATAGCATTGTGATGCTATCACTAGTGACAATGACATTCTTGGTTTGTCATCAGCAACAAGACAGCTGCAGGTTTTGTGTGGATTCTTTATAGCCATTTTTAAAAGTAAAACTTCAGCATTTCATTTTAGATTTTTCACTCATCTTGTTTGTTTTAAAGCATTTACTATGCATGCCAAAGAAGCAATCATGCATTCATTCATGAGTATGTATTGACTAATTTTGGTCTGCTCTCACTTGGTTTAACTGTAAAAATAATGGTTTTTAATACTTTGGTTAAAAAAGCAGAGCACTAAGTTCATGTGGTGCACATACTAAATATTAGGGAGGCCTCAGAGTCACCAGACCCATGATTCAGGAAGGTTTGGATTTGGAACTGGTTGATGATTCATATTCCTATTCTGAGCTACAAATAACAGAATACAAAAAGCCATTAATATGACAGTAAGCCAGAACCAGTGTAAACTTCCATAAGAAAAGGAAATCTCCATCAGGAACATGAGTGCCACTGCACCCAAATGAAGAAGGTGTTTGGAGGCTGAAGGAATCAGATGTTTTATAGTGGGTGAGTTGCATAAACAGCAGCTTCTGAAAATTAAGTTTTCTGATTTACCAAACCTTCACAACAACTTATTGTGGATGTGAAATACTGTTAGATTTGCATGGCAGTATTTTACACCCACTTTGGTTGTGCTTTGTATGAGTGGCGAATGACTACACAAAGTGCCAGGCTAGGAGAATCAGGCCCTAGTAATTATAGGCACTATCCTGCCACCTTTCTTCATACTGGGCCAGATCAGAGAGATGCTGATTTACGCCCTCTGAAAATCTGGCTCATTTGAGTAGTGTTGACTCCAGAGAGTACTTCTATTGATCTTAATGAGGTTACCTGCACAAGTAAATACTACTCAGCCTGACCAAGGGTGGCAGAATCAGGCCTATACTTTGTAGTCCAGGCAGAGTAATGACAGACGAGACACGTAACACATCATTATTTGTTTCACTAAATCTAAAATTATTTCTAAAATGGAAAGAACATGAACACAGTCACAGAAATTCTGAGTCATCCTATGGTATTTTCTTCATGCTTGTGTCTGCCTACTTGATTCAGAAAGAAAGTGAACATTCATGAGCTCAAGCCTTTTTACTTGCAGGGGCTGCTTAAAAGTGACAATAGAAAGATTGTAGAGGAAGAATTTGCACCAAATAATCTGGAAAATATTTGGGATAAATGAGAACAAAGTGCATGTTTCTGTGAGCGTCCGGAACGGGTCACATTAAGAGCCACAGCAACTTTTCAGCTATTAAAGAAAAGAGATCCTCAATTATTACATCTAACTACATAGCTATACAGTGCCTGGAGAGAGAACCCCTGCCTGTGATGAAGGCAGATGATGCAGCAAAGGGCACTGGCAGGGACAAGAAGAATCATGCTTTTGCCAGCATGGTTATTTATGGTAGGCTGAAAGGATGTGTTGTGGAGGACACTGTCCTCTTCTGATGCTGCCAGCTAGTGCTTGTTTCTGGTGGCAGTATGTGTGTCAGTTCTTGGGGGACTTGACGTGTCCTCACAAAGGTTATTTGTGCTGACAAGTGACCGTAATGCTGCCCTAAAGAGACAGCTCAGGATTTCTCCCTGGGTGAAGGAAGCCTGCGCAGGCAGCTGTGCCAGACCCTGCAAGGAAAGAGGTATTGTGAGGCCTTGCTGGTGAAGGGAGGGAATACCGGAGGTGGTGTTGCCAGAGCACAATACAGACAGATTAAGAAGGATTTTCAGGGGGTTAGAAACCACTCTATAAATGTAGCTGTTCAGTGATTGAGTTAATTTGGTATCCATGAAAGCAGAGATCAGTAGCACTGATGATCCAGGCAAAAGCCCAACGGGAGACTCCAAAGGTAGCACAAATCTGACTTAAAACATCCTTGCTTTTGGATTGATGTGGAGGATGCAATCAGGTGGAACTGTGGCATGCTCTGAATATGGTGGGTTTATTATCTGCACAAATGGGGATAAGACCAATAAACCCATTTTCACTTGTGAACTAATCTAGGCTTTGATTAGTACTAAGAGAGCAGACAGCCTGTTTCCTTCCTTAGCAAAGCTAATTTGAGATATGAAGATTTATGTACTAATTTCCCAGGCTGTAGTAAAGTACAAAGTCACTTGGAGAGGTTCCAAAGTTCTCCCTGCAATTTTGCCATTTCCTCTCGTATTCTTTTGCTTAGATACCAGTGTCAACCATCCTATGTTGAGCTGGGTTATTGTTACATTTCAGCCCTTAGGAGAGATTGAACTAGCAAGTTCTTGGATAAGAGGTTTGTAGGGAGCAAACCCAGGTCCTGCGGGAACTGATGATGATTGAGACTCAGTAGACCAATTGTAAGGGGTCAAAATCTGCCTTACTCCTCAGTTCAGCTGCTTCTTTGGTTTATGTGATTAATTAAAAAAAAAAAAACTCTTCATTTTCTTTGTCATCCCTGCCAAGACAGCCCTTGCCACTGGATGGGGTTAGCTCATGCTCTGATGGTGGGCAGGTTTGGGGACAGTCTGATTTCTCGTGGTATGGAATTTCACAGTTGAGGTCCCTCCACTGAAATACTCTGTCTGGACTCCTGAAAGTTTCATACAAAACTGACAACTGCAACGTCTCCCATCAAGCATGTGTGTCTGAGTGGATGAGGATGGTGAGCCAGAGGGAAGTACTGAAGTAAAACCCTAGGTAGGGATAGATTTTTGTAAGGTCACTAAGTTCAAATCCAGACTGCGATAGTGACTCAAAATTGTTACTATTTGGAAACCGTTTAGTGGCTTATGTGAAATGAATTTGTGGAGTCAGTTTTCCAGAGGACAGGTCTCCAGATCACAGAAAGGTGACATTAGCTAGCACTCTTAGTATCAGTGTCTGCAGGAATCCACAGATGTTATGGGGCATGGAGGCTGATCTATCCTCTCATGCCTACATGATGAGGCCGTGCAGCATGAGACAGTCTGCATTGCTACTGCCAATGCTCTACCTGCTCAATTGCTAAAAAGAGGAACTCTGTCTTTAGCACTTTGCATAAGCACTACATTTTTTAAATTAAAAAAACTTTATAACATTTTACATTATATTCTACTTACTTACTTCTCAGTCACTCAGGTTCTCTAGTTGCCTGCCAGGAAAAAAACCCCAAAGCATACAAGACTTGAACGTTTAACATAGAAATCAAGCAGAGAAAAAACTCTGAGGCCTCCCTTAAACAGCAAAATGAAGCACAAAGGAGAAAAGGCATAAATGTCTTTTCTTCGTATTTCCTTTGCAGGTCAACTTTGGGTATAAAGAATGCAAAGCGAGTATGAGGACAGGATTGCTAGCAGTGTTGTATAGAACAGCACACAAGATTGTGTACGGCTCAGCAAGCAGCTAATACAATTGAACAAGAATGTTTTTCATAAAAGAACAAGGTCCATCTCTATTTCTTCATTTAAACATTTAGGTGAGATTTTTAGTTTGTTCCCTCCTCATTCTAATTCGTATAAACTCAGCTCTGTGAGAGGAACTTGACTGTAAGGTGGATATTAAGACCCTCTCTCAATACCCATCTCCTTATTCAGACCAACAGCCACATCATCCCTTTGATATTTAAGCAGATCCTCCCATTGGTTCCAGTAACATATAGTTGCACTCATAAAAAAAATTCTCTCAGTGCAAATAAAAGGTGTTATGATATAAAAATACATTTATTTATTATTACTGTATTCTTTTTACATTTTGCAGTTTGTGCTGGATAGCAATGTGGGACGACGCTTACAAATCAATGACAAGTTTTGATCACTGTGTTCAACACCAGCATTTGCTTTAAAACCCGTAGGCCTGATTCTGACCTCAGTTATACTGATTTTATACTGGTTTAACACCACACTTCTGTGGAGTTACTCCTTCCTGCTGATGTAACTGAGAGCAGAATCAGGCCTTGAATCCCCAGGCTAGCATCCGTGTGTGCTCCTTTCTGGTACAAATGTGGTTTCACTTGTGGGCCCCAGATCAGAGACAGAAATATGGTTACATCCCTAAGGAATTGAGGAATACTTTCATCAAGACAGAAAGGAAGTTTGTTTACCACTGCTTCCTGAAATCTTATACATTTAAGATACTTAAAACATTTTGGTGTACATATTTGCATTATGACACATTTTCAAAATAAAAATGCAGATTGTAAGCTAAATTCTGTTCTCAGTTACCTATTTATTCACATATTTATATAGGTTACAATGGAGCTACTGCAGATTTACCTGTGTATAACGTAGTGTAGAAACTGGACCCATTTTCTTGCAAAAGACCCAAAGAACTTTATTCATTCTTACTAATTTTAATGAAGTTTTGAAAACACACTGGGTGTACTTCCAGAACTGCAGTTCTTTCTGAAAACTTGGTTTAGCTACTCTGGGCCTTACGTCAAAGATATGGCTTTATCAATGTCACCTTTATGTTAGCAAACAGATTAAATGCTTCTAATATCTAGCATAATGACATTCTGTATGGTCTCGATCACATTTGTGATAGTATATTTGATACAGTTGTAAACGTTGGAAGAATAAGGCTGCCTAAGAGAATAGCTTTTTTCTAGCTTAAACACATTACAATTGTGAGTGTAAATCACTTGTCAGTCTATAGCAAATGTAACAGTGTTATAATCTGAGGGAAAAAAAAGAAATAAAGTACAGATAATCTTTTTGGCCATTTTCTTGGCACCGGCAGACATTGGAGACTGACAGGTCCTTCACTTGAGTGACAGGTGTCCTTTGAAATGCCTGTGAATCAGTATCTGTACAGACTGTTGAAATGCATATTTCCATCCTTATCGTAAAGGAATGGATGGGCAAGATAGGTGCTGTTAACATTGCAAATAGCTCCAGAATTATTCATTGTCAGCTCCAGGCAAAGAATAGGGGGAAAGTTTTATTATTCACCATGCACAATAGCAGGATGCTTAATGATTCTCAGTTACCTTGGCAGAATTGTCTGTCGACTTCAGCGCTAGCAATGGGTGACACAGGTCTGGCCAAGTGTTAGAGCAAGATCATACGGTCTGGTCCCATTTTAATTTCTAATACATTAATCTTTCCCTCACAGATGCACAATGAATATTCCATAGTCTCTTGTTTGTCAGAAGCTGTCTGGCTTTCATCTATTCAGGTGGTTTCATTGACTGTGAAAGCTTGCTAAAAAGGCCTGATCAGTCAATGACAACTGTCTCACAATAGCATTGAGTAATGCTTCCCTTTTTTCTTTTCAGGCATCTGATAGACAACTTTGACACCTGATCTCTGGGGACTTTCTGGAGTCACTCAGAGTTCTTAAGAGACTTCCCTTACTTTATCATTCCAGAAAGAATTGTCACAGGTGAATGTATCACACTTTCTCAGGAGCTGAACTCAACCCTCAAATCCATTTCATTTGCACTGTAGGTTTCACTCTGAATTAAAATGGATTAAGTTGGCTTAATGCTGTTTTACAAGCAAGCTGCAAGCACCACACCATTCATTTTTAATTTTAATCCTTTGTCTTAGCCTGTTAATTACAATTGTTTTAAGTTCATTATCCCGCTGTGCACATTGTTACTAGCTGGATACAAATGCTTGTAAGCTATGTCCTTACTTCTGCAGGTATTGACCCTTGAATTGTTAAATTAGCCTATGCCTGTGCCTAACAACAGACTCTGTGATCTACAATTCACTCTTTAACTTTTTATTCTTTTCTTGTTTCTAATTAATTAAGTAATTACCGTACATTAGCTTTGGTGGAAAAGGACTCTAAACATATAGTTCAAAACCACAAAGCTGAAATGTGGGATGAAATCCTGGCCCTGTTGAAGACAAATGGCATTTTGCCACTGACTTTAGAGGGGCTGAGCTTTCACCCTGGCTTCTTATACAATGGTATATATTTATACACTGGCTTAGCTGACACTGCTGTGTTGGAGTTATGTGTATTATACAGCAAAGTTACATTTTAAAACATCATGAAATGGACCCAAAACCAAATGTGGACTCCCATCTCCTGCCTGGCTAACTCTTCCTTCCAATCCCTTCCCTTAGGTAAACTAGAGGGAGTGCATATCACAAGGGCCCAAGGAGAAAATATTCAAAGGTCAGACAAGACTTTTGTTTGAGTAGGAGCTGCTTTTTTCTTGCTCTGAAATCTCTAAGTCCACTCAGAACTGCAAGTGCTGAAAAATGGCATAGCTATCCGTGTGTTTCAGGGAATAATCTCTATGGATTGTTAACCCCATTGACCTGAAGAGCACGCAGAAAGGATTAGCAATGGTCACATTGATTCGGACGTCAGAATTGACACCGTGCTTTGGGAAAAGCTTGAGTCAGAGCCATGTAGGATAACATTTTCCCAGGCATGATTTCTGGTTTTGCCTATTTGCTACTTGATTTTGGCCAGAAGCAGAAGTGTTGAAATATAGCAAAAAAAGGCTGTTCTTGCAGCACTTCTGGCCTGAATGGAAAAAGGAAGTACAGCAACTCACAAAAGAAAATCAATCCTTGTGAGCCTTCCAGTCCAATTTTGCAGACCCTAGAGGTTTGGACTGTTCTAATAAGGGTCAGATAATGGAATTCTGAAGGACATGGAACCTTTTGAGGTTCACCCCTCACTAATTAGTGTAGTTATTAGTACACTATCATGTCAAGGAGCTATAGAACTAAAGCTCCTTGTTCTGATTGGCTGAGATATATTTGTAATATTATTAAGTGATGGCCCAAAAGTAGCATCCAGACTACAAAGGCATAAACTTATTGTAATGGTCTTAGCCCTCCCTGGTTAGCAGGGTTGTGGGTAGGTGTGGTTTGACAGAGCTGGAGGAATGGCAGCTGAAACAAAGTGGGCTTTTGGAGAATGGGCTGCCTGGGCCCAGCACTGGGGGAGGCAGGCCCTGCTGTGTCAGGGACCTGGCTGCATAAAAGTTTGTGTGGATTTTCAGACTGTGTAGCCTTGCGCCACTGATTCAGATAACCCAGATGTTACACTGACATTTACAGGGTCAGTGGGCTGAATACAAAAGACTGGTCATCAGCAATTCAGTGTCCGGCTCTGACACTTGCCTTGGGCAAGTTATTTAGAGCCTCTCTGCCTCAGTGTCCCTTCTCTAATAGTAACTATTTCACATGGGTGTATTGTACATTGATTAGTTATTATAGAAAGGGTATTATAATAGCATTACTTATAGCACTAGGACTTGGCTGCTCAGAGAGAAGTGATTATTTACTCCTGAGGTCCCAGGGTATTACAGTGAAGTCTGATAGAAACTCTGTCAGTACCTTGAAAATAACATCACTGACAAAGGTGATGATGATAAACATTTTCACTAGGTTACCTGTGGAAGAACTATTTCACTATTAAGTTTAATAACAGAATGAGTGTGAATTAAAAGCAGGTTGGCACAACAGGAAGAACTGCTTAGCAGAAGGTTGACAATTTTTGGTGTTGCCAGCCATATATTTGATGGGCTGAAATTCCTTGCTCCAGGCTATTCTGCCATGGTAAGAAGGTGGGTAGTTTACCTCTCTGTGTTTGCAGATACAAATGCCAAGATAAGTCAATAGTTTAACTGTTGGGCTCCTGTTTATTCTCTCCTTCAATAAGTGCAGCACAAACATGTTAATAAACCGGCTCTGAAACAAGCAGTATCAACTCCTGTGAATGGGTTGTTTCCTAAGCTACAGGGCCACACTAGGATGGACACTTTATGTGGGTATCCAGGGAAAGCATGCATGGCCTATGCAAAGGGCTGTCACAGTTACAGTGACAGGTCCTTTATGACAGGTCCTTTACAGTGACAGGTCCTCCAGATCTGCGGTGTCTCAAGGTGAGTGCAGTGGAGATGCAGCCTAACTTCCCTCCATATGTGATCACAGGTTGGTCTGACTGTGCTACTACTTTCCTTCCTGCACAGATGGGTAGAGCCACTCTACCCCCAACAGCTGAGATGGTGTGGAGCATGAGGGGAGTTGTGCCCGGTAATTCGCTAGCACAGATTACAGCTCCTTGTGCTAAGTGAGAACCAAAGACAGAATTGTCATTCTGACTCACAGTGTGGTCCCTGGTTTCTCCTGGGGCAGCGTAAGTGCCCCTTTCTCAGGATTCAGTATAATGCCACACACTAGCTCTTAGTGACTTACCTGCAGGTGGCACAACACTTAACTGATAAAACTTCCAAGGAATTGCATTGTGCATTCTCCCTGGAGACTTCTCCCTTCTCTCTTACGCTGCTGCACCAAAGATAGGGAAGCACATTTCATCTAGGGCTGGAAACTGCAAGTGCTTAGAACTTGTCTACACTTGAAACACTACATTGGCACCACTGTAGCTGCATCACTGTAGCGCTGCAGTGTAGACACTACCTATGCCAACAGGAGGAGTTCTCCCATTGATATAGGTAATCTACTCCCCGAGAGGTGGTACCTAGGTCAATGGAAGAATTCTTTTGTCAACCTAGTGCTATCCACAGCAGGGGTTATGTTTGCTTAATTATGTGGCTAAGAGTGTGGATTTTTCACGCCCTGAGAGATGTGGCTGGGTCAACCTAACTTTTTATTGTAGACCAGGCCTTTCCCACACTGGACCGGATCCAACTCCCACTGTGGAAGCCTTTCCATTGGCCTCAGCAAACATTTGATTGGGTCCATTGTGTAATACTTGCCCATGTGAATAGTTCCAATTAAGTCAATGGAACTGCATGAGCAATAACTAGTCACTTTGATTACACTGATTGCAGAATTTGGCCCTTAATGTTTAAGTAAAAAATGCTAATACAATATGAATTCTTTACTTAAACTCTAAACAGTAGCTAATCTTACAAACACATTACATTACACATTACTGCCATGTGACAATATTACTGCTTCAAAGTTTAAATTCATCCCTTACATCTTCCTACAACAGTGCTCAACTCAACGAAGACATGACATTGGTGTAAAAGGCTCACTGAGGCTTATATAACAGAGCTCCCTCCTTGAAAATAGCCTGTCTGTCAGGGTCAACTGAGTGCAGAACATGTGTGGTACAAAGAAGATCTGGAAAGAAAACATGACATGTCACTTGAACACGTTCCCAAGGTCCAGTTGCAATGCACACCTTTTGGAGTGTTTGAGCTAAAAAGTGTCTCTACTCATCCTTCTTTTTCAGGTTCTACTTACTATGGCTATATAACAAGAGGCCAGTTTTTTGTTTTTGGCAAATGGCCCTTTTTCCAGGAAATGAAACTGAAGTGTGTAAAAGAAGCTTTTGTTCAATCAGAAAAAAAAAAGAGCACTGGGTTGGGACTGCATTAATGTCTGAATCACACTGTGTTCTTTTAGACATTGCTGTACAGCTACCCGCTGCTGTATGCTAGAACTTAATAAAATTACATATGTATTTGGATGTGAATAATTAAGACCATTTCAATCTGAACCAAGTCACACATTAAGGGCCGAACCCACTTCCACCAGTGACAGTGATTAAATTGGCTAAAGCCCAGGCTTTGCTAAATCTGATCACTTCTGCCTCTGTGCTACGGAAATAGAAATACTATCTGTATTACTCCACCTCATAGCAGACCACTGAAATGCAAACCCCAAGGGTCTTTTCAGTCATTCATTTTAGCTCCTTTTGATGGAAGACAAACACCTTTCTCCCAGCTTAAAGCTTCTTTTGATTTGAATTAATGTATGTTTAAGCAAAAAATACTATTTGACATTAACAAGACTTTAATCTAATTTTCTGTTGCTCACATTCAGGGTACAAAAACTGGTTTGACTTTTTGTTGGTGAATGTTGAAGAAAATCCAGATAGGAAGGAGTGTCCCAAATCACAGTCGTCAGCTTAACTCTGGTCACCATAGCTAATGATCTGTTGTCCTATTGTCCAGCACAGAAAAGCTGAAAAGATCATTTGTTTTTGTGAGAATGTTGGTGATGTTTTGTTTGTTTGTGAAAATAATATTTGAATTTTTCTATCATAAAAACAGACTTGTAAGTGTTCCCATTCTAGTGTGTCTCTATAAAACATTAAGCAACAAACCACAGTAATTAAGGAACCTCAAAGGGAATTATGAATGCACAATGCTTACAAGATCAAGTCCTTCAATGGAAGTTAGGAACCAAACTACTTTTGAGGATTTGAGCTTTTAAGCCTTTCACTATATGCTTCAGCAATTACTCTTTGTTACTGCAGAACTCCCCAGCTCAATTCACAGAGGTTTGTGCAGTGCTTTTTTTTGGCTTTACTTCATGCAGGCTGAAATTCACTTGGAGTTTTGGGGTTCAAATTAATGCAAAATCTCAAAGCTGAATTCAAAACTGCTAGTTGTTGACAGACTTAAGTTGATACTTGGGAAAACCATAGGTTTCATAGGGTTTCCACTTGCCTGAAGCGCTGGCCCATTCTCACTTAAAATGCAGACTTAAGCCTGGAACCTGAAACTGACGTCTTTTGAGTTGTTTCTAAATGTAAGTTTCACACAGCTCAGTAGGGCGTATCACAAAGTCAAAAAATAGAAGTCTGTGTTGCAGTGCTGAATATTCAGGATTCAAAAATAGGGGTTATTACAGGTATACATAATAAGCATTTTGGAGAGGCAGTACGACCAAATGGATGGAGCACTGGAATAGGACTCATGGCAGCAGAGTTATAACTCTAGCTATGACACTGGTTTATTGGGTGACCTTGGGCAAGTCACTTCACCTTTCCATGCCTCATTTTCCCCCACTGTAAAATAAGGATAATATCATCTCCTTTGTAAAGTGCTTGGAGATGAAAAGTGAGGAAGACCTTGGTCCTTTTTTCAACATTTCATATTTTAAACTCTAAATGTGTCTGCTCCGATTTCCCAAAGAATTTATATTTTCCTATAGAGTGCAGAGATCATTTTAATAATTCAAAAACCGATTATTTTTCTGTGAAACTTAGTTATGATTAACTAGGCTCATACACAGAGGATTTGAAAAAAAAAGTCTCTGTTGAACATTACACTGAAGTTGGCCTTTGCTCTCAATAAAAGCTCATTATGAAAAGATTATGAACATATAACAATACATTTTAAGTGTGCTGCAATGATCCATAAAATTGGTGTGGCTAATTAGCAGATCAAATCTCTGTGAGAACTGGATCACTGTAATATCCTTGGGTAGTTTAATTCTGTAGGTATTTTACTATCCACACATGTTTAGTAAAATTAAATAACAGTATAAATGTTCAGTGGGATTAGAACAACAGTAAAATGAAACCAAACAAAATGAGTTTATTTTGTTAATAGAATAACAGAGAATTCCAATGTTGATATAACATTACACAAAATCTAGAGCAAACATAGTCTGAATCCCAGTCTCATTTCACATGTAATTAACCTTTCTCAATTAAGCTAAGCATCCCTCATACCTCCTCCTCAACTGCTATGCACCCACATCTCCTCTTTCATGTGGTTAAAAGGCATGCATTAATTTAGGCTAGAAGTGCTTCCTTACACAATGCGTTAGGTCAGTGGCTTCCCAAGAACATTTGCAGCCCCGATCATATAGTAGCATTTACATGTCTTTGGTGCACGTCCCAATCCAAAGACTTAGGGCCTGATTCAAGGTCCACTGAAGTCAGTAGTAAGGCCCTTAGAAAGAAATAGTCACTGTGCCACTCCAAAGTTCAGTGTGCACAGTTCAGAGTGCACTGTTGCTTTAAGGGAGCAATGTTGCCATACATGTTCAAGATAACACCACCTCCCTACTCAGTCCACGACCCATTCAGAGATGGACTTTCTGGCAGCTCCCAAAAAATCTCAAACTTCAAAAGTCTCAGAGAAGAAAAGGAGGGACAGTCAGAGAAGTGCTGGGAATGGAAATTTTTGCTAAAAATTTCAGTCTCTCAAGAAACTCTGTGCTACCAAACTAAAATGTCCCCTTGTTGTTTCGGTTACAGGACTTATAGGTAGCTATGGAGAAGTTTATTCATCATTTCACCTCCTTAAAGATCCTATTGTTACAGAATGATGGTAGGTGAGGGGGCTGTGGTCCTGCTCAGAGACAGCTGCATTTAATTAGTGGATTGCTGATGCCTGTATACCATATAAATAGGCCTAAATGGTGGCCCAAGTAGCATCCCTGACATAGAAACCTCAGCAGCTGTCTTTTGAGGGAATTTTGTTTAGGTAAAGATTTCAGAATAGAGGACACCATTTTTACTGGAGCCAGGAAATGTAGTGGTGTTTGTGAAAACCTAAAAGGAAATTTCAGATGCTAATATTCATCTGGTTTCTATGGGTTTCAGTTGGTAACTATACTTAAGAAGAGAGCAATGGGTCTCTTGCTTCTCAAGTAGAAATTAATCGACATCAATATTAAATAAAAGAGAGCAGATGGAGGAGTCTAATGGACTTTTCTTGGAATTTCTAATAGTGGTTGAAATAATAGAGTGTAAGCACATATTTTTGAAAATGACTCCTTTTGGATTAATTGAAAATATAGGAAGTGTTTGGGACTGTTCCTGTTTCATCCATTTCTTTAATGCCCCATCTAATAATAGTTTTAAGAACAATGTCCCCAAAACACCCTTCTTTTATACAGAAACTCTGGAAGTATGGAAACTTGCATTCCAGTTTTTACGTGGTTATTAAATTCAATGAATTTGTTTGCGCAATCAGAATACTATTGTTTCTGAAGGCGGTACTAATATTTCATTCACTATTTGCTTTGTTTTCTTAAAAATACTGAATTTTTAATGTGACATTTAGAGGGAGGGTTTGTCTAGGTGTAACATAAGATTGATGCATCCTTAAAGCAGGTTCATTAGCAATTTTACAATTTAAGTGGTAATGCACAGTTAATTAACTAAAAGGAATTTTCCATATTAACCTCAATCACATATCTGTAATGTTCATGCAGTCAATCCAGAAAGGTATATCTGACTGGAAGTAGAAATGGGAGGAAACATCAAAGAAATCCACAATCACTTATGAAAAGTCAACAGATCATCTCAAAAATCTTCAGAATTCAGTAAGAACACTCCTAAACTGGACTGACTCAGCAAACATTTATCTTCTTGCCTTGCTGTTAAAAAAAAAAATCAACTATGAGCTACCAAGATTAGATAAAAATTATTCCAGTCTGGTCTAGCGTTGTGTGGAGAACTAAGATGTAATAAAGGTAAGGTTCCTGGGTTAAAGCTTAAAGTCTTACTATCAGGATGTTAAGCATTATTATCTCAATTTTACTGATGGAGAAACCAAGGCCCAATCCTGAAAGTATGTGGGTAGTGCCATACCTGTGAGGATTTGGGCCTAGGCGACTTCCGAAAGTTCATGTTGGAAAATTCATGTTGCAGACCTAGGAATGGAACTCGGATCACATATCTCCAGTCCTGTACTTTAGTGATAAGACCTGTTGCTTCCTCATTTAGTGGTATGTTCTGAATGCTTTTACTATACTCATTTCTGAGCCCTGGCCCACACTGGAGGCCAAGTGGGGACGTCGACCTAAGATATGCAACTTCAGCTACACTATTTGAAATTTTATCATATAAGGCTATTTTAGTACTGTTTTTATAAAATAGCTAGTTTCGCACCCTACAATGCAAGATTTGTACATTTAATGCTAAAGTGCTTATGCAGTCAAATATTAACATATTTCCTCCATGATGTACTTCAACTCTATATTGCTTAGGAATCAACTTTTGCAGGTGCACAGCTGGACTGAATGGCCATTTACTTCTATTAAATACATAATTTTATGTAATCTTCTTGGCAATAGTCCAAATTTAGGGTCCCCCCATAGTTAGTTATCCCTAGTTTAAACTGAGCTAAAACACAATCTGAATGATATCATCGAGATTCACTGATACTAGAAGGTTCACGTATTATTCTCCTTTAGTAATAAACATTTAAACAGAAGGGGAAAGGTCTTCTCCCAATGAACACTCATAACAGCCTTTAAAACAAGCCCCTGTAGAAACCTCCGCTAATCCTGAGAATGATCACAGTAAATGTTTCTAATTTCACAAAAGAAAAGGGAGAATGTCCCTGTCATGGAATCTGTGGTTTCAGAAATGACACAAACAAGATCTGAGCTTTTCAGAACATGAAAAAGTGAGATATTAAATAGTATTCGCTGTAGTAAGTGAGGCTGGTATTGAAATACATGACAACTCATGGGAGTATAAATAGAGCCAAAGGACCCTTTGAACAGTAATGGAACTGCAAAGTGCTCCCACATCAAAGCAGTAAGAATGTGCTTGAGTAATAACTACATTAGTTTCATACCTATTTTGATAGATTTTTCTTGTTATGCCTAGATAAACTGTCAGCAGAGTACAAATTATATATAAAATTCAAGGGACACTTTTCCATACATTTTATTGGCAAGGTCTCTAGATTCCAGCATTTTGGCCTCTAGATTTCCAGTGTCCCTAGAAGTTCTCAGAGTTTTCCAGGATACATTCAACACCCTGTTTAAGGATATTATAATTTTGTTCCTTTTGTCCAGTTCTGCATGGAAGTATCCAGGCAACAATTCTCTGTCACCTGAATATATGTCTGCAGTCTTGAAGCAATTTAATAAATTAAGCTAAACAGTTTTGCTGTGTGATAAGTAGATATTATCTACATTTTATAGACAGGGAAATGAGAGGTCATAAGCCTTATCTGATGTCAACACAGGAAACCTGGGGCATAGGTAAGAATAGAACCCAAATCCAGCTATTAGCCCTATGCCTTAACCATAAGAATCCTGCTTTTAGGCCATAGATTTATTGAATTATAGTGTGATTCACTTTTTGTATTTATAATTGTGATGAGGTTCCTTATATCTGAAATTTCCCGTACTGTGTGATAAGTGTTAATCGATAAACTACTAGGTGATGGGAGTGATATGTAAACACAAAAACAGACTGGTAGATAATAGAACCATAAAATCAACTGACTGGTGTTGTCAGCCACAAAGAGGGATTTTAAAAGCCTATTTTATAACATATCACTCTTAATCACTAAACCAAAGAAACTGCAAGTACCAAACTCAGAGGCACTCTTTCTTACTGAATTTGATAACATTACCACTAGCATGCATAGTTCTTGTGGGAATTAATGCATGAAAATTCAGTTTTGCATAACAATGTCAAAATCATAACTCTGAAAAGGCCCAGCTTAGTTATAAAACTCAAGTGGAAGATTTATACAGTATCTTTAAAGACTTCATAAATGCTTTGTGATTGTGCATTGTATAATATCTCTGACAAGATATAAGAAGAAAGTGTTCCATTAAGTACACAGGCACAGATCAGATCCCATAGCTCCATTTCTGGAGTCATGTTTGTTTTAGGTAAAGGTCACCAAGAACTGTTCCTTTGAAACTTTAGATATTAGAAGAATATAAAGAAACATTAGAATGAAGGACCTGTGTGTAGATCATTTTGTCAAAAACCCATAAATATCAGAATATGAAGAGGGACTTCACCACATACTATGCAAGGCTAGTGCTCACTTTAGAGCAACATTAAATAGTTTTCACATCACTTGCACTTTCATTGAAAAATGTAAGATCAATTTCATCAATATTTAAAGCACTTAATCCCTTACTGTATTTTGTATATTTTTTAAAAAACAGTGCCCACTTTTTATTTGCATCTCCAAATATTTTGGTAATACATGGCGTTAAATGGTTCTATTTATGTATTTTTTTATTCGTGTCTCCTGACTTCTAGCAGCCCTCTATTTGTATTGCTGTTTATCAAGAAACACCATGTGAAAGTTAATAATAACATAATTTAGAGCAATAATTACATTTTTATTCAATAGCTGTGGGAAAACACTGAGTTGAATAATGAGATAAAAATGAGTGTCTCGGTCCTAACAGGACATTAATCAACATATTAACAGTGTAGGCAAACTGATTTGAGACTGTTATGGCTTAATTTGTTTCAAAATCATTATTTTTAATGTATTGCATAATGCATTTTAAAATATGTGTTGAAGTGATTATACGTAAGCATTACATTTGCACAGAATAGATGTTACTCTTTATTCTGCCATAGATTATAATTTTTTTTTATAGTAGACAGTATAAAATCGATATTCCTGAAACTCTGGCATTTCAGAGTTAGACTGAAATAAAACTAAATTAATTCTGCAACATATTTTACTAAATCCTGTTATAACTACAAAAGCCACTAGGGTTTTGTTGTTGCAGCTGTGGGTTGTGGGTTTGGTTTGGTTTTTACGAAATTCCAGAATGCTATCTGACTTGTCCTTTAACTTGTAGAAACTAGCCCTACAATTCATTTTAAATTTGTTCAGCTCTTCGCAAAATTCTCTAATAGAATTAGACAATGAGGTCTTCCATTCTAATCATTAGCATCAGGTTTGGTCAGTGGCAATGTCTGATGAGACACAGACATTAGACCTTCTTTAATGCAGGGTGTGTTTTGTGAGAAGATCCTGATTTTTTGGTTATAACATTATGACTGAGAAAGTCACCAGGTAATAACAGTGCATTTACTGAACTTGCTGCCATTGTTTTTCCCTGTTGAATTTATTTGGAGAAAGCTACAGGTTTCTAGTTGCTGACATTACAAAATTGTGGAACTTTACCAGAAACAGCAACGTGGGTGATGGGAAGACTGTTTATTGTGCTGCGCATGACAAGTGCTATTTCTCATTGTTTCTTCTGAAGAATATGCTGTGGTGGCTCAGTGGTACTAAGTACAAAATGGCCTAAAAACAAAGCATTTCATTGTATATGGCCTTATGAAAATACTGAATACGCTAAATTCATGTCTGTAGCGTATGAGGCAATGGATTTACATCAGGGATGAATCTGGCCCTCTATATTTTGTTGCTCTTTGAAAGTTAACTCTTCTCTGAAAAGTGGGTTTTTTACAAACTCTACCTCCTTACTCAACAGATCTGTGCTTTGCAGGTATCCAGTGTTGTTTCTGCTTATTTTAGTGACAAATATACTGTTTATTCCTGTTACAACTGCAGAAACAGTTGCAAACGTATGAGAGTAGGAGTTTGGTTCTACTCCTTCTTGTGCAATATCAACAGAATCATTTGAGAGCTGTACAGAAAAAATCTCTTTTGCGAACTGTGGATTTGTGCTTTGGAAATTTGGCTTTGTTCTGAATCAGAACCCCCCCCCCACATTTCAAAATTCTCCAGAAAAGTAAATTCCAAGAAAAAAAATGACATTCATTTTGGATTGAAACAATAGGTTTCTCTCTTGACTTTTTAATTTTATATTATCAAAACAAAAATTCATTTCAAAACAAAAAAATCTCATTGTTTCATTCCAAAAATGCTAAAACAGTGTTTTGACATTGTCAGAACTTTCTTTCCACAGTTTTTTGCTGAAACAAAATTTAGACAAAATTGAAACAATTTCTCCACATGTGTCAATTTAAACAGATCTGAATTCTCTCACAAAAAATTGTTCTTTTGATGTTTTATAGACCAGCTGTATTGTTAACTAAGAGCCCGAGTCTGCAAAGACTTCAGTGGGAGCACCTATGCACATATGCTTAAGATAAGCATGTGCACAAGTCAGGATCACAGCTTAAATTCCAGTTATAGTGCCTATCAGTTTCACATGTTTATCCCCACAGAAGGATTACACAGCTGTCACTGAAGGAATAATTTGTCCTGCGAAACCTTTCTTACTGCAGATGATGCATCAGAAAGAAAGCCTCATCCTCATTTTCAAATTCCAGTTTTAGTTTGTTTTGCATGGTTGTCACTTTGGGGACTAAAAAATATCTTTTTACTTTTCAACTGAGTAAAATGATATGTAAAATTCCTGAGAGACAATAAATATGCAGGAATTTAGGTGCTTAGCTGCCATGTTAGGCAACTAAATGACAGATTCACGATTTAGGTGTCACTGGTCATCACAAAACCCCTGTTCAGCTGCCACCGAAACCTGTAGTCTCTGTTTTTGCAGCAAACATTCCCTATATGCCTGTGTTTCTGTTTCTGAACATGCACGCTGCTGCCTCACTCTAGGCATCTGAGTGTAGAGCCAGATTTAAGCAAGTGACCCAAACAACCACTTGGAGCTGGGGGGCTACTGGGCTTAGGATGCTGTTTTTGTTGTTAGCAACAGTAGGGAAAATAGAATGTTTAAAGTAAAATGTTTCAGATATTCTGTATGTGGATTGATTTTCACTAACCTCCTAGAGTGTTGTGGACCTATGTAGAATCTCATTGAACCTTCCAGACTTTCTGGAACTACATTTTCCTTGAACCTCTCAATGTTGTCAGCCATGCCCTCAGGAGTATATAAGGGGCAAGGTGTCAGTGAGAAAGAAGAATGAAACGAAGGGACGTGAGAGCCCAGCTGTGATAGTGTGAGCCTTGTTACACTGTATAATTGTGAAAGTGTATGTGTGCTTTAAGACTTAAAGAGTATAAGTAGTGACTGATAAAGGACATATGTAATGAGACGCCAGAGATATCTATCAAACCTATTTGCTTATGTATGGCATGAATAAATACAGATTTAAGATCCTAGTATGAAAATGTATTGTCTTATATGATGAAGAAATCATGCATCAAATTGTGCATCAAAGTTGTGAACTAGGCTACAAATGCAACAAAAATAAGGTCTTTAAAAGTTTAACAAATGGAGGGTGCCGAAGACGCTCCTTGTCTGGGGTGCCATTTGGTCTAGGGCCGGCCCTGTCTGAGTGCCTCTCTCTAACGTGATCTCCAGCATGATTCATGAACGGGGAAGGCAGATAGGTTCTCCTCTGCTAATTCACCTGCGGGTTGAATCCGATGGTCATGCTCTGAGCCCACTTAGCCTCACAGAGAGACAGAGAGACAGGCAGAAAGAACAGGATGTCCCTCCCACAATGAGGAGAAGGGACTTGAACAAAAATTTGCCATCTCTGAGGTGAGCACCCTAACCACTGAGATATGGGAGATGCAATGTGAGACTCCCTTTCCTGTTGAGATTGTCCCACTTTGGATAAATAATTAGAGTCATTGGAGTAGGAGGCCTGAATTCTAGGTCTGGGTGAGTGACAACAGAGTCACTCTCTTTTTCTCTCTCTTTGGCCCAATGGCTTGGTCTCCCACAGCCCAGGTGACTGTGCTAACCCATGGGCTAAAGGTATGAAGAATGGAGCAAGAAACCCTGTAGGCAACTCACTCCACAAGCTAGGGTGACCATACGTCCCAAAGGGAAAAATGGGACACCCCCAGAAGCTCATCTGAGCTTCCTTCCTCCTATGTCCCCCTCCTTCTGCTCCAACCCACTGCCTACATGCCAGAACACTACCTCTACCCCCAGACCTGCCTCCTTCCCTGTGCAGGGCTGGCATTTCCGATGGCCTCCCCAGCCCCCCCACATTCCTCTGCACTGCACCCCACTTTTTTGACAAAAGTGGGCATTTCTCCTGTTTGCTCTTGCCAACTGATCAAGTCAGACAGCGCAAATGAGACAAATGCCACTTTTGCAAAAAAAAATTGGGATGGCTGGGACAGGGCTTAAAAAATGGACGGTCCCAGCCAAAATGGGACGTATGGTCAACATATTCACAGTCAAGTATCCCAAAGAGAGAGAGGAGCCTCCCTTAAGCCCAGTCTTAGAGGACTAACTCCATGAGAGGAAGCCTGAGTGTCTATCCCAGTCATTTTTCTAGGTCCTAAAAGTTAGGCATTGCAACTTCAGTATTGCAACTCCTAAGTCTCTTTGTGACTCTAGCCCACTTTAGTATCTCCTGCAGTTAAAAGGAGACAAAACCTGGTACGAGTAACTACAAAGACAATTCTTTATTTTGGTTGCTAGACATACAGAGCTGCTTTAGTTTTCCATGGCTCTGACTACAGATTGATTAACCCAGTCTTTGTTGCCAAAGTCCTGGTAAGAACTAAGCAAACATGAAAGGATTGCTGCATTGGCTATGGGACACCCATGGTGCCATTTTTACATTTGTGTTCAGCAGAGTTATATAAGATATAGCTGTTTGCCATGGAGCCATGGCATATGAGGAAAAAAAATCTTTTTTTAAAAAAAAAAATCCCTCATTTCCTACTTTAATCCTTTAGAATATATTTTTAATTTTCCCTTAACATTCCCATTTCCAAAGCCGTTAAATTAGCATATTTTATTTCTCAGAATAATACCTCCCTGGGTACGAAGTGTCTCTCTTTTCTTGGCTTTCTTGTTTTGTTTTTTGGCTGCTGGACCGGATGAATGATGTGGTGGTACAATATCTGAATTGGTAGGCACTTAGCAATTAGGTACTTAGCAATGCTAATGTCAGATGCCAGACAAACTGGATGTCAAACAAAGACCAGCTCGATTTAAGTATTCTGTGTGGTGCAGAGAGTTGGCCATATTTATATATTTCGGAAGACAATAGTACAGTAGATGCTCAAAAGCTAGTGGGGCCACTTACAACAAAAAGAAGAGCAAAGAGAGGTCACTGCTGATATTTTGATGGAATTTTCACAAAGGGAATAAATGCTCCATTAAATATATTAACTGCTATATTTTTTCTTCTATCAGTTGTATTATATCCTATTAAAAGAGCTGCTTATTTAAATCAGATGAAAAAGGGAGTTGTAAAACAAATCTGATGCTTTTCTCCATTAAGTCTCTTTTTCATTATGTTATTAGTTGCAGATGTTTGTGAACATCAAATTTGGTAATTTATCACCTGTAGGTGTAAAAGCTACACAAACACTAGATGCTAGATGAAATGGGTCAAGTTTTAATAACATTTGTCATAACACTACTTGAATACTTAATGCTTGCTTTAAGGTTTACATACCTAATATGATTTTTCCTAAGGATTAGAAAGGAAGAAAAAAATCCCTTCAGTGTGATGAAAAGTATTTTCTAACTCAGCTAGAAACACAACATATCTGGCAGCTAGGCTCTCATTTTTTGTAATAAAAGGTTTAGCACTTTCTTAAGGCTGCTTTTGTGATACAGGTCTAAGGGGTGCTCCCAACATACTGCTTCAGTGGAGACACTCGTGGCTGATTCATATAAATCCAAGGGCCCTAATGAGACTGTACTGTGTATGGCATGCTTTTGTTCCAAGCGTTCATAGCATGGTCCATGGTTCAAGTGTGATAGTTTGTGAATTCTATGCATTAAGTAATTCTTATTATTTTTTTCAGTTTTAGATTTCTCAGTGTGCATGTTGTTTAAAAGTAGGAATAAGTGAGTGAGTGAATGTGTGTAACTGATTAATCCTAACATCCACCTGTTGCTAAATGTAAGCCTACCAAAAAGAGGAAGATCACAGCAACATGCAAAACAAGCTTGGAAATTGGCCATAGAACAAACCGTAGGCATAAAAAATATGGTTGAAATCTATAGGTAATCTGTGTTCTAGATGCAAAGTCACTGGACCCAGTGGTCTGTGTTCTAAACTCAGTTGTATCATTGTAAATCCAAATTAACTCCATTAATTTCAGTGGAATTACTGCATATTTATATTGGTGCAATTGAGGTCAGCAACTGGCTCTTGGACTTTTTACCCTGAACATATTTGTTGTGTTTCCCCACAGTTGTCTACTTCTGATCATTTCTGTGGTTTAGGTTCCAGGTAGACGTAAATGTATCTTCACTTGCCTTACAACTAGCAAAGGAAGAGAAAACAGATCTAATATGCAAAGTACCATAGCTGTTTAGAAAATTGTATGCATAAGTCTACAATTTAAAAATGATCAGAAAACACAGGCTTTGTTGCCAGCTGTACTCTGGGGTTGTTTTGAGATCACTGTGAGTTGCTCAGAATTTTTCAATAGAACTTGCAATATTCATTTTTCCATAACTAATTTGATTCTTTTTATAATTCCAGTTTATTGCAATAAAGGCTTAAATACCTGGTTCATGGCAAGACATACATTCAGATGGAAATCTTCAGAAGAAAATATTTAGCTGTCATTTATCCTTGCAAATGTTAAGGCTACTTCAAAAGGAAAACAGAGATAGAGAAACTTCCATCTTTTCTGTAACATATTTTACCCGGATTTACTTTGTAAGGCAAACAGCAGTGGATGCTTTTAACAAAGGCTTTATCAAGCTTAATTTAACTGATTAAAAATTTGTGGCAGTCCCAACTTTTCAAGTTCTTAAATGCATGGGATTCCTTATTCAAATATGCATTGACAATTCTTTTTTCCTGCAGCTACACAGCCAGCAATGCCTGCTAGCTCTGTATCTTCCTTTTCACTGCTGATCACTTATACCAGGGGGTTCTCAAACTGGGGAGTCAGGACCCCTAAGGAGGTTGTGAGGTTATTATATGGAGGACAGGAGCTGTCAGCCTCCACCCCCAAACCCTGCTTTGCCTCCAGCATTTATAATGGTGTTAAACATACAAGCAAGTGTTTTAAATTTATAAGGGGGGGGCTGCATGCAAAGGCTTGCTGTGTGAAAGGGCTCACCAATACAAAAGTTTGAGAACCACTGACTTATACTATCTGGGAACATCTAGTAAGTGTCAACTGAGGTGATCAAGTGTGAATAGCATGAGGTGGTAGAGAGGACAGCCTTCCTGTAACTAAGGGGTTGCTGCATACAGTGTCTCATCAGCTGTCACTGTGCTAGTCTAACAGTGGGTATGATCTTATGCAAGCTAAAGACCATATACACTTTCCACTGTACATAAATGAGTATGGGTGGAAAATATTTGACTCAGACCAGTAAAAGGGACAAGGACTGACTGTGAATCTGACAACTTTAACCCCATTAGGCAGTGTGATTCTAAGAGAAAAGGGTAGTCATCAGTGACCTGGTTTGGTGTTACTTGTGGGCTGGAGCCCTTAGATGGTGTTAGGATTGCCTCCCCACTCTGAACTCTAGGGTACAGATGTGGGGACCCGCATGAAAAAAGAAATAACCTCCACAAGCTTATTTTACCAGCTTGGGTTAAAATGTTTTTCCCCAGAACACAAATTCTTTTGTATTTGGACCTGGTACGCTGCCACCACCAAACTAGGTCTAGGGTAGTTTGGGACCCTTCTTTCCCTTTCCACTAACCCCCCAAACTTCTTCCTTCCCTGGGAAGCTTGAGAGAAAAAAACCCAAACCTTGCCTGATCCTGCGAGACGTGCCCGATCCAAAACCAGGATCTTACACAATGAAAAACAAGCAGTCAGCTTCTTAAAAGAAAGATTTTAATAAAAGAAAAAAGAAAGGAATAAATCCATTATAACCATCAATAGAACAGCATCTACCATAATCAACAAAAGGATTCAGAAACCAAACCTCTCCCCCGAGGCAATTTTCTTCCACAGTTGATATCTCTGCTGAAGCTTACAATATTAAGACGCACCCAGCCAACACTCACCACTGAGAACTCTTCAAGTGATAAAGAGAAGGTAAACTTACTGACTACAATACTTAATAGAATCTTATAGTTATAGTGAAAGACATAGCTGTGTTCATCCCATAGCCGAGGTGAACAGAGAGAGACCCAGAGAGAAACTGAAACTTAAAATCCTTTGTCTCTTGAGGAATTTCTTATTGGTCAGTTGTCCACCTCTTAGGTTACCTTTAGCTTAACCCCTTACAGGTAAACACTAATTCTAGGCTACTTCACACTTATGACAGATGGTCAGCTGAGGAGGTTAAAAATAGAACAGGTTGCAATAGTTCCAGTCCCAGTGTGATATTTATTAATTCACTGTATAAAGAAAATTCCCAGAGAAAGTCTATTTTCATCTCTAGATTAGCAAAACGGAGATAGCAATAGCAGAGTTACCTGCTAGTTTGAGGCATGTGCCTCGCCAATTGTTGGCATAAGTCTTCATGTTTTGAAAAAGGACTTATGGTTTTTTTCTATGCAAAACACAAGAGTTACAAAAACCATTCTCATTTGGTTATTTTAGTTCATATGTCAGGGTTACTGAATTACATTTAAAACCACTTACAGTTCTGCTGCAGTTACATTTACTGCAGAAAGCCAACAGTGTTATTCTGACATAGCTTTGCTAAGGCAGAACAGATATGATCAGCCTAGTAGCCTTCACTGTAATGCTAATAAGAAAACATTCTGGAGTTCTAAAAGCCATGAATTTGCTGCAGATGAAATGAGATTAAAATAAATAAAAACTGATCCTGAAGTTCACAGTGTGAATATTTTAACAATGTGTTAGTTAATGCCTATTCTTCTAACACATTTTATGTAGAAGTATGGGTCACATGGGCTACTAAAAGGGATCAACAGAAACAGAAGCTCCATTCTTATTCATAATCTACAGATTGAAAGAATCAGAAGGGAGCTGATACCATATATAAGAATATGAACTTCCAGTCATTTAAAAAGTGAAAATATTCTTAAAGCAGGTTTCACAAAGCTTTGCTCAGTTGAGTTTTATCTTTACACAGATCCAAAAAAATAAAATAAAGTGTGATCATTTCACATTCTGGTCTTCAAATAAAAAGTGAGACGACACCTAAAATAACCATAGAAAAATAAATGAGTGTCACCAGAATGCCATGATGATACATGGTGGGGGCCTCACTGTGACCATTGACACTAATAAATGGGTAAAAATCATTGCAAAACGCTATTGCATGTCGTGAATGGGCAAGTTATCACGCCAGCATGATAAAATCAAGATTTCATCCCAAAGGGTTCTTGATTCATTTAACAACTGTAGTTGAGCTGTATTTATTTACACTATTCCTTCATAGCATTCTAGCGAAGGGACTGCAGTATGTTGCATACAGAGGGATCCTGCACGTGCTGCCTTATGCAATATTTTGGGAGTTGCAGCTCAGTCTGTTTCTTTGCTGCAATCTCAAATGGGAGAGGAAGCAAATGATGAGGGCATGGGAAGGAGGAGACCCGGCTCCAGTAGCCTGAGTCCCAGGATCCTTTCTGCCCATCTCTTCCAAGGAGCAGACTAGTATGTGAGGAAGGGAGTCGCTGCCCAAGAGTCAACAACAGATGCTGAGTAGCACAGGTGGGGGGAGGTGAGAGCAAGCGGGACTGGGCTAATGCCACTTTTGCAGAAGTGCAGGGCAGTGGATAAGAGTAAGCTGGCTATGGACTTCTGGGCTCTTTCTCCCCTCTCCTCCTGTGAAAGATGTGCTGGGCCTGTCTGCTCCCCTAGGTGGAGGAGGAAGTGAAGGTGTGGTAGGGAGGCCACAGTGGTGGAGCCTGGGAGGCGAGGACAGCCTACATTAATTGTTTTGGGGGCTATCAAAGGGAGAGCCTGCACTAATTGAATTTGGAGGGCAGAAGGGGTCTACATTAGTTGGGCTGGGGGAAGCCTGGGCAGGGCAGGTGATTCTTTTCCATCTTTAATAGGGCAGTGATGCTCTTTATTAACGAATGGTTCCCTGCAATGGCAATGGCCTGCTGCAAAAGTGGAGTTTCATTTGGAAATACATTGCTTAGTAAACAAATTTGTAAACAAGATTGTGGCTAGCTCCAGTGTAGGTGTGTAAGGGGTGTAGGTGTAAGCAACTTCCACTTTGTGCTTCCCACGTAGGTCCAGCCACATTTGCAGTCCTTCTGCTCTCCTGGGTGCATGCACTGTTCCTAGGTGGTGCCAGAAGCCCCTCCAACAGGAGACGGGAGGCAGAAGGGACAAGGCCTCGTTTCCCCTTCTGTACCAGTCGGTAATGAAGGACTGTGTATGCTTTATCTCTTCAAGGGCTATAGCAGAGGCCCTGCAGGCCAGAAGGCATCTCAGCACAGGAAGGCATAATGCCTCCTGCAGCACTACACCTTGTGCCTTAGTATAGGACTGCAACACCCCTTAGAGTATTAAATGCTTAATTAAGCCCTAAATTAATAAACATACCTAGTCAATGTTGCAGATGTATGGACACCATCCTGCAAGGTGCTGATTGAGTGCACTCAATTCCCTTTGAAGTCAGTGGCAGTATTGTGCAATCAGCACCTCAGGCTCTAACTTTCCACATGATTACGCCAGCCTAAGCACAAAATACCTACATTACAGGTATGCCTATGACTACAGGCCTTTAGTAGTAGTTAATGTGGTTTAGGTAGTTAACAGCTACTAAAACAGAACATTTTCTTTCGTAATGATGAAAGTAAAGAACCTGTGGCCCAAGCCCTGCACATGGTGTTTCAATAGCTGCAATTTATGATTTTAGATGATGAAAAATTCTGTGCAGTTTATTTTTTCTCCCTCACAAAGTGAGCCAGACATTGATTCTTTATTCACCCTACTTAACTTATTGATATTGATCCATCTTCACATATTAGTCCATCTGAACATATGACAGGCATTAGGTAAAATAATTCACCAGCACAAAATACTATGTTCAGAATAAAACAAAGCTTTTTTTAAAACATATGCAAAGTTTTTTCAGAATTCAAAAGAAGGTGGGATAGAGGGTAATTATGATGTGTGACAAATCGACGTGATGACAGAAACATGTAAAATTCATGTTTTATCAAGCCTGATCTGAATGTCTTTACAACATATACAAGTTGAAGGATTAAGTGTTGGAGGAGGGTTCAGAGCTGGGAAGGTGCTATGGGCTGGTGTGACACTGTGATTAAGACACTGACAGAGTGCATAAAAAAAACATTTGTTGGCATGACATGTCAGATGAATGAAGAATCAGTCTTTGTCTGTGTGAGTTCAGTTTTCTTTCAAAAAAGCCTTATGGATCAGCTGCAAGGACACAAGAAGGCCAGCAGTACATTGATTTAATATAAACAACATGCAAAGTACATAATAATCAAAATCAAAATCCTTTCATAGTATTAGTAAGCACAACGAACAATGTGAATTGACATAAGCAGCATTTTCTTTAAGTTTTACATCCAAGAGTAGTTCACATTATATGGCTAATTCTATTTCCACCCATGACCAAATTGTGTACTGAACTTTATTTTTGTTTGATACTGAAAAATAAATGATAGAAAATTGGAGCCAACAATATGTTCTGATTATTCCTGTGGTATAGAATATTCTCTCAATGTGACAAACCATATTTATCTCACTAGGGAGAAGGAGGGAGGGATACCTTATGATTCATAGGCATGTACAGTACTATTAAGTTAAATAGTCATGTTACCATCTAACACTGACAGTGATATACTTTATTTCACTTTTCCATAACTATTAAGATTTTTATTTGCAAAATCTTAGCTGAATAGATTTTTGCTGTTGGAAAAAAAATATTTAGGGAATTATGTAAAACTATTTTATCCATCAAAACCTATCCTTCTTGTGTTAGTATCTTACTTCCCTGGGATCTAATTGTACCTTGGTTTGAGGAACTTCTCTGGTAGGCCACTCTGCATATTTAGGTATGAAAAGGTAATGCATTGAGATTGTTACTGATGTCCTTCATAGTTTTCCTTGCCTTTCATTTTCATGGTAGAAAATAATACAGGAAGCTATGTAATCATATAAGAATTTTCCATTATTCATTTCAATTTTCCCTTAACCAGGATGAGGAAGGAGAGAAAGTACTATTATTTTATTTATTTAGAGTTATACAACTAATAAATAGGTGTGAGGATGCTTTTAGCCATTATTTAAAACCACAAATACTAAACACAGAGCCTTCATTATGAGGAAAGGTTAAATAAACCTGGGTATGTTTAGTTTTAAAAAATGAAGAATGAGGATGGGGGGGGGGAGACTTCATAATAGTCTTCAAATATGTAAATTACAAACATGTAAATATGATCAGTTGTTCTCCATGTCCAGTGAGCGTTGGACAAGAAGTAATGAACTTACTGTGTAGCAAGGGAGATTCAACTATCTAACTTTAAGGATAATTCAGCAGTGGAATAGGCTTCAAGGGACTACCATCACTGAAGGTATTTAAGAACAGGTTAGAAAAACACCTCTCAAGGATGGTCTAGGTTTAGTTGGTCCTGTCTCAGGACTGGGGGAGAGACTAGATGACCTCTCGACATCCCTTCTAGCCCTGATTCTATAAATAGTAATAGCTGGTTCAGCCTTAAAGACAATACATCTGAAGTGATGTCTTTAAAAAGCCCCCATTAAAAAGATCAGACTAGTAATGTGCCCGAAGGTCAACAAATCTGTGCTATTTTGGAGAATCTTCTGGAGAGCGGCCCGTCAAAAGCTCCCTCTCCTTTATATTCATGGAGGTCCAGCTCAAGTGTCTCCACTGATCTCAGCTGCAGCAGTAGCACATGAGGAGAGAGGAGTATCCTATTCAGGCAGATCCAGGACCAGTTAGGGCTTTATGGCACCATAAATTCAACCTGGAGACCCACAGGCAACCAGCGCCAGTGATGTAGGATGAGTTTAATGCATTTCTAGTGAGAGGCCCTGCTAAGCTAGTCAGCTGCCAAATTCTCCAGCAGTTTCAGCTTCAAAGTGGATTTAAGGTGTAGCCCAGGGGGAGCTCAGTGCAGTAATCTAACCCTGAGGGGACAAAGGTATTAATCACAGTAGTGAAGTCCTGTATCAGAAAAAAAGAGCTGCCACCTTCTAATCAGACACAGTTTGGGGGGGGCAGTGAGGGAAAGACATCTTGGCTGCCCTTGAAAACTGATCATTCATGTAGAAATGGGAATCTAACCAGACTCCTATACTCTGAGTGCCTCTAGCAAGTAATGACACCTTCTCAGAGGGCCAGATGTAATTAGTGTCATATCTTTCTATAGCTTTTCCAAATCTACTAGCATCACCCTTGTTTTATCTGGGTTGAAGCTCATCCAGTTTGCCCTAAGCCATTCCCTAATCTCAACCAGACACTGTCAAAGGAACCTGAGTGCACTACCTGAATTGGAAGACAGATACAGACATAAAGCTGGGTGTCACGCTGCAATCCATGCTTTCTTACTAAAGCCTCCCTATGGCCTCATATACACATAGACCAAGAGGGAGGCAGATGTAACACTGCAGAATGCCCTTGAGGAAGATAACCATTGCCCAGTACACCTCTTGAGATCGCTTTACAGAAGGAAAAAAAATCCATTTCAGAGCAGTCTGACCTACTCCTGCTTCAGTCCAGAGGTCTGTCAACAACTCATTACAATCAACTCTGTCAAAAACTGCTGATAAATTTAATAATATCAGCATGGATACTTGATCTTCATCCATCACTAGAAGATCAACTAAGGCAGCCTTTGTACCAGGGTAGTGACTGGATTTATGAGGGTCAAGGAAAGTCCAAGCAACTAGATCCCTGGAAGTTGTCCCACCACAAGTGTTCAATATTTTCTACAGTCATCATTTTTGTCACCATCATGGTGTACCGGATGTCTCAAAGCGTCCCAAATCTCATCTGAACAAGCCATCCTTAAATATATATTTATTATTCTGTTTACATGGGATAACATTTGCTTTCATATTAGTATTACTTCTTCTTACTTTACTGGCTATATATCTATGCTTTCGGCTCTGGTAAATTTTCTTATCAGAATTATTCTGAATTATTTGTCAGATCCTAATAACATGTACAGCACACAGATATCAAGACAACTCCTGCCCTAAAGAGCTAATCTCCTACAGTGGAACAGGCCAAACACTGAGTTTACTTAGGAACCCAGCCATGCAGAGGGAGACATTGATTTGTGAAAGATGTAGATTCATTAGAGCTTTGCTTATCTAACTGAAACTGACAGATAACAGGTAACATTTTCAAAAGTGCCTAAACTATGTGAAAATGGGACTTAGGTCCAGCTTTTAAAGGTATATAAGGTGTTGTTCTGCTCACCATTGCAAGGCTGAAGAGCCAGGGTTCTAAAGGTGTTTAAGTGTGTAAATATGCAGATGAAGCCCTAGAGGGATTTTCAAAAGCACCTAGGTGCCTAACTGCCATGCCTAAGCCCAGATGCTCAAAAGTATTTATGCACCTCACGCCCATTAAAAGCAATGGGAGTGAAGTGCTAAAGTATGTTGGGGATTTGGGCCAAAGGCTCTTTGAGGATTTCGCCTCCAAGTACCTAAGTCACATTTTAAAATGGGGCCATCTAAATCACTTGGGCCTTGCAACACTGAATGGAGCAACAGCAAAATGCCTTTAAAAATCTGGGCCTTAGGATCTCTGGAAAATTTTACTCAAAGCCCACAATTAAGTGTAAGCTACACTGAGTGTTAAAGGGCCACTTCCTGGCCTGGATCTGGGACTCAGTGAACACCAACCTTCTCAGGGTACCACCACACAATGTTTGCATGGGATGGCTGCAGAGAATAATATAGGTCTGATCGTGCATGTGTGTGTGTGTGTGTGTGTGTTTAACCTGCTTAATTGTTCCTGTATTATGGTAGTCACCATTTTGAGATGTCCCTGGCAGGTACTGACTCACAGAGACTGTTCAATTGTTTCTAAGATGAATGCCAACTACATATCCAACATGGAAGATGAAAGCAAAACTGCATGGTTGGCTGGCTGACTGGCTGTTAGTGTAGAGGGTTAGTGTTGAGGGTTTATCCTACTGTGTCATACTATAAACAGCAGACTTGGTGCTTGAGCAGTACAACGCTAGATCCACCCTGTGATCCCTTCACTCCTAGATGTAAAGTGAAGGACAGGAAGGGTGTTTTTGTTCAGAACAGCATGCTCATCCCTGGCTGGCATAACTATGTACACCTACAGTGTCCGTAGGAGGCAAATAAAGTGGGGTGGGGATCTTTGATTATGACATAGCCCTGATTTGTGGCTATGGCTCACTCTTCTTTATTAAGCAGTGTCTGAACACTGTGCACGTACCAGTCATTTGGCATGCAACCAAAAGATTATTGTACATATGCTATATATATATATATACACACACAATAATATATTTATATATATAAATATATAATATATATATTATATATATTACATAAAATATAAATATATTTACATATATATAAATAAAGTGGATTTGTTGCATATATTTGTTACCTTCTTCACACATTGTGGTCATATTATAGAGAAATATGAGGAGTGTCATGTTTTTTAACAACTGCACAGTCTGTCTTCACCATCTCCAAAGTTTCTGCTGGCTGTGTCCGATTTCAGTGAAGCATCTGAGCAGTTAATCAGCTGTTTCAGGCACATAGGCATCCCCTACAGCTTGTTCAGAGTTGTGTGCTACCACTGAAGTTAGTTTAATCACCGTACAGGCAATCCTTATCCTTATGCCCCCTGCCATTCCCTTCAAAATCATCTTGTATTTATTAGTTGAGAAGGTTTTGGCCTTGTGCAGAGAAACTGAGGATGAACCAATGCCAATATCATGCCACAGTCACAACCTCCTAGGCCTTCCATGGCCTGTCTGGCAAGCAGTTTTGTTGGTATAATGTTGCTACCTCCCTACCTCCCACACACCCTCAGTGTTTACACAAACTAGGGGAGTGATGCATTTACAACAGATACATGCATTTTGCCCTGGAAGCCACCTCTCTAATGGAGGGACCCCTCCATCCGCTCCAGTGGCACTTGCATCTTTCCTATCACTTCCACTGACAACACTGTATTATGCCCGAGTGAGATGGGTAGCAAGAGTGGTGAGATTTTATTTTCTGTAGCTGATGCATCTCTCCCCAGCAGATGGCTGTAGATGCCATTCCTTAATTCATAAGAGGTGGCTATATAGAAGGGACGTTGTATCCATGAGGTCATGGTGACAATGAATAAACCATTCCAACATCATGCAGTGCATAAAGGACTTACTCATCTAGTCTGCACTAAGGACTTACCACTTTTACTCACATATGTTTAACATCTGTATGTATCCATTTGGTGTGGGAACATCCATCCTTCTGCCTGTACACAGATCAGTTTCTAAACGAGAATGTGTATGACCATAAGCCTCCTCTCTTGCTGTGGCTTAATTAGACTCCTAAGACTGGATCCACTCTTCCCGCTGATGGCTGGGCTTGTTACAATATGAATGTGCACCACGTGTAGGTATTTATAGGCTTTTTCAGACTTAGCTTTATGCAATGTGACTGCAGGATAGCTCACTGCAATTGCCTCACTTTGTTCTTCTTTGCCTACCTCTCTTCTATTCTTCCCTTACAGTTGTTCTTTCCCTCTCCTGTGGTTTTTCCCCCTCTGTGGCTTTCAGTGTACACTTCTGATTCTAACTTCTCCTTCCTTTCCCTCTAGTTTAATGCCCATCCTTCACTCATCTTCCCCATCCTCAGTTTCTCGGAACATCTGCTTTCTTTCCCTTTCTCTCCTTTGTGTTGAACTTGCTCTTGTCTAACCACCTCAGTCTCTCTTTCCTACACTCCATTACCCTTGCTTTCCTGCTACACCTTGACTTCATTCACTCCTGCTCCCTCCACCACACACCACAACATGCTGCAACCTCCCATTTATTGATTTCTGGACCTAAAGTCAGAATATGACCAAAAAAACATAACAGGTCACCTGAGTGCTGGAATTTGCATTTGAATCTCTGAGGTAAAACACAGCTTTGTAGCTAAAGGAGTCAGGAGGCTTGGTGTTATTCCTAGATCTGCCACAGGTTTGGTACATGGCTTTGGGCAGGTCATTTACATATGTGACTGTGCCTCAGTTTCTCTGTGTGTCACTTCCAGGGGGTACTCAGGGTTGAGAGGCACTTCACTGTCACATGCCCTTAGTATCAGAAAGTCTTGTATGTACCTGCTGAGGTTCAGTTCCCTGACTTCACCAGTCTCTAGCAATGCAAGCTCTGCCTTCCAGGCCTCTGCAGTCCCCACTGTCTCTGTATATGTTTAACGATAGGCACACACCAACACCCGCATCCTCCAAGCACCCCTCTGGAATGCCCAGTCCCCACTGTCTCTGTACAGGGTAACGATAGACACACACCGACACTCGCATCCTCTGAGCACCCCTCTGGAATGCCCAGTCCCTGTTCCACTGAACACGCACAGACCTCTCAGATTTGCTACTCCCAAAGGAACAGAACACACCAGCATATAAGATTCAAGTCAGGATCACCACGCTACTTAACACACACCACTTAGATACAGATAGTGGAAGCCAGAATACGTTTATCATCAAAGACCAGATATACAAGTGATAGAAAGTAAGAATATTGGACACAAATGGTTACATATAAAACAAAATCATTACATGCTTTCTTAACTCATAAGGTAGTCCTCTGTCTCATACAGGGTAGCTTACCCTAAATCATTCTCTATCCTTTTCAGCCAGGATGGCTGAGATTCCCCCTTTCAGAAAATCAAGCCCACTGGAGGCTAGTCCTCATAGACTGAGGGACATGTGGGGGTTAATCTGTACCCAGATATACTAGATGAGACCTTCTGATCTTCACCTGAAAAGCAGGGTGTTTCTCCCTTCTCCAATGTTTACCTCTTCCTATTAATTTTCTTCTGAAATCTCCACCAGCTCTTCATTAGCATTTGACTCAGTATGTTAATAGACTACTGTTGTAAACATATAATGCATAGTTGTCCCTTGCATGTGGAGAAGTTTGTCTCAAGATATGCTACCTTTGAGTGACCTGCCTTTAATTACAAGGCCCAGAGAATCTAATTTCCAGCATATATACATAACTCCTCACAAGCATCATGACGACCAGCATAACACAGGTTTTCACTAGAGCCCTTACTTGTCACTCTTTGGGTGAATCCAGGAGATCCCTGAAGTCCTGTGTGCTCTGGTGCCCTCTGCCAGCTGGCATCCCAAGGTCCTTTGGTCACACTCCAGCTATAAAATGTGTACATCTTCACACTTCCCTATTTTACAGAGATGTTGTGAAGCTTCATTAATTAACTTCTGTTGCTTGTTCAGACAGCCAGCACAAGACCTAGGCCCTACTTAAGGCTCTACCCATACGAAGCCCCTTTGAAGCCAGTGGGGTCCCACACAGGTTCAGGGGATCACTGCTACAGATCTAATTAAGGATGGGTCCTTTAATGTCACCTAATACAGCTGTTATTCTGACCAGTGTTGCTGGGCTGTCTTAGGTAAAGAAAAGCCTTAAGCTTTCCCATGCACAGATTCTTCTCCACAATACCCCAGGGTTCAACAGCCACTTGCTCTGCCATGCATGCGCAGTACTCAGACCTAATGTTGTGGCAGCCAGTAAAACCCCACATCGCAGGTTCAAAAGGAACTGGTTTTGCTTCCTGTTGGGACCCCAATGATGCTCTTTTGTTTTCTGGTTATAACCCCCTTATGTTGGGCCATTTTGCTTATCCAAGAACAGCTGATGACCCACCTTCTCCCAGACTGGTTCAAGATACTACTGGAGACCCTTCTGAAATGCTTTTTCCTATGGGGGCTGGACTGTTTGGGCTTTTTTGCCTCCCAGAGACCTTTTAACACTAGGGTAGCCTGGATGTGTTAACCTTAATAGGTTCAGAGGTTAGTCCAGCTAATCACCAACAAGTCTGGATGCTCATCTCAACCTTATTTCAACAGCAATATCTCAACAAGGCAAGGCTGCGAAATTAGGCTCGAAATACCATGAGAAAAGACAGGAGTTTCTTTTTGGTTGGAGCCAGATTCGACAAAGCAAACTTGCAGAGTCATTGGGCAATGAAAAATAATTGTTACCAAAAATTGTCACACCCTTTATTCATATTTTTGGGGAAAGTGTAACTTGGCTCTTATTTCAGCTGAACTGGTTTACCCATCTCCATCACACCTTTTTAAGCTGGAGAGTAAGGAGTGCGCTGAATCTTAGTTTGGAAATTATGCTGTGTATGGCAGCACTGTAGTTCCAGGAGCTCATAAATTATAGTGTTTGCTGTTTTCTAGATAAAATAATGGAGTACAGCAATTCTATGGCATTATTTTGTTATGAATAAAAACCCCACCACACCAACACTAGGCAACAGAGTGATAAGTAATTATTATATCAAACCATAGTATAAGCAGCTCCTCCGTAAAAGTCCCTACAGTTTATATTAGTTCGCTGAAGTCAGCATTCTCAGTGAGTCTCTCTCTATAAAACAAGAAGCTCATTGTGGGAGCTAGGGAAGCACATTTTTCTCTGCAAAGCAGAACTCCTATTTACAGATTTTTACTTCTGATCCAAAGGCAACTGCTGTCCAAATAATTTGTGCACCATTATGTGAATGGTCCTGAAGGTCAGTAAGCACATTTGCACAAAAGATGTATATGGCTATAGGGAACCACCTATTTTTTAGCATAATAAGGATTTGCATATTGCTGTCACGAGAATGAGGAATTTGCACAAGTACGTATTCTCAGTCAGGTAATAGTAAGCAAATTCCTTAGGATCAAAGGGGAATCAAATGAAAATAATATTTAAGGGAACAAAGCTGCCTAGAAAGTCATACAATGGCTGAGTTTGTGTCAGTGACGGACAGCACAATTGCCTGGGAAGCCTGCTAAAAAGTCAGGTGTGCCCACTGAGTGATTAGATTTCTTCTCTTGAAACCAGAGTCCTACAGTGGCTGACACAGATTTATAGGTGGCACTGAAAGAAGAGAGAAGACACGCAGGAAGATGTGGAGATGAGCAATTATTTAATCCTGCTGCAGTTTAACTCTAATTGCAAATGAGCAGCTTAATTTTCTAAAACTAGTATTATTTAATATTCTGATTATGGTAGAGCACAGAGCCCCTTATACCAGATCAGGTCCCTGTTGTGCTAGGCACTATACAAAATACAGAGGTAAACATGATCCCTGTCCCATAGACTTTAAAACTGAAATCTAAAAGCAGCATTTTGAATATTTATGTTCTCTGCTACTCTCTGATACTACATATCTTACAATCATTTGTCCTGCTTCTTATAAGATGGTGCAACTGAGCGTCTCATATGAGAAGACAAGAGAAAACAACAAGTTCCTTTCCATCGCCTGTGTCAGTAGAGTAGAAAACAGTGTGAGTTTACCAGCTCTTCCTCAGCTGCTCACCGTGAAACTCAGCCCAGTGTCTAACATCAGTATCAGGGGAGACAGAGAGAGAGAGACAGAGAGAGAGACAGGGAGACAGAGAGCTTTTCAGAACGGTTCATGGAAGAAGGGAGATAATGTTTTGGCTGATACATGGCAGCTGATGAAAATTGGCAGTTGCTTCAGAGTATGAAATCATTAGGCGTGGGGCTATCCTGCCTCCAAAGCAAGGTGGACAATGAAAAAGTAAAAAGAAAAGGAGACATGATTGTAAACCCAATTCCGTAGTTTTAAAAAGAAAGACTGAGGACAAGGTAATGATGGCAGGTATTTCATTTTTTTTAACAACATGAAAGACTTGGATTATATTGCTATTCCACAGTATTTACACCACAAATTACATGTCAGCAAATATATGACTTCATTCCACACTAGTTTTATTTTGTGCAATTGTTTTTACTCATTTGAGAATAAAAGTGAAAAAAACCAGAAGGCTGAAGAATGGGTGCTTTCTAACTACTTTCACTTAGCCATATAACCTTAAGGTGCACAATGAAGGATGTGAGGATAGGAAAATTAACTCAGAAAGAGCTGTGCAAAATGCAGTGGATTCACAGCTACATTTTTCTTTAAATTGGATGCAGATAAGTTTGTAATTCCTTTGAGTTTAGTTCTATACAAACCAAAAATCTCAACTGTTTCACCTGATTTCAGTGCCATGACAAATTGGCTTTGGTTTGCTCAAACCATTTGTCATGTGTGGTCTGTATTTAAATTTGTAATAAAACCCCAGCCCAGATCATATGATTTTTGGAAGAGATGGACCAATACACTGTACCTGAATATGAGAGCCCCTTAGCTTTGGGGAATATGAATCTGGATCCAAATGTTAGCCTGGTTCCGTCTGAACCCAAACCCTAGAACAGAACACTCCACACCTGGGAATCTGCATTCCAGCCAGAACACTGAGACGTGAATCCCTCTTGTTTCAAGGCTGGTTGTAACATTCTGCACAGCTCTGCTTCCTACCACAAATTGTTACAGGGAAAGCAAATGTATGTATATATCATAAGAAAGGACTAAGCTGTGGCTAGGGCTAATGTGGTCATCTGCGAAGCAGGAGTAAGGAATCTCCTCTATCTAGTGAGGCTTTCATAAGAACTGCCTAGAAAGGCTCTTCCAGCATTCAGGGGAATGTAAGGGTTGCTACTGAGTTGTTTTCACTCAGAACAATTTGCTGAAAAGTTGGCAGGGAGGCCAGCTGGCCTGCCACACAGGAGGAAGGTGGAGGGACGTAGAGGGCATTACAGACAGTGCACAGCTGTGACTAAATGCTTACAACAAAGGCTTTTAAACCACTTTGCTGTCTCTGAAAGGGTGACCAGATAGAAAGTGTGAAAAATCGGGACAGAGGGTGGAGAATAATAAGAGCCCATATTAAAAAAAAAAGATCCAAATATTGGGCCTGTCCCTAAAAATCAGGACATATGGTCACCCTATCCTAACAGTGCACTGACGTTCACTGACAAGCATCCTGCAGCAAAGGGCAAATGAAAAAGAGTTAACCTCAAAAATGAGAATTCTGTTTCTCAAGCAGGGATGAAAGTAAATAAAATAAAACAATACAAATCTTTTTATAGGCACTTCCTCTTTTTATGTAGATATGTGCTAGTTTTCCCTCAGGTTCTTATCTAGTCCAGGGAAGACCTCACACTAAAGTATCTCTGCATTTTCTGTATGATAATATGCAAAACTAGAGTCACAGCAAATCAGACTCCAACCATGCACATTCCTGTGTTTTCTTCTTGCTTGGAATCACTCAATAAGCTCTGGAGCAGTGAACTTACAAACACTGCTAAATATAGAGGAGTGCAGGGTTAAGAAATTGAGTTGCAGTAAAACTGGCTTGCACAATGATTTGACTCCTTGGTGCAATATTTCATCCTTTCCACCACCCTCACAATAGCGCAGACAGGAGTTCTGTCCAGTCAAGGTCCCTTATCGGTTAAGACTATACACAAAGTGGCTTCTTTATGCTGATCCTTCTTTTAATATTTTTATCTTGTTATCTAATAATTTCTATGCTCCGAGGAAAAGGCCTTTACCTGCTAGAGTGAGGTAAATATATTGTACACTGTTTTGCCAAAAGAGGGCAATGTTGCTGTTCAGAATTCCAACAATCACAGACCTCTACCTGTGCTCTACGATGGCAAATAATAGCTGCTGTCTCTTGACTTCACTATTTACAAGTTTTCACGTCTACATATTCTATAGTTAATCAGGACTTTGTAACTATCTGTCCTACCTATTAACTGCACCAACTTCTAAACTGTTTAAAGGTTAACACATTTCACTCCATGCACGAGTGGCACATGTAAGCAGGGTATGTTTAGTTGCAAAGATTTTTCTCTCTGCCAGCGATCAGCAATAATGAAACACTTGCATTCACAAAACGTTCACAGTACTTCAAACATAGCCACTTTTACAAACATTCAATTAGTGAAGCATCCAGGCACACACCATGCTTAAAAAAAGAAAATTAAAAAACATGTTAGAGGCTACGTGCAATGCAATAAAGAACACTTAAATGAGAAACCACTTCTTTTGGGACCACACATTTCCTATTAGTTCAGTTACCAAGTATTCATTTTGTATTAAATGAAGGGAATTATACTATATTAACACTAAAGGGGCTCTAGTATTCATGACAAATGAAGTCACATGATAATAGCTGTTCCAATTGTTATTGTTCTAGTCTCAAATTGGGTACAGTGAGTGTTGGTAGAAGAAGGAAGGGGTGGGAGCAGATGGGTGACGAGGGGGAGAATAATACAATTTTTCCCCAGTTAAACCACCATTATTTCTATACACTTAGCACAGACTCACGACTTTTTATTATTACCATGAAGCATTCCACTATTCAAACAAATACATTACTAGACAGCAACTTCACAGTTTTCCTCTGATTTTTAAACTTTGGTATTGTCATACTAGCAGATTCTCCCTGCTTTACTCCTTAGCAATTCAATTCTAGTGCCAACAACAGTTCCTGGTTACACTACAACACACACGTCTTGCTCAACAGCTGAGTTCTCTGCATTATCAGTCAGTAACCAGCAAACAGGTGTTCCTATACAGCCTCCCTACAATCTTTTCCTGCCTATTACAGTACAGCAAATAACTAAAAGGATATGTCTGAAAATGGAATGTTTACCAAATATTACAAGCAGGGCCAGAAATGGAAGTGCATGTTGTATTGAGCAAATATACCAGCTACACATCTTTACAGAAAATGATATACACTGCACCATTTTTAAACTTTGACCTTTCAGCCTTAAGGCCATGTTCATGGGTCACAGAAAATAATATAGATTTTTTTTTAATGGAAATACCTTTTTTTTTAACTTTCTTGCAATGGGAAATGAAAGCTTTTAGCGTGATCACTCATATAATAAAAAAAATCATATAAAAAAAATCAACATATGCTCTAAAGAGAAGGTAGGTATGTATCTGAATTAAAGAAATATTGTGGAAGAAACCCAAACGGGAATAGACCAAGAGAGGGTCACCTGGTCTTCTTCAGTCTCTATAATTTCTCATGTTCCTATATTTAACTGGGCATGAAAGGTTTAAGTAGAGTATACTAGCCTTGGGACATCAATAAAACCCATAAAAAACCTGTATCTGGTGAAGGCGGTTCTAGGAAAACCTTATTTAACATTGACTTAGTTTACTATGAGCTCTGCTTTTCATTTCTTCTGAGTCAAAGCTCCTATGCCAGCCATCTCATTTCTGCTGCCTTCTATTACATCTGTCAGTAAATGTACATGAGAAAGTCTGTTATTAAAAGAATAATAACCATATTGCAGGTTTTCTGAACCCAATATTGTATTTTCTTTCTCAAATATTCATTAAAAATATAGATTGTATTTTATTGAAAGTGGTCTTTAATGAATATTATTCTTGTTTGCGTACAAGAAATAGCTTCCAGTGCAATTCTCTGACAGTAATTGTGGTCTGAACTGAGACTGCACAATAAGAGTGCCGTTAATGGCTACCCTGCAGATTGAGTGCTCCACTTTTGTCATTATCAGGCTACTTTTTAAAATGCAGAAATTAGTTAGGCCAGCAAAGAGTTAATTATGTTCTTGTGGCAGGAAACCCTTGAAGTGCATTAATTGAGAGGAATTCTTTGTCTTTAATGCAAAGCAGAAATTTCAAAGATACAGACAGATGATATAATATAAATAGTAACTGAGCATCTTTTTTCTAAAGAGTTGTGAGAGCATGGGAAAACCCTCCTGGTAGGCAAGCTCACAACACTAAGGAGAGCTGAAATAAATTCAGTGGCATCTATTAATTTATTGGGGATGGTGGGGGGAGAGAAACAGCCATGTAGATGGATGCATTGATTTGAATCTCATTCTCTTCCATCCTCATTCCATCTCTCTTATGCTCTCACTTTGTGGCTCTCATGCCTTGGCAAAGGCACTGGAAATAAAATAAAATAAAAACCCTCAAAACTTTCTGAACAAGATCCTGAGGTCATGATTTCAGTAAGATTCAGAGGTGTGGAACATTAAATGAATAGCCCAGGCTTTAAAACAGGGCCATTTTATAACTGACCTGGGAAGCCTAAGCTACTGGCAAGGAATGCAAATAAATATAGCAGATATTTCAGAACTAGAGATCAATAAATAATGTTCAGTTACTTATTTTCAATACCTAACTTAAGTAAATTCCCGCTCTATGGGTTAATCAGTTAAAGGTGCAACAGCAGTACCTCAATATCTTTGTAAAGTTTGCCAACCTCATGAATGTAAGAGTAGCCTCTAGAGTTAGGCCCAAATTCTCAAATGCATTTAGGCACCTAACTGCCATGGGAATTAGGTGCCTAAATGTCTGAGTGTTTGGGTCTTAGTGGATATGGACCCTCCCATGTGTCTGAAGTATTAACCTTTTTGTAATACTGACCCAAGTCAGGTGCCTGGGGTCTGTAAATAAAGCTCACGGTCTCTTTGTAAAACTCTTGTCTTTACTATATGGTAACTAAATCTTTTTTTGTGGGAGAAAAGGAGCAAATGGATTCTGTTGGTCTGAAAGGGATCTGGCAGGGAAGTGGAGATGGTGGTTGCATCTTTGAGCATCTGAATGGGTGGGAGAAATAACTTGATGATTGGTTGACTTGTGGGCAAGAATGATCAACACCACAATTAGAAACTGTGGAAAATACTGCAGTAGGGGGGAAAAAAAACCCTGAAATTGAATTGAACTAAATGCAGGATTGGGCTGAAAGTGGCAATGTAGCAAAGTGAAACTCACCGGCATGGCACCCTCTGCTGGTTGCCCTGGGAATTAGCTCAAGTCTAGCTCAGTGCACCATCTGCTGGCTGGTGGCTCACCTGCCTCAGGCCCCCATGTCCCTCCCAAGCCCCATTGCCCCGCACTGGGGTTCTACCCCAGCATTACCCCTTCTCTCTGGGTCTCGCCTCCAAGGGGAACCCCCAACCCTCTATCCCCATCTCATCTCAGTAGTTACTGCCACTCAGCATCTAGCCCCTGTTCACTGGGGCAGACTGCAGTGTAAAGGCCACTTGTCATTGGCAAGAGAGGTTTAGACCTGCTGCCTTTCTCTGCAGCCAAGGACCTCTCTAGGCCTTTCTGTCAGGCTGCAGCCTGGGAGGTTGCCAGCTCCCCAGGTCAGCCTGTCCCTTCCCCAGCCCTGCTCTGTCCACAGTACCCTTTGCTCCTTCAAGCAGATAGTCTCTCTCTAGCTTGGAGAGAGATGGACCTATGAACCAGCTCCACCCTGAGTCCTTATAACAGGATCAGGTATGGCCTGACTGGGGCATGGTCTCAGCTGTGGCTGCTTCCCCAATCAGCCTAGCCTTTTTCTGTTAGAGTGGGGTAACTGCCCCACTACAGGCAGTTTTGCAGGACAGGTACTCAGTGACAAAGTGGTACAATGAGACTCAAAAAAGGTGGAGGTAACTATATAAACATAAAGACTCGAAATCTGGAAGGACTTATAGATATTCATGGGCATTTTAACATAGCTAAGCAAATTAATCCATACATTTTCACACCTAAGTGCTCCACTCAGATTGCTGTTTCAAGGCAGTTTAGAATGGTACTGCTATGATTGTCAAAGAAGCATCTGTTTTGCTTCAGATCTCTGTCTATGGAAACTGCCTTGAGCTTGGGTCAGTCCTGCAAGATTCTTATTATTAGTTATTCTCTGTAATATGGAAACACTTAGACACCCCAATCCAAGACCACGACAGAACCGTACACACATATAGTAAGAAAGAGTTGATGATCCAAAGAGCTTGAAATCAAAAGAACCAATAGGTCAAAGGATGGACATAAAGAAGTATCAACTGCCTCATTTTACTGATGGAGTACTGAGGCAGAGAGATATTAAATGACTTGCCCAAAGTGATACAAGAAGGCTGAGATAGATCTGATGTTTGAACCCTAGTCCTCCACAAGCCCATCCTATCTCTCTAGATCGGCACTTTGAGGCACATCCTTCCAAAGTACAAAAACACACTAGAACTTCTGTCAAATTGAAAAAGAAATGTGTGGTGTGGAAGACACCCAAAATATTTATAGGCAGAAATCAGTAAAGACAAAAGCACACCATGAATCACTAGGAGTCGTACTACAGGACCATTGCGCAAAGCACTGTTTAGATTTGCAAAATGATCATTAAATTGCAAAAGTCTTTGTTAAATACAGGGACTTTCTTTTAGCAAATATATTTTCAAGAGTTCCTATGACTACTGGAAGTAATAAGATGCAAAAGCAGATAAGACTAAAATGAAAAACACAAAATAATTCAACTTTACAATAGTTTGAGAGAGCAGTTTTAGATGGATTTGCAACAGAAATGTCCAGACACTTCCAAGCACTGAAAACTCAGACCTACAGAAACTAAATTGCTCTATATTACAGGATTCAGAGCAAAGGACAAAATACTATACAACATGAAGTCAGAAATGTTAAAACTAATCCACAGTGCACATCTGGGATTACAAAGTATGAGGACAGAGCCTGACAAATTCTGTTCTGGCCAGGCATGTCAAATAATTTAAAAAGTACAGGAAAAACAGCAGATGGAACCAAATCTGTGGATTCTCTTACTTTCGTCTACATTTCGCATAACACTGTTGATAGCTGTGCTTGAAGCTTTTTTAAATTTTCTGAACTGTCTGGGAATCTTTTTAACTTCCCTTTCATGTTAACACATGCAACAAAATTTATTAGCTTGAAATTTGTTGGTCAGAGTTAGACAGGAGAATGAAGAATAAACTAATTCCTGTGTCTCATTCTCCTCTTATACTAATGTAAATCAGGAGAATTCCAATTAAACTAATAAGAGTCAGAATAGCATAAAGAGTGTGTAAATGAGATTTAAATCAAGATATATTGTTTTTCAAAAAGTAATAACAGAATCATTTGAGAGACAAGGTGAGTAAGGTAATATCTTTTATTAGATCAACCTCTTATGGTGAAAGAGACAAACTTTTGAGCTACACAGAGCTCTTCTTCACGTCTGGGAAAGTACTCTGTCTGTCACAGCTAAATACAAGGTAGCACAGGTTGTTAAGCATAAGGAGTTAATACATGTTACAAGAGACCAGACATGTTTCCCACACCTGACGAAGAGTTCTGTATAAGCCTGAAAGCTTGTCTCATTTACCAGCAGAATTTGGTTTAATAAAAGATACTACCTGACCCACTTTGTCTGCCTAATATCTTGGGACCAACGAGGCTGTAGCAACATTGCAAATTAAATAATTTCTCATTGTCGCATTAGACAAAACAAAAGATTTGTTGGTTGGTTTGGTGGGCTTGTGGTGGGGTTTTTGTTCTGTTTTTGTGTTAGGGCTTGATCCAACTCCCATGGATGGTGATGCTATTAATTTGAATGAGAAGAGGGCTGAATCCTTAGCTTGTTGCAAAGTGAAAAAAACTTTGGTCAATAATTTCATTATTCATTGTAAATGAAACTTAAAGAGCTACACGGATACTGAAATATTAGCCAGTGGCATAACTAAACACCCGATTGTTAGTTTTAACTATGGGTTAATCATGCATTTATTTGGTAACAAGACTCCACTTAATGCTACTTTTTCCAATTGTAACAGACTTTCTTCACCTCATGTTTGTTAGTTTAGTTCCAAGATATTCTTACTGATGGGGAAAATAAATACATATGCCCTTCTCAAGGCACTACAGAATTGTGCGTAACAATCTCCATTTTGGATATCACCATCTCTAAACCACAAAAAAAAAAAAAAGGTAGAGAGCACATTTACATACAAATGCAGTGCAGCAAGTGGCAGAGTAAATGTGTCTATATTTGGGGTTTACACTAAGGCTTCAGTAAAAATGTTTTTATGCAAATGATGCAAGCTATGGAAGAGGTGAATTATAAATTCTCAAATAAAAGTTATCAACACTGGAAGCCTATCACTTCACTGATGTTTTAAACCACCTTATGTACATTTATAGTGAGATTAACTTCTGCAACTGAAAGGCATGATCCTAATAACTAGTCAGGTGAAAAATCAAGTGGTGATGCAATGAGTGTTGATCCTAATATAAAGCAACCATTCTAATCTAAACAATTAATATAGCCTATCTATAGCCTATGATCTCTTTTCACCATGATATCTGCTAAATGATTGTGCTGTATTGTGCCATCTCATACTCTTATAACAATATATTCAAGAAGAATAGACCAAATAGTTGTGTGGAATAATAATTTATGCAATCTACCAAGGCTGCCTCTGTCCTTTCATTAATATGGAATCTAAACATATGGAAGTTTAACTGTCACTTGTATTATATGCAGCAAGATAAAACACAGTTTCAAAGAATGATACTTATCTTCTTAGCTTCTGGGCTTCTCTGAGGGTAAATTATACATTAGCAATTGATCTCTGGCGTTATTGAAATTGGCTGTGAGCCCAAATGACCTTGTGAAAGTTCAATACAAATATTTCTGGAATAATGAACTTCCCTGAGACACAAACACAAAATATATTATGTAAGAGCCACAGATGTCATTCATACGGGCCTGATCCTGCTGCCATTGAAATGATAAAACTCTAAAGATGCAGGAACAGACCAATACGCCTGCCTAAATCCATCCCTTTTCAGCAAAGCACTTAAGCATGTGATTAGTTTTAAGCATGTTCTTAAGTCCTATTGAAGTTGATGACACTTAGGCACAAGCTTAAAATTAATTACATGCTTAAGTGCTTTGCTAAATTGCAGCCTTAACTTCCCATCAACCTAAGCATAGTTCCAATGTCTTCCATCCATAGATAAACCGATTGGGTAGTTCACAGTTATGCCAAAGCACAGCTCAGCAGAGATGAGGAGGGGAACACTGGGTTTTGCTCTATCTTTCACCTCTCAATGATCCAGGAGATAGGGGGCAGACTTTCTCAATTGCTTAACTTGGGCTGAAAATAATATTCTCCAGAGGCTGCTTGACCAGCCAAGGTTGCCAAAGCACATTAGACTCCAGCCCCACCCTTTCCCATCTTGCAGCTTGGGATGGGGCAGGAGAGGCTGGCAGAGGCCTACCAACACTATGCCAGTTCAGGATTCCCTAATACTAAGGTAATCCTCACCTCCTCCCATTAGGAAAATTTAAGTATCTTTTACACTGCTGGAGTGGCACAAAAGGGACTTTAAAAGACCAAAAACGTAATTCACCCTAAGGTGGAATCCAATGAGATCTAAATATTGTCCTGTGGTTTTCCATCCTGAATTTCATACTCCGTGGTGACGTATGGCTATTTTGTATATTTTTAATAAGAGTCTATTGACACAGTAGTCTAATACAAAATAATACTCTATATTTTTGGGCTATGCAAACTTTTTGTAACAAAGGCCCAACACAGCAAAACTCACATGCTTTTGAGTTTTGTTACCAACCCAAATTCAGTTCAGCTTTTTAGAAGGTTTAATTGGGGCTCATGCATCTCACAGCATATCAAGGCCAATGGCCAAACAAACTTGAGCAGATTGAAACTGGACCAAAAGTATGGTGAGTAATTGTTTCAGGTGGAAGCTGTGCAAAGCGTCAGGTCAGACGTTTTGGTGGATGGTGACTAAGAAACCAAGGAGGATTCCCTATCGACTACTCTAGGTTTTACAAACTGATATTTAGCAATACCATTGCAGTTTGGTGTGGAGCTGATGCAGCAGAAGAGGAAGAATTCCTTCTCTCACTGCTTCATGGCCTACCAGAAAACTCTTGGGATTAGTTGCCCAGTAGCTCCAGAGAATGCATCCAATGCCTTTTGATGATTCCATAAGAGACCGTGAGATGGAGGAGCAGATCACCTGAGATGACCTCTTTTCCTCATAAGGTGACAATAGTAAATAGAGGCACCTAGACTTATTGACCCTGTTCAGGATGCCACTTAAGGATGTGTTTAGATGCCTTCCTGAATACAGAGGGACTTAAGCACATGTTTAAGTGCTTTCCTGAATAAGGGATATCGGGAAGAAGCAGGTGACTGATGAAGGGAAAAAAGCTAGCTAGATGAAGGATGTTTCAGAAGGGTTATTCATGTCTCAGACGTGTACCCTTCTTCCCACCAATTTTTCAAAATGTATTGAACCACAGAACCAGATTTGCTTTAAAAGAGTTGAAGGTTCAACACAAACATTACACATACACTAACTGTATTTTGGGGTTTAAATTACTCAGGCATAATTTCTACAAAGATTATAAAAATGTATATCTCATGCCTGCTAAAACTAGATCTCATAATTTGTGGCACTGTAGAAAGATGAAAGGTTTGAAAATATTATTCCTTCTCCTTTAAAGGAATTTCCAGTGATCTTATTTATCTAAATCATACATTGCTTGATGTCTGGTAAATAAAAGAAGGGTCCCGTCACAAAATATTAGTAATTATTTTTTCAGAAGTAATTAGCTCAAAGGATGCTTTAAGATCATTTACATCGCTGATTAAAGAAAAGATATTAACAGTATTGTAAGAAGCAGAAAAAAAATTAAATTAACCAAAATTGTAAAGCCCCTCCATTTAGTCTCAAGTAGGTAATGTTTGAAAGACAGTAAATTGATCATGTTTAAAATAAATGATGAAATTTATCTCAGTATTTTATGTTTGAAAAACCATTCTTTCAGGGAAAGAAATGAAAAGGGATATCAACAATATTCACTTTAACTTCTACTGCGTCCTTTTATGATAATATGAAACATATATTGCTGCTGGGTGTCATGATTTTAATACACTGTGTCGTGAAAGTATAGGGCCAAATTCTCCATTAATTTACACTGTCTGTGCAATCCCATTGAAGTCAGCTCTTTAAAACCCTTAACAAACGTTGACATTAGCCTCTTGGGTGTTACGCCCATAGCTTGCCTGGGGCAAGTGGGGTGAGTCCATTCATTTTCTGAGAAGTGGCAAAAGCATCAGAAGGAGAAGTGTATTTGAAAGAGCCACACTAATACTACTTCACTTAGATGCACAGTACTAAACCCAGGGCTGTCTGGCATATTTTGTACTTTGTTCACATGTTGAAAATAATTAATTGAAAGGGTTTTTTAAAATCCTTTAAAACATCCATGCTGAAAAACCTTCTTCTGCTATGATAAAGACATGTTGGACCAAATTCAGCCCTGCTGTCAGCTCATTGGCATCAGTGTTATTATACAAGGAATTTAATTTGGCCCATTGACTTCAAGGTTCTGTTTTAAATTGTGATGGAGGTTTCCTTCCTCACCTTTATGGCAACTGGTTTTCATGTAGTTCTTCCTCTCTCTTGACTTCAGGTCCACTTCAACACATATTTTGCACACAGTATGAATTCCTGTTCACCAAAAATTATATGACTTAGCTATCAGATATCTCTCTGCAGGCATGGGTAGGATTTTTATATATGGGCCCAGTTGTGCTTCCTTTAAAACCAATGGGAGTTTTGGTAATGAGTTCAGTGGGAACAGGATTATGTTTTCTCTTGGACAGAATTTGAATTATATTATAGTCACTAAAATATAAACTGCCCTGATTAAAAAAAACAAAGGAAGAAGAGGTCAAGTGACTTGACATATTGAACTACTGAGAAGCCATATTCCACATCAAACAATATTCCACCTGTCCTTTGCAGCTTCCATTAAGCACAACTTCTTCCACCTCTGTCAAGACCAATTTAATATTAAGAAAAAAGTCCCAGTAACTATTTGTTCCTATTATTTTCTATGAATATTCCTTACTGCCTAATGCTTTTACAGACCAAAGTACTTTGAAAATAAATAGGTAATTGAAAACCACTTTAAGGTAAGTTACTTGGAATGCAATAAAATGTTACTTTTCTAACTAGATTTCTTTATATTCTATAAAATCCTGAGGCTCCAAGCCCACTTGAATGAATATACAGAGTTCAAAGGTTAGCAGTAATAATTTTCTCTTCTGTGTTCTCCCCAACTCTCCTCTTTCATACCCACCCACTTTGTCCTCTGACTGGACTCTTTTCTTTTTTACAGTAGGATTATAGCCATATAAATCCATTGCCTTCTTGGGTGTTACTCCTAATTTACATCCCCTGGTGTGAGAAGAAAATTAAGTCCTCTGAATCTAACCCTAATCTGTCAGATGTACAGACCACAATGAGAAAAAAACTGCTATTGGGAAACACAAGTGTTGTCTCCCAGGGACCTGGAGATCTCCTTGAATCAAAGCTGTGATTGCATAAGTATAAATTCTATCAATCATGGCTGCATTCCCACTATCAAATTCTCTGAAGTAAATGGTGAGTTCAACCATCAAAGAATTTGTGCTATGAGTATTCATGCTGCACTGAGTCTGCTCCTCACTTCCTAATAACTGTGTGTTACAAACACCTTGATAGATTAGATTAAGTAGGCAAAAATCCACATCAAACTTCTACCTGCCAAGTCACTGGTCAGAACTCTGAGATCTTGTAATTCGCAACACTTATTACTGGAGCTAATTCCTTTTTTTAAAAGTATTGAGAAAGTTGATAAGAAATGCCCTAAATTGCAACAAATTATTTGACCACTTATCATTGTATAGCGTGCACGTGCACACACATACATATATACATATATAAAATAATAGGTGATCAAATAAGAAATGCCCAACATTGCAACAAGTTAACAAATCTGTCAATACTTTTCAAAATGTTTTTGAATTTTAAATATTGTTGTATAACTATATCTCTACACACACACACACAGAGTCAACCTGTCATTAATGGCTACTCTGCTTACTTTCTTGTGGATTTCTCATTTCAATAACTTACTATACATCTTTCTTTCTTTCTTTCTTTCAAAAATCAGGAACAACCACACATACATGATCAACAGTTTTCTAAAAACAGAAAACAAATGATTATTGTAAGGTTCAGTTCTGATGGTTCTGAACCTTGAATATGTATATAACTATTTTAAATTATAGTATCAGTTTATCAATAATATGGTCTTTTCAATAGCATGACTTTTACGCTCATGCTCAGTTTCTGCAATGTGTTATTATTAGACTGAACAAAAAAGGACTTTTGTTCTAATTACAAACTCTTTTCTGTCACTTGCACATTTGAGGAGTAGTCATTAGCATAAGATGTTTTTCAAGATATTGTATGATAGGAAATGTGTAAAGGAATCTGGTCAGTTTCTCTTGAATTTAGGTTTTATGCACGTGAACTTAATCCCAGTGTTCTCAGCTTTTTCTCCTTATGCCAGTCACAATTTCTAATTAGCTTTCCCAATGGAGGAAGAAGATGGATTATATTTTAATATCTAGAGACTAAAATTAGTTTATATTTTAGCAAGTTAGCACTTCTTAGCAGTTGATTTACTCTTGAAGCTGCAAAATCTGTGCATTTGCAATTAATCATGCGTTGGTCATTTTCTTTCAAAAATGTTCATTTTGGCTGTCTTGATCATAATAGAGGAAAACATGTAATTTATGCATTTTAAAAATTATAGCCCTGTATTTAACTATGTTATAATATATGTCCTCGTCTGCTCATTGTTCTTAACATGATAAAAGAATGTAATTTCACAGGGACTTAAGTAAACCATTTAAAGGGAGATCCATTGAGAAATAAAAACCTCATAGAGTTATGTGTAAAAAGAACTGATTATTTTTATATTTGTACATTAAGTATACCTCATAATTAATTAATTCCATCCTTTCTAGTTATAATTAAAATTCAATCTTTTTCTTCTTGCCTGTCTGAATGTTGCTTATGTTGTCTGTCAATATCATATGTATTAACACATACCAGGCCCAATCCTGTAGTTCTTACACAGTCATAACACCCAGTAAACTTTGTAGTTATATATTCTAAAGGAAGACTGGGCAGGTACACTAAGTTTTTTAAATCACTGAATATATATAAAAGATGTTGTTTACTCATAAATCAAAAAAGAAATTATTGTTTCCAGCTCCTAATAACTAACTTCTGCCAAAAAATTAACCTGTAAACTGTTTGACATCCCAGAATAGTATATCAAAATGCTGCCAGCATACTGATCACTCACTATGCTTCTGCAACAAATCAATTAGGCTACCAATTGTGTTCATTAGAATTCATTTAAATCTCAATTAAAAAGTTAATTAAAAGTAAGAGTGAGGAGGAAATCATGTCTAACATTCTTATACCTAAATCACCAATTTAATTTCAAATTCAAATAAACAATCAGTGATAAAATATATCTCTCTACAGTGTATAGTACACTACTCCATCGGAACAAATGAAAGCATTTCACTTTAGTGCTCTTAGGTAAAAATATTTTCTGGATCTAAACATTGTTCTCAGCCTTGTGCTTCACATTCCCATGCAATTTAGTTTTAGAAGACAATATGTCTAGCTTTCTCAGCTAAATTTGTCTTTGTCATATTGAAACCTGAAAAACCACAGGAGGTCAAAGAAAGTCTGGTACCACAGTAATTTCTTTTTTAAATCAACTCGTTCAACACTTTATTGTTTTTTAAATCCCAAGTTATGGAAAAATATTGTTAAAGAGATCAAGGCAACATTTACAAAATTAAGGGAGATTGTGTTCTTAATAACCTTTTTGTTTCTGATCAGCTGCCATCACACGCAGGCCGTCAGGTGAGGGAACTCTGCTTTACAAAAAGGATGTAATGAAGAAGTCAAAGGGCATTACTCTCCTCACCCTTACACCAGTGTTACTCAAGTAGCTTCAATGGAGTTATTCCGGATGGCCATAGTGTAAGCAAGATGAGGATCAGCACTAAATTGTGTATGTCTCCAGCCGACGTGTAATAACAAGCTAAGTATTTTAAGACAGTACTTCTAATCATCACACACATATGTGTTAGGTAATGTAGCTGTTTCTTTTGTTTTCCTAAGGTCCAAAAAAGAGCCCCTCGGAGGTTGTGAGCATCTTCCTGACAAGCCACAAAAAAAGCCTTTGACTACTTTCATATGCAGTTCTTGGCACTGAGGTCTGGGTGGAGGTGGGTAGGGTCCACCCAGCCTTTCAGTCTCATTAATCATTTGGCTTTCCCTGGCTGCTTGCAGCCTCTTCTGGAGGAACCCTTCTCTTTATTCATTCAGACAACCCTTTGGATTAAACAGAGCCAGCTAAATGTCAAACCAAATCTGAGTCTTGATGCAGATAATCATTTCAATAATATTTCTCCATTTGTGCCCAAACACCAAGGGAATAAAGCTTTTCTGCTGTCAGGTAGTGTAAGACAGCAGTTGGTGTAAATGCTTGACATTGAGCCAGATGGCTTAGCCGTGCTTCAGACATATGTTCAACAAGCAGGCTTGCACACATTGGAATTTTATTATTTTGAACTGGTGAGGCATGCATATTTATTTACTTGACCCCCTTTGGTGTCACTTTGGTATTAAAACAATCAGTTTTAAAGCTTCTCCAAGCAGCAGGGTAGGCCTGGTTTATAAACTACTTGTCAGCTTCACATCACCACCTACAGTGAAGTACTCCTCCTTTTAGGGCCTTAATTCACTAATTCAAGGGTAATGGAAATCTGCGGCCGCCCTCAAGAAATTAAGAGTTTGCCCTTCCATGGCCAAATATTTCCAAAATCTTTATATAAATAATTATCTAATTTTTTCAAGCTGGGAATTTTTCCACAGATGATATACTGCGTATTGTCAAGTGCATCCAAAATGTCACACTAAGAATGCAGCATAAAAAAATCAATACAGGAAAAAATGAGCAAGATGAAAAATTAAAACCTTTAGTCATGGAGAGAAGGCTGGTCTAACACAGGGATAGGCAAACCAAGCCTTTTTTTTCAAGACTGATATGAAATATCTGAACATAAAATGTGTGCAATTTCATTTAGCAGCAGAATGACTATCTTGAGCCCAATCCAAAACCCATTGAAGTCAATAGGAATCGTTCTGTTGACTTTGATAGGTTTTGGATCAGGCACATATTACATTTTTATGCCAGTGTGTAACTTTACTCATGCGACAAGTCCAATTCCATAGCAAGGGTTAATGTTTGCAGAGTCTGATCCTTGATTTGCACTGAAAACTTAAGGTGCAATATGAAGAATAAATATATTTTTAGAAAATTGCAATTATACTATTGGTCCTATTTTAGCTTTGGATAAACACATACAGTTCCTGTTTGTATTTATTCCCATTTGCATCATGCAGTCTCATGCTTCGAAATGATATATGACTTACGTCACAGTCACAATTAATCAATGCAGTTTACATTTTCAAATTTCAAATTCTGAATAGCCTAAGATTAAACAAAAATCACTTAACTTTAAATAACAGACTTGTACTTTGTTGGTAGACCTCCCACAAACAAACAAAACAACCAAAAGAGTCAAAATTTAGATAAAGTATTGGTTAGTCATTATAGCTGCAGCTTTTCCTACAGATGAACTTATTGCTTATTTAAATTATCTATGCAGCGTATAACTATCACAATTACACACACACTAAACTATTTAAAAACAATAAAATCGTGCATATACTTTCTTAAATACTGCATTTGTTCATAGGTCTATAGTGAGTACACATTTATTTTTGAGCCTTTTACATCATGTCCCCCTTCCCTGGGCTGTGACTGCACCTTGACCTGGTGGGAAGGCTTGTGTGTTCCAGTGACTGAGAGTGTGGCTGATAGCCCTCCTGGTAGGGCCACCCAAGCCAGACAGGCCAAAGGGTAGGGACCATATGAAAGGTAGCCCACTGGCCTTCCAGGGTGAGGGTTTAAGCAATAGGCCAACAAATGGCCTTTGTGAAAACGTTAAGTTATAGAAAAACAACAAGATAGTGATTCCAGCAAGCAGCATGATAGACAGGGATGACAGAGTCTTGTCTGTGCCCTAAACAACATCTGACGGAGCAGAAGGATTCTGATTCAGACATTATGTACTAGCGGTTTTACACCTTACAGACCACAGTAAAACATCTTTCTGCCACATATTGTCATTTCCCATAGCAAGTCCAAATAGATGATCTGACAATATACACTGGGAAAATTTCAATGAAATAAATGGGATTACTCCAAGTTTATACCAATGTTAACAAAGAAGCTTTTGAAAGATAGCCTTTTAAAGTGTCTCTTTATTCATCTATATTACAATAACGTGCTTCCCTCATTACATAATTAGACTTACTTCACTGGAGCTATGCTTGTTTACATCCCTAAAACTCCTGTTGACTGCATTGCAGATTGCAACACAAGACTCCTACTCTTCTATCACAAGGTCATAAGCCCTTATGAACTTAATTGCATAAGACTTGCATTTAAAGCCCTTTACTCGTCCTGACTTTACCATGTAATGACTTAGGGAAGACTTCTTTCTAAGCCTTGATCCAAAGCCCACTGAAGTCAATGCAAATCCTTCCATTGATTTCAATGGCCTTTGGATCAGATCCTATGAGAGACCTGAGCCTTATGTTTTCTATCAGATGTAAGTGCTTGGTTTTCCCTCTAATATGATGAGTTTAAACATGTAAGAGATCATTAATATTCAATGAACATCTTTATATAGTTAATAACTGGAGTATATGAGTCTGGAACATTACTAAAATAACACTGTCATGTTTATCCCATTTTAGAATGTACAGACCCTATTGATCTTAAAAACAGCAGGCAAAGTTAGCAAAACATGGTAACTGCATGAGGACATCATAATACAACAAGTGTTTCCAAAATACAAAAGCAGTTAATTAGTTTCTCAGAATACTGACATAATACCCACGGAAAACTTCAAAAAGTCACTTGCTAACCTCTGTCGTAACAAAATAATTAGCTATAGGCCTGCAACACCATTTTGCCTCCTCAGAATAACCAAAAGTAGCAATAAAAGTGAATGGCTTCCATTCAGTGATGGTTCCCCTATGCACTCTCTTTATTTCTCATCTCCTAGGCTTTTGTACAGACTCTGTTTGCTGCTGTTACTCCTTGTTTGCTTGTATGATCATTAATATGGCACTGTTAAAGAAACTATTACTCATGCATTCCTTCATTACTCTTATGCTTCTTCCTGAGCATTGTCCTCAAATTTTAAGATATTAAATAGACTTCAAATAAAAATACTAAGAGGGAATAATAGGGGTCCCATCCTGCCCCAGCTAAAAGCAAAGGACTTGCAATTAGATCAATTGGTTCAAGGCCAAATGCAGAAGTATGTGATACAGTAACTATATTTTAAGGCCTTTCCCCATTGTGACCCTCAGCTTCTCACATTGTATTTCCCCAACTCTGCGCATTGTCATCTCTTGCTAGATTTAGGCTATTTAGCCTCACAGGGCAGAGACCTAGCAATTGTATGTGTCTATAAAGTGTCATGTACATCTAAGGTGTTATGTCAACGGTAATGGAAAATTGTGTCATTTCACATGAAGCTTTTACTAGTTCTATGGGATAATATGTTGCAGCAAATTGCTAAGCAAGACTGATTTTCCCCCTCTTCTGTTCAGTTGTGTTTTGCATCTCAGAGATTTTGGTACTCTTTCACTTCTAGAGGAGGGGACACACTTTTCACCCTATGCGATCTTGGATGTTCTCATAATTTGAGCATACCCGTGGAACAATATGCATGCATGAACAAGCACAAGTTGGAGACTGTCAAGTGCCTTGACCACTATTCTGTAAGGGGTTAGTGTTCTACTTAGTAGGAAACATTATGTACTTTGATGTTACTGACTATATTATCTCTGAAGTTTATTGGAGAATTCTTTACTATTTACTGCTGAATTGTAGGCTGAATGCAATGAAAATGAACAGTGATGTCAGTCAGTTTTAGGTTTGTTCCTCATTATTTACTTGAGTATTCAGCGAAATGGGAGTTCAGTAATTGATTATGAGTAATATTTCACTCCTGTTTCCCCAAAAGGGAAAATTAGGGTCCACATTTAGGCTTGGCCCCTGAACAATCCACCAGGAGAAGACAGTGCATACCTTCTCCTAATGGGCTCCTGTATAAAAACTGCAACCCAAAAGAGTCCTTGTGCCTAGAAAGCATAAGGAATCCTCAAGGCTAAGCACTTGTACCAACATTAGCTTCTCCAAGGCAAGGAGCAAACAGAACCATGGGGTTTGCCTCACATAGGGGAGGGAGGAGCTGGGGATTCCCCTCAACAAAATCCCTCCTGTGAAGATCTCAGCGGTATTTATTTCTGAAGGAGTAGAGTTTCTCAGAGTTAATGTTGGAGGACAGCAGCCTTAATTTGCAGTGGCAGTTGCATAGGAGCCGTCCCGCTCAATGCTACCTATGGGACAGGATCAGTCACTGCATTCCCTAGCCAGCCTGGCTATTTTTCCCTCAATAACTACGGCCACCCACTTTTGGAAGTGGAAGATTGTGCTGCAAACCCCCGGCAGCTGGACCGTCTGCCACCAAGGCCCCTGGTCTCTGGGATGTGCTGGCTGAAGAGAAAAATTAAATTCATGGTGTATTAATATTGGGCAGACCCTCAGCTGGTATAAACTATCATAGCTTCATTAGTTGATTCAGCTAGGACAATTTACACTTCCCAAGGATATGCCCTCTCAGAATACCCATACTTTCAATGTCCAAACAACTTGTATTGCCCTTCTGCTCCAATTATCCTACGTCAGACACCTTTTGGGGACTTGGGCCTGATTTCCTGGTCCCAATGAAGTCAACGTTATATTTGCTATTGTCGTTAATGGTAGCAGAACTAGTACTAGCAGGACTAGTGTATTCTGTATTTTCACTGCTAGCATAATTGGAGCTTTTTATTGTATACAACTGAGTCAACAGCAGACTGATAAACCAGTGCATTGACCAATGTATAAGTGACACTACAGAATTTTCTGTGTTATATATGAATGCAATTAGAAATAGCTTAGCATCACTGGTTAAACATGCGCTATAAGTGGACATCCCTAAAGTCTATGGTCTTTAATGGTGCACATTTTCTATGAAAAGGACAATAAAACTGTAATTTAATATACTGATTTTTTTAATTTCTAGGCCACATCTCCTGGGCATCTTAGCAAAGAATACAATAAGACTAGAGCTGACACGATATTTTGGATTTTCAACATTTTGATAAAAAGTGACCAAAAAATTGGTACAATTAAAAAAACAAGTTTGCCATTTTTCAACCAGCTCCACTAAAAACCCAATTTACAGTAACGTGACAAGTTGACCAAGTAAATCCAACCTGGAAACAAGTCTGAGGGAAATGGATGAAAAAACCACACACAAAAACTATAATGAAAATTAAAAGGTGCTGAGGAAGAGACATTCCCATTCATTTCCTATAAGGTGTATCTTTAGTGTGAGAACAGGGCCCTGAAGTATATCCCTGAAAGATACTACTAATGTAATTGTGCCTGTTTTCATAGGGAGTAAATTCTCCTGCTGTGGGTTCTTCTCAAAGTAGGCTTTGCTCTCTCATTCTCTTCAGGTTGCACTGTGACACAGTGAGCAATTGCAATACTGTTCATCTCACTTGTTGCCTGCCCCAAAACATTCAAAAATCATGAGTCAGGTCCCCATAACCATAAGATTTTTAAATCAGTCATGACATTTACAAAAACACTGGGTTCTTTTTATTGCCTTCTGGCTTCTGTACCTTTAGGGTTCATGTTTTTCTGCTGTACTCTGCAGCCATGTGAGCTAGAAACATTAAACAAAAGCTGAAATGAGATGTATTCACATGACTCCAGGCACTGGAACTTCCAGAAAAAAACCAAAATGTTGTGACACTCATAGTAAAAGCACATGACTTTGCAACACTGCAGCATGGCATGTGGAACAGCTCAGCCGTCAGACACTGAGATGGTGTATTATTTATGTTTTTAAAAACTAATTTTGTGATCCTGAATTACACTTGCTGGGCTATAGACTTGTTGCAGTTGAAGTAGGATTAGCCTTAATATGGCATAAGATTCCTTATTCTCACTTTCTAAATTTGTAGAGTGACTAAAGGGCATGTACAATTGGGCACACTAACTAAATGAGATATGCCATGCCATATGACAGTGTAGATAGATATGTCATGTTTAAATGCTGTTGTGTTTCCAGAAGGACTCATTTCAAGCTAATAAGTGCTGCTAAACAGTCATTTTGATTTATATGTGTTGATAAATCATTCTTCCTATATAAAATTCTGTTAGAATGAGAGGATTGTCTCCTTTAAGGAAAATGATGCAAAATATAACAACTACAGAGTCAAGTAGCAAGAAGTATTTTATAGATATTTACTTGGTAAATTCTGTTCACACCAAAGACATTCTTGCAAAAGCTGATTTTAAAAGACTGCATATGTAAACTGTAGTATTTAGTTCAACTGTAAAATATTCATTTCCAATATCACTTTAGCTTCGCTATTACTCCAGTTTTTGTTATTACGTTTTCTATTCAGTCTGTCTATAATTACCACATATAAAAGTATAGGACTCCTGTCAAACTGAAAACTCTGATTCATCCTGAACTGTCCTATCACTACTGTTCCACTTTAATCTCTCTCTATTAATTCATTGCATTGTAATTGTTTCTAATGTCTTTTTATGCCTAAAACAAAGGCAAGAATTAAAATACAGACACTGCAATATAGAAACATATAAAACCAATTAGGTATCTGACTAGAGCATACTACTACTGCTGGGGCATAAATTAACCATTTAGCAACTGGGATTACAAAGAAACTGTGCAGGTCATTCCAGAATTATCCACCACCTTGATCTGAGCACTTGAAGAGAATAGTGCTGGTCACTTTTGGAGAGGATACAGAACCACTGGTCAGCTCTGCCAAGCCAATTCCTATGTGAGCAGTGGGACTCAGATCTAGTAGGTAGTGAGAGTGTGGAGGAGTAAGGGTTGGCTTGCTGGCACAGTCACCTCACATACCCATCTGGGACCAAACTGAAGCTCCACTGCTGGAGTTCCATGGGTCAAACAAGAGTGAATCCTGCAGCCGGAGAGCAGAAATAGGGAACCAGATGCTGTCCATGATATCATCCCGTTGAATCTGGATTTGAAAGCAAAAATCCAATCAGGAGTTATTGCTTCTTCAAGCAGTAGTAAGTGCCACTGCTTCAACCAATGTGGAACTCAACTAACATGCTATCAAAAAAGCAGAGAGGCCTCACAGATTCTTAGCATCTGGGTTGGGAGGCTGAATACTCTTCTAACTAGGCATCCTCAAAGCCACCTAAAGACACAATTGCTTGGAAACTCTTCAGGGTAAACCTGACAAAGTTTCCTATTCTCTGTGTTCTTATCTTGCAGAATTGTCTAGACCCACAGGAGAGAACAATCTAGCCCAGGTTAAGAACTGATTCTGAAGGCCTTGTCCTCCCTGAACTCTCACTGAATTCAGTGGGAGTGAGCAAGGACTGCTGGATCACTTTTCCCCATTTCCTAATTAAAAAAATAATCCCACCTTTTATTACTGCCACCTCTTTCCATTCTATGGTTCAAACACTACTTCCACCTCACAGTCACTCAAATCACCTTTGCTGGGAGAAGACAGACAACCAAGCACCCTTCTCCGACCCCCCCGAAAAAGGCAGCTGATGACCTCACTGGGGCACTGAAGGTTTGCTGCCTGCTATTCCAACTATTTTCTGAGCCATCCTATGAAGCCTTTGGGCTATTCCTGGCTGCTCAAGCAGAAGGGGTGTGACTCGAGCCCTATTTGGTCAGGCACTTCCAGCACTCAATGTGTTGGGAGGGTGGGGGTGCCACTCTGGATGCAAGGAAGTGCTAGCATGGAAGAAAGCAGGTTTTTTATGGGGCCCTAAACATATTTGATGATATTTACCCTCAATACTTTCTACCACCTGAAAAACACACTTCTTCATTTCAGCTATAGAAGAAAGTTTATTTAGCTGAGCAAATAATGGAAACATTTCTCATGTAGATTTATTCCAGTTAAAATGTGAATTTGGATATGGCCATGTTCAATATGGCTCACTGTTTGCTTCAGTCTTCATAATGCTGACACTTGCCATGAGTGAATTTCAGGTCAAATAGTCACCCAGAGCACACTAAACCCTCCCTAGATATTGGGCTACATGGAGTTGACATAGATCCCATCTCAACAGCAAGCAAGATGAACGCCCATCTCCTTGTTCAGAGGAATCACAGCTATGTTGCTGCACTGGGAGCTTTCTGAAAGTCTAATGTCGCTGCATGAATTTCACCCATGGTGAACAATACTAACATGATACAAATCCTGTTTCTTCTTTCATCCAAATGAGTATCACCCGCCAGCTCTTCTGTGGCAGCTGAAAGGCAGGTAAGAGTGAATTCCTTATTCTACCCTCAGAAGCAACTACATACAAAAATGAAAGGAAAGTAGGGAGGGAGGGTTTATTTGTATATTTATTTTGCTTGGTTTAGAGATGCTTCCCTCTGGTGAACAAAACCACACATCCTTCTTTGTATATTATGACTAGATGACTCAAACATTGACAATAAAAGACTGAGTAGTCATGCTACTGTGCAAGATATTATGCTGAATGTATAAATATGAAATGTTGTTCCTGATCAATATATTTAAAAATATTCTAGAAATCAATATAACCCCTGCCCCACACCAGCTATTTGACCAAGAATTTCATCTGACATTAAATTATAAAAGACATTGTATCATCATCGTAGTCTTTCTAGTAGAGGAAATAGTAGGGTTTAATGGGTAGAAAAGAAGGGCTGAGATTTTGAATTCTGGATTCTATTTTTGCCCTTCCACTGAATAGCTATGTAACGAGGCAAACTACCAAATCTCTCAGTACCTCACATTACCCATCTGAAAAATGAGTCTAATTCTTAAAGGTGGCTGAATGTCTTTGTTGATGCTTCCAATGAAATCCTCAGGTGAAAAGTGCTACATAAATCTAAAAAATATACTATTGTAGCCTTATATGACTAGCCTACACGCTTTGAAATTTAAAGGTTTGCTCATAGGGTGAGTTGATTTTTTGATGGAAGTTGCACCAATTCATTCTAGGCCCAAATTCGGGTCAGTGAACAGATTGAGCTTCAGGTAAATACTTAACACAAAGAATAAAAGCTGGATCAAAACTAAGGTGATTGGTACCTTAAAAATACTTAAAATATATAGATTAGGTAGGCAGGCAGACAGATACTGTATGTGCCTTGCAGCCAGAAGTAGCATTTGCAAGAAATTTAGTGCCTGTATGTATTGAAAACTGTAGATAATTTAGAGGGCAAAAAGCAGATAGCCAAACTTCAGGGATTTCAGAATGTATGTAGCTTTGAATGGTAGGCAGACAGTACATTTGCACAGCTTGTAACTATCAACATGAACATATTGGGAGGTTTCCTGGGATCAGATACCTATACTCACTGCCTCAGCACAAAGATAGATGTGGGTAGCTGCTAGGACGACAAATGGCATATTCATTGTTAATTGTACCTCCCATAGACACAACGTGCTTAAATGAAATTTTAAAAGACTGCTGAGGAGGTATATTATTATTATTTTTCATCCACTACTGCTTTTACTTCTTTCAAAGTATTCTAGTCAGGCTTTTTAATTTTGATCTTGCTATGTTATTTTTTTTTTTTGTTCTAGTGCACACAGTTCACTGGGTTCAGCTTTAGGGTAAACATCAGAAAATACAGTGAAATTAAAATGTCACTGCAGAGTTAAATAGTAAGTCTTTGCAAATAAATGACCTGATCCTGGCAAGTGTGGAGGGCATTTAACTTTCACTGAAGGCACACTTTAGGATCATTCCCATAGGGTATGGTTCTATAAAACACCTGTACGAGCCAGAAGGAGAGTTGTCTGCCAGGCCTAGATATCGTAAATAAGCTTATTGTAATGACTATCACAGTTTGTGTTGCCATATTACTTCAGTACCAACTGCTATTCTTTGCATCCCTTCTGGTTTTGTGACATGCTTCTCGGCAGACAATAATAGGCCAACTCAGCTTCCCAGTGGGCTAGTGTAAACTGGCAGTAACTTTGTGGACTTCTGTTTAGTTACTCCAGATTTACACTGATGTAACTGAGAATGTAATATGGCTCACTGTGTAGTGGATATAATGCAGATTTCCATGACTGCCTGAAAGTTGCCAGTTGTTTACCTGTTCCAAGAGGAGTTCTGGCAATAAAGTCTATACCCCTCCCTCTGTGTTTATTCTCCATCATAGTATTTGTCCTACACTACATTGATCAACCACATTTAATTTAATATCATAACTGTGATTTGTATCATTTTTCAGGAACAAAAATAAAATGAAACCATGCCTCTTTTGGTTACATATGAATCCTTCTCTCTCTCGTCCATTTCCTGTTATTTATTATTGTAACCCTAGTTCTATTGTTAACCTTTGTAAAGTGTTTGACACAGTTTGTATGAAAAATACTACACAAAATAAATCCTCGACCCTGCAATTGAATCCATGTCTGGGCTGAGATCTATCAAAATCAATGGGCTATTTGCAACATTGTGGCCTAAAGTTGTATTGCATTGTAAAAGAAAACATCTTTATAAAACATATTATCAATTGTTGGTATAATACAGAGTTCGTGTCTTTACATCTGAGATGTCTCTGACATTTATATCCATTTTAACAAAAACTACTGGATTAATATATTGGAAGGCTGAAAGGATATGTACTACTATACCGTGTTTTACATTAATGAAACTTATTGGCTATCTATAATTCCATGTATAAAAAGATATGAACTATAAAAACAACATACTAATTAAAGACAGCATCATAAGGAATGGGTATTATTTTGTCCTTGTGCCTGATATTTAAAAATTCTATGTTTGATTCAATAATAAAATGATGTCTGCTTCTGTTCTGTTGAAGGTTACGGATGGCCATCAAAACTGAGAAATAATAAATGGCTTGTACTTTATGCTTCCTTGCAGATACTTACTTCCTAAAGGTGGACATATTTGCTATGGAATCAAGCCTTCTCCACAAATTAGGTACATTTCTAAGAACTCATTCATTCAACTGAACTCTGCCATACAAACTCTTTTTGAATAAAAAAGAGAACTATATATCACACGGGAAATCCTGTAACGTGCTATATTGAATCTTCTGATAGACTGAATGTTTTCTGACCCTGCTTCCTTCCATAGTGTTTCATTGCTTTATTGAACAAACTCTTTCTTATACTGGCAACATAGGTTATTCTAATAGACATGATCACTTTTAGCAGAGGCATCACATCTGTTCTGTCCTCTAAATACAAGTGCAAAAAGATCATTCACAATTTCACTATAAAGAGTAAAGTGATATGCGATTTAAATACATTGGTATGTTCTTTAGTCAACACGGCAGGCAACTGTCATGTTTTTCCTCCTCTTTCAGAAAAAATCAAGAAGAAAACCGCTCCCCTCTGATCTGGTGAATTTCTTTCCAGGCAAACAGAAATCCAGCAAGAAAGGGTTTCACTGTACAGTATTACTTTCTGGGAAGCAGAGGAACAGCTCTGTCTTCAATAAAATAATGGTATAAAATAGAGTAAATTGCACCTGCCAATGATTTTCCTTTAAAAAAATGAAATGGAGCTGAAGTTGACTTAGGATATAGATCTCTATCCTCTCAGTCATTTTTGTGATATTTTTTCATAAACTCAGCTGCTTCTAGTTTGCCCTCTAATAATACTCTGAAGGCTTATTTCCCCTGTATAACTCTATGTAAACATAAAGTTGAGAAAAGGGTATTTAGACTCATCCTTCAGGAATGCTGCTTTTCAGAAAGTGCTTGTTTACCTAAGCCAGTAATTTTCAAAAATATAATGTGCATTTGAAAATCAAGATAATTACATATGAAAACTCCAGCCTTTTCAATCAGGTCCAAACTCTCATAGAAATCATTTTTTCTTTTCTTTTTTAAGCCACCCAATACATGTTTATTTTAAATCCTAATAATTCAAAACAATGAAATTTAAAATATCATACAGAGTTTGCCATATAAGGATTAATATACAACATACAGAGAATATATGATATCGCTCTTTTAAGGCCTTTTTTCTTCATGAGTGAGGAGGGACCTGATAATTCATGTGATTAGGTCTTCTCTCATGAGTGAAGATAAATGTCATCAAAGACCTAAGCCATCATGTATTATATACAATATAAGTTTCTGATGTATATTTTTCCAGGGTATTTTCTTAATTATTTCACATATATAAGCTAGGAAATATTTGTAAAGGCTTAACAAGAGGTTTTTACATTTTTCATCCTCACAACATTTTTAAAAAGTAATTAAAATCTTTATTTTTTGAATTAATCATTTTTTGAAGTATTTTAGTCTTAGGGTATGTCTGCGTTACAGTTGGAAGGTCTGATTGCAGCACAGATTCTCTGTCCTCTGTTGTGAGTGACATTTTCTTTCACTAGTGAGATGAGGGATAACTCAGAAGAGTCTGATTATGTTATCGAGCATGTCTAATAAAGTGAAGGCAATGGTATTAAAAGAGTTCAGTTTTCACACATGTAGCACTTTTCATATTAAATATCACAAAAATAAGCAGAGGCAACACATGCGGGGGTATGTGGGGTTACGTGCCTCCACACAGATTTGCTGCTTGTCAGTTTGAGCATGCTCAGCAACACTGCTGAAGCCAGCCGCCTTCACTCTGCCCTCACTTCACTCCCATCCCACTCTTGGCAAGCACAGGTCATCTCTGCTAATAACAATTCAATTTTAAATCCTACTCTGATTTTTTTAAACATTAATTAAATGAAATTTTGAAATATATGCAACTACAGGATTTGGTAGAAACCGGCAGCCAACATTGGGTTTAAAGTGTTTTGTATTACATACATACGAGGCCAAGTTTGCCTAACTGGAGGATTATATAATATATTATTTGTATATATATTACCACTGCCCCCAGTTGGATAAAATGGTAGGTCTGGGTGCAGAGATTTGTGATTATGTCACACCCTAGTAACTCAGTGTAGTGGGGCAGCTGCCCCACTCCATGAGAAAAAGGGCTCCAACACTATGCTGGAGAATTGGAGGGTAGCAAATGTTATACATATACTTAAATAAGGCTTTAAGGGTCACCTGGAGAGTTACACGCGAATAAACTTTACATCTGTACCTGGTAAAATGGTTGAAATTATAATTAAAATAATAGAGCGCCTGAAAGATCTCATTATGATAGAGCATAATCTGTACAGTATCTGTAAAGGAAAATTCTGTTTCACTAAACTATTAGAATTCTTTGAACATATCAATAGGGGATAAAGGAAAACTGGCTGACATAATTTATTCAGACTTTCAGAAGTCCTCTGACTAGGTGCCACACAAGAGACAGACACTAAGTAGTCATGAGGTGAGTGGCAAGGTATTGCCACTAACGGAAAACTGGCTCAGAGACAGGAAACAAAGAGTAGGAATAACTGATCATTTTACATCATGACCAAAGATTAAAAGTGGGGTGCCTCAAGATTCCATCTGAGATGTTTTGTTCAAGATGTCATTTCGTCTGGAAAGGGAGATAAGGAGTGAGGTAGCATAGTCTGCAGATGACAAAGTTATTTAGATTAGTCAAGTTTAGAGATGAAGATCTTCAGAGGGACTTAACCAAGCTGATGAATGGACATGATGGTAGATGAAGTTCAGTATTGTTAAAAGCAAAGTAATGCACATTGGAGAGAAATTTTGGTACTACTCAGACATATTACAGAGTTCTAAATGAACTGTATTGACACAGGAAATGGACTTGGAAATCACTGTGGACAGTTCCATGAAGACCTCTGCTCAATGTGTAGCTGTGGCCAAAAAGGCAAACAAGATATATTAGAATGTATAAGAAACAGGATGGAGAATAATACAAAAGCTGTAATGCCATTACAGACATAGGCAGCCCTAACTGGAATACGGAGTCACCCCTCTCAAAAAAGAATATTACAGAATTAGGGAGGGTTCTGAGAAGGTTGATGAGAGAGGTCAAAGGAATGAAAAACACTCTCCTATGAAGAGAGACTGAAAAGATTGGGATTGTTTACCTCAGAAAAGAGAAAATAAGTGGAGATTGATGAAGGTGTATATTAAAATGTCTAGCGAAGCTAGGTTGGCACTTTCTGTTCTCCCTACCTCATAACACAAAAACAAAGGGACAATCAATGAAATTTAAAAAGCGGCAAATTCAAAACTAACGGAAGGAAATACGTTTTTTAACCCAACATGTATTTGGACTGTAGAAACCAATACCACAAGAAGTTATTGAGGCCGAGAATTTAGCAAGCTTCAGATACTGGATATTTATATATATATATAATAGGAATATCCAAAATTATAATAGTTAATGCTAACAAAAAGATTACTGGAAAGCAGATAAAACTTTGTTTCATGGGTTAAGCCAATCTCTAACTACTAGGGATTAGGATGAGACTTCCATTGGGGGCAAATTGTTCTACATCTGCCTATTGTGAGATTTCTTGCACCTTTCTCTAACGCAGAGCTGGGCAAACTTTTTGGCCTGAGGGCCACATCGGGGTTCAAAATTGTGTGGAGGACCAGGTAGGGAAGGCTGTGCCTCTCCAAACAGCCTGGGCCTGCCCTCTATGTGACCCCACTCACTTCCCGCCCCATGACTCCCCCCCTCAGAGCCCCCGACTCATCCACACACACCTCGGCTCCTTGTCCCCTGATCGCCCCCTCCAGAGACCCCCCCAACTGCCTTCCCAGGACCCCACCTCCTATCTAAGCCCTCCTGCTCTGTCCCTGACAGCCCTCTCCCGAGACCCCCCACCCTAACCACCCACCCCTGGCACCCCACCCCCTATTTAAGCCCCCCCATCCTTGTCCCCTGACCTCCCACTCCAGAGACCCTCCTGTCCCAATCACCCCCCAGGACCCTACACACTATCCAACCTCCCTGCACCCTGCCCCCTGACTGCCCCGACCCCTACCTACACACCTGCCCCCTGACAGGCCTCCTGGGACTCTCATGCCCTATCCAATGTTCCCGTTCTCCGTCAACCCTCTGCCCCTTATTCAACCTCCCCGCCCTCCTTACCACGCTGCCAGACATGCTGCTGTGACTGATCGCTGGAGTGTGCAGCCCGGGCCCTCCAAAGCACAGCTTTCGCAGCATGCTGAGGGAGGGAGATAGTGGGGGAGGGGGTGGAGCAGCCTCCCCAGCTCGAGCTCAGGGGCCGGTTAGGAGGAACCCGCAGGCTGGATCCGGCATGCGGGCTGTAGTTTGCCCACCCCTGCTCTAAAGCATCTGGTGATGGCCCCTGTGGGAGACAGGATACTAGACCAGATGGACTATTGCTCTGATCCAGTCAGCAATTCCTATGATCCTATATTCCAGTCTCACAAATAATCCACGTGGCTAGAATTTCAAGTAAGTATAAAATACTCCAAATGCACTATTGATGATTAATCCATAGAGTAAATAGATCTCAATATCGCTCTCTCAAAAAATCAAACAAAAACCCCCCAATAAATTCAAATAATGAATACATTTGTTTCTGCTCACAATCACAATTTCCTCATAATCTACATTTGTAAAATAGTTGCTGCAAGTTATTCATTTTTTTCTAAGTTTTATAGACCAAATTCTGCCGACAGTCACATCCGAGCAATAATACTGAAGTAATTTGCATTTTTGCATTAGACAATAAGAAAGATGTTATTTAACAAAGACCCACTCCTGTAACCATTATTCCAAGTGGATATCATCTCACTCCATGAGTATCACAAAATTCCCTGAGGCACAATCCCTGCTGGAATTTGTTTCCTTTGGAAAGCAAACACAGTACAACTGAGCCTCACACGTTGTGCAGCTCTCAAGATATTGCTACAAGCTGTACATAAACCACCCAAGGGGTCAAATAGAAGTGAAAATGGCCCAGATGAGCAAGTGATATGTACCTTCCTTTTTAAAGGGCACTGGAACCAGTCATTTGTATTTATTTCCTTATCTTTCAGGTGAGGGTCAAATGAGCAACCTCAATCCTTTACAGAGGTCTTCTGCCTTATTTTAATATTAGAGGTCTTGTACTACTCAAATGCCCTTTCCTTTCACCTCCACCCCTTTTGGGGAAATGTCACTGTCATCAGCAGGGACTATAGTCAACATGCAGTCTGAGGAGCAAGAAGGAAAGTTCTCAGTACAGTTGTACTCAGCCAAACTAGAAGAGAAACAATCTTCCATTTTCCCCTATTTTTTCCCTGAACCCACATGAATCTTTATTAACCAGCCTTCACTTGTGCTCTTCTTGGCACTTAAATAAATAGATAAATCACCATCATCTTGAGCTGTCAAGCCAGGTGCCAGATACTGGGATTGCAGTAGTACTCAGTTGGGGAAGTTTGTGGAACGACCATACCGCAGCTCTCTGTGCAAAGATATGCACGTCTGAAACCATTTTTGGGTCTTTAACAACTGACAAATTATGCACTTAAAAACACATCTTCTCTGAAGATTAATGGGTGAGATCTTCAAATGTGCCCAAGTGAATTAGGCACTTAACTCCCATTGACTTTCATTAGGAGTGGGCACCTAACTTCCTAACGTTTGAAAATCCCACCCATTAATCTTCAGAAAAGCGAGATAATTTTGTAGTAGCTGTGTGAGGAGAGAGGAGAGGAGAGGAGAGTCCACAGACTGGCTGGCAGGGGAATGGAAGGCTATGTTTGCAGCTCCTAGGTAAATGCAGGAGATTGGAGAACTTCACCTGCATCACAAGTTTTTTTCAAGGAGAGCCTTTGATCGAGATAGATTTGATCAATAGTTTGGAGGTATACAAAGGGACAAAAGTTTCTAAACTGCTTGCGGGTATTTCAGCTACACAATAATGAATTTAACCTCACAATACCCCTGTGTGATGGGAAAATATGAGTCTTAGTTCTATAAACAGGGATGTGAGACACAGAGATTAAGTGATTTATCAATGGTTACAAAGAAGGAGTGTGACAAAGCCACGAATAAACCCAGTTTTCCAGGGTTCTAATCTAGCGCCTTAACCACAAGACCTTCTGCCCAGAATTTCTTCTTTCTTTTGTTGCTTTAAACGCTGCATTAATTACCAGCATAGCTGGGCAAACTATTTATTATGAATTATTTGTCATATTTCTATACATGACTTGTCAGTGCAAAGAGCCCAGGTTTACATGGATTGTTCCTTGTTTGTATTCAGTCAAAGAATGTTTTGCAATACATTGCAGCCTATGGATTGCTCATGAAGATTTTGCTGAGAGTACCTCTGTGGGATTTTCATATTTTCAATTAAATATTTAAACTGTGCACCTTGTCATTTAAATCATATGATATTGTTTGTTTCTTTATTGGGTATCTATCACTTTTGTAAAAGGAGGAAGGCTTGAATAAATAACTAGGGGTTTCATTTTTTTATTTTTTTAGAGAGGATAGGCAAGAGATCTGAGGATATACACAGACCTAGGGAATTAATCATATAAGACAGAAAAGGATATGCAACTACACCTTTGCAAACAGGAATGGGCACGTACACACAAGGGCAATTACTTTGTGTGAATGTGACAAGAGAAAATTGAATGTAAAATCTGCTGTAAACAGCCAATAAATCTTTCTTTCTATAGTTTATGTCTTTCTCTCCGTCAAGAAGGAACCTAGGTGTTTTCAAATCTGGGGACCATATATGTAGCTAGAGCACAATAATGCTCTTGTGGAAGAGAGGCAAGGAGAAGGTGTGAAATTGTATATATACCCCAAGTACATTTATTTAAATTTAGTGATCGTCTATTTTCCATCCTCTTGAGCACTTGTGTTACCCAGTTCTCTTTCTCAGTCATGATCACACATTGTTATGTTTGTGTGGTTGAAGAGAGAAGCGCTCTCTATGTAATCCCCAGCCCACAGAAAGAATCCGGATGGCTCTGAGAAAACTCCCAGTGCAAATGCTAGCTCCCACACAAACAAATGTATTCACACCAATACAAGCTTCCTCACAAGTCATTGCTTGAGAAAGGGGGAAAATATTTCTCTCACAGGTGTTCTCAGAAAGTGAATTAAAAAAGGATAAGAGTGCAGTCACACTGAATTTGATTTTGGATCCAATGGAATGATCAGGGACATTTATCAAGCTCTTATTTCAGGTAAATTCTGGGTTTAATCAAAGGAAAGTTTAGCTTGTCAGAGTTCTAATAAAGAAGACAATTTGCAGCTGATTATGCTTAGTACATAATGAAAGATAGATTAGCATCTCCACTGAATATTTTTATGTAGATTTCCATTGTCATTTTCTATACAGATTACAAGCAATACAGCATTTAGCTTCTTCTGCAATCCTGGGAACCATGTCTTCCCTCCTTCACACATTACACCACCTCCAGGAATTTCACACAAATAGCTGTAGCACCTATTGCCTTAGTAATCCTATCATTATTTGGCCTGATTTTTAATATTAATTAATCAGTTATATAATAGCTCCCTCTCATTTGAGTCCCGCCAAGCTTGTATTGCTCTTACATGAACTTAAATTTGAGTTTCTATAATATAGCAGGTGCCACAGTTCAGAAAGACTTAATTCATATCAGTCTGTCTAAAGTTATGCCATAGTATCTATCACCAGAATATCTAAGATTTCCCCCAACCCCACACAGTGAAATGATAGTTCCTCGGGAAGTCAGAGGAAGGCAATGACTTACTTCCTGAGTAAGGGTAAGCCAACAACAAATGTCCCTGACTGCACCCAGTCTCTAACAAGACTCCAGACTGTGGTGCTTTTCGTTCCCGTCTACATTCTCCCCCTCTCTCACCAGTGCGAGGCCATAAGGAACAATGATCCAACATTCCCCATAGCCTTTAACACCCATGATGCAGGGATACGTGGAAAGGAGAGACACATAAGTAATATTCTCAAGATTGGAAAGTATCCAGTGCATGTAACGAAAGTTTGTAAAGAAAGTACTGAACACAGACTTCCTGTAGTATCAAAAGGAAAATTTATGCATCGCCTTTGAGTTCAACTTCTCCATTAAAGCTTTTTCCCTATAATCTAGGGAGTTCTTATCTTAGTGACTTATGATGTTATGGAGGGGCTCATGCATGGAAAATGTCAATAGAAATAGTAACTCTAGAAGGGAAGGGCTTCTTAATTAGTCCCCATTTAGATTTTATGATGGCTTTGAGATCTGCTCATCCTGACAGTGCGCACTCTGGTTACATATTGTTCTAGCCTGAGGGAACCATAGGAAAATCCAGATTTATTGTACCTATCATACCAGCATATTTCATTTGCCATTATGAGCAGCCATCTCGCAATGATGCAGGAGTATTTATTACAGATTAAATTGTAGGACCTGGATGGTTTAGTGAGGTTCTTGAGGTATCATTTATGTCATTAACTGGCTCATTATCAGATCTGCAAATCTGAATTCCCTCTTTTTTTTTTTTTCTTTTTTTTTTTTTGTGCCTTCTGTTTAAAAGCAGAGATTTGGGCTGGAGCACTTTCAGGCTGCAGTTTGTGTGTGTGTGCACATCAAGTTTAAACACAGACAAAGCAAATCACTTGTATCCTGTGCATTTTGTTATTTTACATTGTACTGAAGGTTACAGCATATGCCGTTCTAATGATTTTTGTTCTTAGTCATCGGGGGTTGTAAATTACAATACCTAATAATTATCTATGGGCTTATGTTAAAATCGGACACAAATCTATCTTCAGCTTGGGGTGATATTTCATCTGATCATCTCACATATGTTTCTTTACTGATTCCTCTGCATTATGCTGTACCTTAGACCCACAAGGCTGAAAAAAGGTGGTGTTAGAGGGGGAGGTAATTTAATTGTAATTATTTAACAAGTCCATTGCAAGTGTGAGCTGATTACTAGAGGCAAGAAGAGGATGCAGTGGTTGTTTTCTACTGCTGGAGCTTTAACTCTACGTGGACAATTATTTGAATAGGATTAAACAGAACCATTTGTTATTATTATAGACAATAAATTGTTTTTATATATGCTAAGCTGTTTTTAGATAACTAACATGCACAGAGGATCTTTCATTCAGATGCTGGCTCTATTCTTAGATTTAGTGATATTATTTGAATTTATTGTTTGACTCAACTTGTGTGTCTGTCCTTGTTGGTATTTGCCCTATTTACTCTCCTATATTGCTTTTTCATAAAACCAGGCGAATGGCATTTAAGTTGTTGTGTTCTTTGGTATTAAAATGCACTTCATACAAGCACAGAACTACATACAGGAATACTGGGCTCAGGTCACAGATTATATGGGAAAGAAGTACCCCATTTTTTGGTTGTTGAGTTTAATTAATTTGTTAGCTATATAATATTTGTAAGGAAATGGATGCTTTGAAAGAAGATAATAATGTATAAGAAAATCATAGTAATGTTTCTGGAATCTGCCATCATCCTACAAGTATAGAGGAATTAAATTTTACTAAGGAAACATGATTTGAAAAGAGTGCATTTGTTTATTGCACTAAAAAGTCATTTTTGTAAAAATAATTTTTAAACCATATGTCCATATTATTTTAATTTAAAAAGATAAATAATATCCCATCGCCCCTTAACACTCATTTAGCAAAGGAGTGTTTCAAATGTATACTTAATCGTAAATTCAGAATTTACCATATCCCCCAATATCTATTTCAGTAATGACACAATTCAGATATTTTGATATTTCCCAAAGCAGGTGGAGGGGGGAAAAATCAGTCAAAAAGTCAGAAAAGTTAAATTCTAAGAGCAATAGATGTTGATTGTCAGACATGTATGTTTGTAGCTCCAAAACAGATGACTGGCCCCAAAATCTTTTTTACACTGAAACTATGAAACCAAAGATAGCAGAACACAGCACAGAGACCTCACATTTAAACTTGTTGCTTGCAACCAAGAGTTAAAGTGATGTTAAAAAATCAGATGGAAACATTTTTACTTTTATTAAACTGGATAATTTAGACTAGAGGCTTTATAGCATCCTTATACTTACTATGTCGATAGGGTGGATCTGTACCTGAAAATGCCTTAACAGTAACATGCATATTATATATATAAAAAATGGAATTTTGAATGTTAAAACGCATGTGTGTACACATACATATGCTTTAACATACAAAATTCTATAATGCATTCTGAATTGTATAAAAATAAATGTATCATTACAGTTTAAATTAATTGAATATTTGTGTATAATAGAATTACCTGCTGTAAAGTTAAATCATGAAAAATAGTGTAGCTACAGTATATGACCTTGTGTAGAACTTACCTTCTTTTTTAACTAGATTGATTAAAGAATGCTTAGTGAAGTTATATTCTCTGTCATAAGTAACTTAGGTCCATCCTTTTTTTTATTTTGCAAGCTAGAAAATATTTTTTAGAGTCCTATATTACCTGAGATTTGGCTCTTATAAACCAAAGAGACAAGGTGGAGTCCTAGTTATTTCCTATATTCTTTAACTTGCATCTATTACAAATCATTCTTTTAAAAACTGCTCAAATTATTTTAAATGCATGAGGAAACCTTTGATTAGCGTCTCAATGAAAAAAAGGCTTCATTTTTAAGAGTGTTTTTCATACTGAATTGTTTTAATGCCATTAATAATTTTAGATATTTTGTCTGCTTTAAAACTACAGCTATATCTGTAAGAAGAGCATCCATAAATACAAATGCTTAAAATATTGTTTGGCTATTCCCTTGATGAATATTTTAAACTATGTTGAAAACGAATTGTAATTATTTTAAAAAAACCAATAACTTATACCTTAGCTGATAGCCAGTTAAAGAGAACTTAGTATAAAATGAGTCGTCTTTTGCACTCTGTGTATATACGCACTCTTGAATAAATAAAAATCTGTAATGCTATAAATAGGCTCCTTGAAATAAGAGATTCTTAGTTGAGGCTTCTTTGTAATGCTCCTCTCACCAATCTCAGTGCTTGGTCTTTTCAGCATAATCTTAATATCGAGCTTGCTCATTAATCTCCATTCCTTTTTTTAGGTTAGTCTAGTAGCTGTAGTACTCACTGTGTTGCCGTAGGAACAAGGGTTTCAAGTAAATATGCTTATGGAGAAGAAATGGCTACTAATTAAATGTGAATAGCATTCATAAATTGCCCAGTTCTTGCAAAATGCAGAGCATAATATGCTTTGATGTAATTCATTAGTAAAAGGCATCTATATACACATATCGATGTATATCTTTTTACTTATGTAGGATATGAAGACAAAATTTTTAGGCAGAAATGATACTTTATATGATTTTTCTCCTTTCTAGGTGATAAATCCTATAATTTTATGCATACATCCTTTTATTGCATTTACATGGCAGATAAAGACATTTGATTCACTGGTATAAGTGCTGAAAACCTTCAATATTTCCTCACCAAAATCTAATTCAATTTTCACTGTTAAAATGCAGTTTTCCTCCTTTATTTTAGCTTTTTAAAAATCTGACTCTAATATCCATCTCACATGATATTTTCCTATTCCCGTCTATCACCTTTCTGTTGTTGATAGAATACATACATTTTGCTGAATTATTAGGAAGGCATGTTATTATTTTTGGAAACAGTCTCCCTTCTAGAGGGCCCCACAGATCACATTTTTTTACCCCTGAATCAACATTTGCTTATTCACAAAGCACTGAAGCGCAGGAAGAACGAACCTGTGCTAGGTAAGGCATTCACTAAATGATCTAATAGGTCTTTCCCATCGCCTGACTTCCTCTGGTTCTGTCATTCATAAAGAATTGTATACCTTTTTATTCTCATCCTATTTTAGGAGTTCTATGTTTGGAACCAACTTGTTTAAAAGCAATTGATAAACAAATGGTCCACAGCATGTTGGTGTAAGTTTACTAGAGTAAATCCTATCTGCATTTCCAGGACAGGCAAGCCATAAAGTTAAATGGCCCATGGCCATAGTTATGTTAACTTGCAAGTTAACTGAGGCAATTCCTGTGCTTGAGTCTTATTTACTATGCTGTGTGTTGCAGTTCTTCAAAAGTCGAAGTCTGTACCAGTGAGAGGAGCAAATGAGAAAAACTTGTGGAAGAAAGTACCCTTAAAATCATATTCTGGCAAAGCAGTGTCTGTTCTCCATGCTGCCATCTTTCCTGTAACCCCCAAAACACTACAAGATGAGGCACCACGGGCTAACAAGAGACATCACAGATTGAAAGAGGAAGAGCCAGGAATCAGCCACTGTGTATGACATTCTCCTACCTCCACATCATGTGAATTTTCTGCTGATAAAGGCATCTACTTTGGCCCAAGACTCTAGGAACCCTACTGAAAGGGGCACATAAAACAAAGGGACTAATGGCAGAAATACCACCAAGCTAGCCTTGCTTCCAGGCTGAGGAAGCTTTGCCAAGAGAAGTAATAAAGGGTTTCTGCTCTATGCAAGTGCTCAGATATCTTCAGGGTTGACACAGGCATTCCCATCAGATCATCCTCAAGATCCATATAGTTGACAATCACGTCCTTTGCCACTTCATCACTGACCCCACAAAGTGGAAAGTGGCTCTGGTTTTTAAACCATGAAAACTGTGAAACAGTTTCCCTATGTTCATACTTTATAATGCAGAAGGGAACAACTTGACCCCAGATACTTTGACTACCATAACACAGAATGAAGACCTTTATCTATTGTGAATAATATTGGCCAAATTCTCTGGTCTGTTAAGGCTGCTTTTGCATCATTCCAGTGGTACAAAGTAACCTTAAAGCTAGCTTAACTTGCCCAAACAGGACTCCCTGGCATAAGGCTGGCAAAGCAACTCCTATGCCAACCCCCATTCCAGTTGGGTAAAATGAGGCATAGCTAGGATGCTGCTGTAACTGGCATGGGCACCCAGGCATATCTTAGTGCAGCCTTTACACCTGGACTGACCCTTGGATGAGGAGTTTAAAGCCATTTCTGCCCCCGCTCTCATTCTGGTCCTACACCAAGCACAGTTCAGCCATACCAAAGAATGTGTTAATAGTGTCCTCTTTGCCATTTGTCATGTGAGACAATGGATGCTTTAGTTAAGGCACTGTACTGGGAACCACTCAGTTCACTTCTCAACATTGCCACAGACTTCCTGTGTCACGTTACACAAGTCATTTCATCTTTGTGCCTCAGTTTCCCAACTGTAAATGCGGATAGTACTTCTTTTCTCCCACATTTAGTCTCTCTTGTCTATAAGATTTTGCAGGCAGGGACACACATTCTGTCTCTCCACACACACACACACACACACATATATATATGAATCTGATCTTGTAACACCTGGGAATCTCAAACCAGACACCCCAAAACTGAAGTGCCCAAAATATGAGGCAATTTTTGATCATTTGGATATTAGTGACTTGGCGAGATGACACAGGAAGTCTATGGCAGAACCAGAAATAGAACCCATGTCTTTTGACTCCTATGCATGCGCTTTAGCTACAAGACAAGCCTCATTTCTTCTTTTAGGAACAAGTGATATCATCAGCTCTTTTTGGATAAAAATGAAAAAGCTTTTATTACAGTTTTAAAATGCCTATATCTACAACAGGAGACTATCTATGTATTCTATATTCTTAAAAGCATTCGCCTCCACCTTCCAATGCTAGACTCTTAATAGCGTTAAGACTGGGGTTTGCCAGACTGCTTTGAAAGCTTGTCTCTCTCACCGACAGAAGATGGTCTAATAAAATATATTACCTCATGCACCTTGTCACTGTAATATCCTGGGACCAGCACAGCTACAACAACATTGCATAGAACTGTTTTGTCATTTGACATGTTTTACCATGAATATATGAGCATGGTGGGCATAATTGCTTACTCTGTTGATGAAGACCCACTTCAGGCTTTAGAGAAGTAATGAGGATACTTTCGCTTTTATGTCAGACTTAGGGCATGTTCCAGGGTAGCTGAGATCTGAATTTTTGCTGACCATGTTAATTATATGCAAGAAACAAAAAAGATGTGGACAAATGTTACATTCATATAGCATTATAGAACAAATAAACAACACCCGCTGCTTCCAAATACCTTTATAATCAAGGATTATTTTATGTAGTATTGAGAAAAGAAACATTAACGGGAGCCAAATTTCCAAAAAAAACTCATTGCAGCATTTGTGAATCTTGCTGCTCACTCAGATATCTAAAGGTTTCTGTTGAGCATACTTTAGTATATTGAATTCTAGAGGTTATGCAAAGGATATTCTACCCAATAGGCAGCACTTTCTCACTTGAACAGAAGGAATGTGCATTTTCAATTTGCATAAAAATATAGGCTCTAAGAGTACACTAATTTAGTTCTCATTATTAAATACAGTCAATGGGCTAAACTCTGCTCTCAGTTATACCAGTGTATATCTGGATTAAAGCCAGGAAAGTTACTGTGGATTTATACTGGTGTAACTGACAGGAGAATTTGGCCTCATATTTTCCTGAAGTTCATTGCTGTCATTGTGCAAACACTTCACTGACTTTACCCTCACACAGTGGAGTGCAAGTGCAGGCAGAATTTGGCCCATTGAGCTGAGTTGAAGGACTGGATTCTGAATGCTTTGATCATTTTCTTTTTATGCCACTTTGTTTAACTTTGCATTGTTTTATTCCACTTACTTTGTCACACTGTCATTTTTGCTCCTCTAATTTAAAGTTTGATCTTGCACATGCTTGTGCCCATGAGTAACTGTAGACATCTAAATGATCCACTGAAGTAAAGAAGTCTGCTTATCTTAGTCAAAATACTCATGAGCACCAATGTTTACAGAATCAGGCCCTTAGATGTCTTTCCTTTTGAGGGGTTGGGAGTTGTATTTAACATCTCATTTTCTTCTTCTCTCTCCCATCCTGCCCCCTTGATCTCTATTTATATGCAGACAATGGTTACCAAAATGCATTGGCAATCCTATCATTAAATTGTTATTCCTCTCCATTATTATTCATACAGTGCCTCAGATATGTACGACACTTGACAGGTTTCTATTCTGAGGGAAAAGTATCAGGGAGAAAGACAACCTGGACCTAATTCCCCCTAACCATTTACAATTCATATGTCTTTGTCAGATAGGGAGTTGGATGACTATAATATCATGTTTGTCCTACACCCTGAGAAAATCTCCTTTTAAAGATCAGCAGCTTATCTTTATTGACAGTAACTCTGGAGGCCATGATATTTACATATATGTTGTGATTTTCCAAAATACTGATTTTTTAACATTAAAAAAATGAAATCAAAGCCTTTGATTCACTAACATATGTAAGGCTCAGCCTCCAGAGCCAAGGTTACCAGGAGAGGACAGTTGATCTTGTGGCTATAGCACCGGACTGTGCCTCAAGAGAACTGGGGTTTGTTCCCAGCTCTGCCTCTGACTTCTGGGAAGAATCTGGGCCAGTTGCATGTTTTCCTGTTTAAAGAAGCCTAAATCTTTCTTAAAATGAAAATACTTGTCTGACTCAATGGGGCTGTTAGACCAAGGTGCTCTGATTTACACTCAATACTGTAGAGACCTGGTGGGTGAGGCAGTATCTTTTATTGCACCAACTTCTGTTGGTGAGACACTCTTTCCAGGTCTGTGAAGAAGAAGAAGAAGAAGAAGAGATCTGTGTAAGCTTGAAAGTTTTGTCTCTTACCAACAGAAATTACTTCCCAGCAGTCAACAATTTGAAAAGTGTATTAAAATTTTGCTAATCCAGCATTTAAAGTAACAACGCAAAACTTTCCCATTCATTTCCACACCTCAGTGCAATGGTATTGATCAATAGCTACATCCCTAGCTGGCAGCCGGTATCAAGCTGAGTGCCTCAAGGGTCAGTCCTGGGGCTGGTTTTGTTCAATATCTTCATTAATGGTCTGGAGGATGATGTGGACTGTACCCTCAGCAAGTTTGCAGATGACACTAAACTGGGAGGAGGAGTAGATAGGCTGAAGCATAGGGATAGGATACAGAGGGACATAGACAAACTAGAGGATTGGGCCAAAAAAATCTGATGAGGTTCAACAAGGACAAGCGCAGAGTCTTGCGCTTAGGACAGAAGAATCTCATGCACTGCTACAGACTAGGGACCAAATAGCTAGGCAGCAATTCTGCAGAAAAGGACCTAGGGGTTACAGTGGACGAGAATATGAGTCACAGTGTGCCCTGGATATGAATTAACAGTGTTCCCTTGTTGCCAAGAAGGCTAACAGCCTTTTGCGTTGTATACCCTCCGAGCCAGAGGGTAAAGAACCACTCTCTCAGCCGGAATGGGCAGGCCCAGACCAGGCTGGCCCCGCCCCCAGGAAGAGGAAGGGCAGAACAGGAAGTATAAAGGGCAGGGCCCCTAGCTCAGTCACGGCAGCACCAGGGAGGGAGAGAGGTGTACACTGTTGGCTGCTCCCCCCACATGCAGCTGCCAAGCCAGGGGAGGCCCTGGACCAAGGGTATCCTAGCCCAGAAGACAGACTGGGGTTACCTGATCTACCAGCCGCGGAGTAACCCCGAGGGACTGCTGGAGCCCAGCAGTGACCTGGGCTTGACTGAGGCAGACGCTGAGGGGCATTCGGAACTGCCTGCGGCTGAGTACCCCAAGGGACTACCAGAACTCAGCAGCGACCCTTGGTTAACGGATGCCAAGGGGGAACCGGAGCTGCCCACGGCGGACGACCCTGACTCCTGCCGGCGCTCCCCTGCCTGAGGGGCGCGCTAGAGACGCTTGCCGGC
>ML677340.1:30918523-31018523 GCA_007922305.1 Dermatemys mawii
TTGCCGGCGCTCCCCTGCCTGAGGGGCGCGCTAGAGACGCTTGCCGGTGCACCTCCCAACCCTAATTCCCCCCATGACCGGAAGGTGCGACCGAGGGCTTTCAGTGAGGCAGTAGCTCCCCACCGCCCCCAGCGTTTCGGAGGACCTTCTGAACCTCATACATAGGGGCATTGCCAGCAGACTGGGGGATGTGATCATTCCCCTCTATTTGGCATTGGTGAGGACTCATGTGGAGTACTGTGTCCAGCTTTGGGCCCCACGCTACAAGGATGTGGAAAAATTGGAAAGAGTCCAGCAGAGGGCAACAAAAATGATTGATTGGGGGCTGGAGCACATGACTTATGAGGAAACTGGGATTGTTTAGTCTGCAGAAGAAAAGAATGAGGGGAGATTTGATAGCTGCTTTCAGCTACCTGAAAGGGTGTTCCAAAGAGGATGGATCTAGACTGTTCTCAGTGGTACCAGATTACAGAACAGGGAGTAATTGTCTCAAGTTGCAGTGGGGAAGGTTTAAGTTGGATATTAGGAAAAACTTTTTCGCTAGGAAAGTGGTGAAGCACTAGAATGGATTACCTAGGGAGGTGGTGGAATCTCTTTCCTTAGAGGTTTTCAGGCATGTCAAAGCCCTGTCTGGGATGATTTAGTTGGGGATTGGGCCTGCTTTGAGAAGGGGGTTGGACTAGATGACCTCCTGAGGTCCCTTCCAATCCTGCTATTATATGATAACTGGAATCAATGAAGTTGCACAAAAAGCCTTACCACTTCCATACCCAGGCAGAAATAATCAGGATAACAGTCACTGTTTTCATGCCCTAGCAAGAGTAGGACACTTATAATTTACATTTCTAGGCTTGAAATTTTTTTTAAAAATTTCTGATAAAAACCAAAACCAAGCATAGAATTTAGGTCAATTAAACTATTGCTGCTGCCAAAGGAAGATTATTCTCTATTGAAATTTATCAAGTGCTTTGTCCAGTACAATTTTAAAATTATTCAAGTGATGATGCTTCCACCATTTCTCTTGGGAGACTACTAGGACTACTTCTCAATACCCAAGTGTTTCCTGGTGTTCGGCACAAATTTTTAATTGTTTGATTTCATGTCACTGCTATTTTTTGTAATATATCCCCTATGCCAAATGGACTCACGGCAGGTAGTACCTTATTCTACAGGTAGTTCTACTGAAGTCCATGGAACTTTTGTTATGTAAACTAGTATTGATATATAAATAATAATAACAAACTTCCTTTAAGATTTATTTGCATGCATATAAAGAGAACCAATATTTTTAAAATAATTATGACATATGTAGGTGTTCATAAAATGTGGAGATTTCATGAAAATTATGCATACTTTCAATTTGCATTGTTGTTGGCATTCATGGGACAATGGAGCATTGCTTCTAGGCCTGAAAAATGAACATTTACTGGTGGAAATTGCAGTGTAATGCCCCTAAGGACTGGCCAGGGGGAGCACTCCAGCGTTTGGAGTGTCTGGTATAAGAAGCCTCTGTAAATGCATGGGTATAAGACAGATACACATGTAGACCCTGCATTGTGTTAAAAACATTATTCTCTTGTTATGCTCATTTCCCACAGTTGAGATTAAACAATTCCATTTCATAGCAACTTTCAAGGTTTCAAAATTTGTTAATTATTCCATACTAGAATGAAAACAAAACCTTTTGAATGTTTCTGAGAAAACAGAAGGGTCAAAATGTCTATTTTTAACTGAAAACCTGATTCAAGAAGTGGTGTTGAAATGTGAGAGATTCTACAGAACACTAAAAGGATTAGTACAACAGTTTCTGACCGTCTACTACACAAGAACTTTTTATACTCATCTTCGTACAACCATAGATAGGTGACTGCCATGCTCTGGGAGTTCTCTCTCATTACTATGGAGGTGAGAAGTTCTCTGAGGTTCGTTGGTAGTAGGTCAGATTCTGACTCACTGCATTCAGATGAAAAAGGTTAATTGAGGGCATATTGCTCTCCATAAAACAGAGGAGGCCACTAACTGAAGAGAGATGAGTTGAAAAAAATTCTTGTGTTTTGCTAACTAGCTACACCAACCCAGAAGCTGATTCTCAGGGTGGAGAGTATAGAATTCTGTCAGGTTCAAAAACTTTCTGTTAATGACCAGGGTCAGTTAGCCATATAGCATTCATTTAAAACCATGTATGGGACACAAACTCTTAAGCATCTCTTCACCATCTACTATTTTCGCTATGAGCTACTAGCAAAACTGGATGAATGTGGGAACTGATCCTGAAATCCTTACCATACAAGTGATTCTTCACAGAATAGTCTCAACAAAAGTGGTGAATTCACTCACATGAGTAAGGTTTGCTGTTGACATTAGAGGGAGCAGGAACAGGCCCTAGAATTTTCAAATAGTCTGAATACAGCATATTTTATACTGTTTTTTCACAGTGGTCATTACAGGAGGAAAAGATGGAACAATGCATGTACCATAATTATACTGAATACTTAACCCTTTTCCACACTATGAAAGTTGTGGAAAGATTCCAGCTAATATAGACTGTTGATTATGTGGCTTGATCTTTCAGTTGAAAAGCTCATACGGTGTTATTCAGCTTTATCTTTGGTAGGTCTGTAGCATTCTTATGAAAGAGAAAAATAGAAATATTATGGAGCCTGAGAGTTATGTTTAGGTTTTTAATGTAAGGACCTGTGATAGGGTTGGGACTCACCACCGTGGCACCTCCCACTGGCACATCTGGGAAATAGCTCTATGCTCTGCGGAGCGCCTCTGTGTCCCAGTGGTGTCCTATCTGTCATCTGCTCCTCTGTTGGTATCAGGACCCACGTTGTTCCCTGCTTGCAGATGTCTGCTTCAGGTCACTGCCCTTTGGCAGTGCCCCCTAAGTCCATTCTCACGCCATTCTGGGGGGGGGCGGTGGTGGTGGCAGCTTTTAATAAGTCTTTCTGCTCACTTCTACCACAGCAACCAACCACAACCCAAAGTCTAGCCCCTCACATCTGGGCCATGTTGCAGTCTGACACGGCTGCTCTTTAACAGCCAGTGCAATGCAAGGTGGGGACCCAGGCCCGCCTGCTACTCTGAGTCCTGGCCCAGGAACCCTTAAACATTCAAATGTTTAAATGAATCTACTTCAACCAGGTTCATCCCACTCCCCTTGTGTCATTTCCAGTAATATCCAAGTGAACATATTTTACAGAGGAAAATGTTCTCAAAGTATTTTTCAAAAGTTTCCATTTTAAATTCATAGATGCAAGTATTTACATCAAAATGCTTGTAAATTTAACCAATCAAGCAACAAAAAAAAATGCCATGTGACTTATCTAACTAATCATGATTTTAAGGTATAACAAGGACTTAATTCATAGCATTCACTGACTCAAAGGTCAATGGGAATTTTACCCAAGTTGAGCACTACAGTATCAGATCCATAGTGGTATATTCTTTTTTCCAGTGTGCTTGTGATTCCCATTAAATTAATGGGAATTATGTGCATTGTACAGCAAGAGTCAACTATACTCCTCAATATTGTTGTTATGAAGTTTATCCTCAATATTCATGAAGTCATCTTTAAAAAATTCAGTGGGACAAATTTCCCTCTAAAATACCTGTGTGCAACTGCCATTAGTTTAGTGTGCATGCATGATGGCAGAATTAGGCCCAGCATATTTTCTTTATGTATATTTTGTTTGATTGTTGTTATCAGGATAGTTACTGAAAATAGCAAACTTTCATAATATTGTACATCATCATTACTATGTTTGACTTATTCAAGAAATCAATTGGCCTTGATTAACAATTTGGTTCAGAGTTTCCAATCCAGATGATTGATGCATATTTGAAGAATACAGTAAACATTTTACTCTAAAATAAAAGAATTACATGAAGTTGTGTATTTAATTAAATTCTTCACACTGTTTTATTCAGAGGCATGTACCAATGCAATTTGTAGGGAATACTAAAAAACAAAATTCAGTTATTTTTTGTTATTGCTATAAAAGTATCACAGAATTACTTATTATCAGCTTCACACACCACACTTTGTCTTTGATTTACGCAAACAACTGTAAATGTTTTATATATTTGTGAGGAAGTGAATGATATTAGACCATCAATCCATGGGGACTGCAAATCAGGGAAAAAGGCTATTACATTTCAGAAGCTGTTAAATCAGTTGTGCCCCCTGGCTGATTTTGTCAGTTATATTTGCTGTTGGTAAAACCGTTGATGCCTGGAATACTGGAGCAGCCCTGGGAGTGTTGGAGAGTAAATAGCAGCAGAGTTGTAAACTGCACCACACATCCCACACTTACTGCATAAGCCTGGCTTACACTTTCCTCTGATTAAAGCCGGTAGCTTAAAAAAGGCAAAACTAGGTCCATACCTTCTGTCACTGCCTCTAGCTTTGGCCCCACAGCAGCCTGCCAACAGGGTACTGTTCTGCCAGTTGTAAATTTTAATTGGCCATCTGGGGAAAGCACAAACCACTGACTAGAGATTAATCAGTAAATTAACCCAGGCATAATACACATTTCCCAGTGGACCCTAAGCAGCTCTAGGCTGGGGAGGAGCAGCTTGGGATGCTAGAGAACTTGTGTAGAGATGCTGTTATTGCTTACTGTCATGCAGTTGAACATCTTCTTAGTGTCCTGAAATTCCCTTCAGTGTGACCTTGATAGTGCCCCTGATTTGTATGGCAGTTGCAAAGAGGTTTCTTTGTAAGTGCTAAACACAGATGGCACAGGTACTGCTATTGCAGGGGAAAGTGTTGATGAATCAGTGAATGTGACAACTTTTCTCTGGTGAGCTATTCACTTGGTTTGCTAAATGGCCTACAGAAAGAAACAATAGTGTACCTGGAGTTTTACCAGGCTAATAAATCACAGGAGAATCAAGTTTGTTTAGTCAGTATCTTACCGTATATCTAGCTTTTAAAAAATATTCTTCTGGAAAAATAAAAACTGTAAATAGAGCGGATATCAAACATCAAAACTATTTTTTTCTTTGTGAATTGATAACAAAGATCAAAGAATTTTGAACATTTATTTGTCATATTTCAGAGAGATTTCAAACATCTCAAATGCTGTGGAAATTCACAATTGGGTCCAAACTTTGTGACCTGAGTGTATCTCTGATTTCAAAACCTTTTCCTATATAATATTAAAATATGGTAGGAATAATGAAGAGTGGATAGATTGAATTGATGGGTGGCAGAGTGAATCACTATTTTTTCCCCTCACATATTGTTATTTCCCAGTGTTTATTGCTGCGACGGGAGTAGCTGAGCGAGGGGGAAGATCAACAAGAAGAATGACTGGCAATGGCTGAGCTGCCAGATCAGGAACGATGCAAAGTAGGAGGGTAATTTTAAGGGATTTATTTAATAAATGTATTTTAAATGTATTTTATTTAGTTAAAATTCATAGTATTAAGTTGTGTGACAAACATCAACCTTGTCATATCGCTGGTGTGTGTGTGTATCGTTTCCCCATTTCTTGTCTGTTCTTTAAGATTGTTGCTTGTCAGAACAGGGACATGTCCTGTTCTATGTCTATTCCCAGAAAAAAACAAGGTTAGAACAGATGACACAGAGTAAGGATGACCCAGTGACTAGAGTGCTGACCTAAGACTCAGAAGACCTGGATTCAATTCCCCGCTCTGTCATAGACTTCCTGTGTGACCTTGGGCAAGTCACTTAGACTCTCTATGCCTCAGTTCCCTATCTATGAAAGGGGAATAATTTTGCCTACCTCACAGGGGTGTTTGCTAGATAAATATATTAAGATTGGGACCCACTCAGACCTATAGTAATGGGTGCCTAAGAAAGTAGTAATGGGTGCCCAAGAAAGATATCCTCCTACCAAGGAATATGACAAGTCATGTGTTTTACTACAGATATTCCATTTATCACTACTCAGTTTTGTCTGAAAGACCTCTAGAGGAAGGTTAGCTTTGATAGAGGCTTCCACTTTTTCCTCAGAAGCTATTCTGCCATGCTCTATCCATGCAATGTCAGTTATGAATGTTCTTTTCTTTTCTTTTCACTACATTTTCTCAAACTATCTAGCTTGCAAAGTCACACATCCTTTAGTTGAAACTGTTTTGGGAAAAGCGAAGAATTCTCTTGGTAAATATCCTGTGGGTGGCATCAGATTGGAGAAGGGGATATGTCCCGTGTCATCTAATGGCACATACAGGATTGTAGCAGCAATTCCTCTGCCGCCCCCTTCCTCATCTGCTCAATAAAATTGAATTTTTATATATATACACATTTATATACTGTGACAAAGCTCCAAGTCTGTACTTGTGGGTCCTGCACTTCCTGGCAGATTTAGGGGCCTCAGAAACTCATCTAGGCCCCAGAGTGACCTCCCTTTTTCAGTATAATTGGCAAGAGTCACCACCTAGTGAGTTACCTTCATCACAGGCCAGTATGGAAGATGGAAAAGGGGGGAGCCTGGGCCCGCCCTCTACTCCGGACTCCAGCCCAGGGACCCTAATAGTATCAGCTAAGATGGCTGACCTTTTAGGCACAAAACACAATACAATTCCCTGGGCTACTTCCCCACAGCAGTCCCTGTTTCTTCAAGCTCCACTTCACCCTTACCTCAGGGCCTTCTTCCTTCAGTATGATATGTTGTCCAACACTCAGTCTCACCAACAGCATAACTTCCTTCCACAGCTCCTGACACCCACAGCCCACCTGACTAACTGGGAGGTTTTTATCTGGATTCAGCCAGTCCCTGATTGGCTTCAGGTGTCTCAATTAGGCTAGCTGTTTCTACTCCTTTCTAGAAGGTTCTTAATTGGCCCCAGGTGTCTTGATTGGTCTGGAGTAGCCTTTGTTTGGCTATCCAGGGAACAGGGACCTGCACATCCTAAGGCTGATATACCTGCCTTCCAGCACTCTCCTATATCCTTCTGGTCTGACTCCGTCACAATACTTATACACTATTTTTATTGAATCTGGACATTTAGGGAATGGACTGTCACTTATTACATGATTGTACTGTGCCTAGCACATTGAAGTCTGGACCTGGTTAACTTCTAGGTGCTACTGTGATAACAATGTTAAATATCTAATTACTAATAAAAAATGGGATTTGGGGGGAGAAGGGTTGGACTCTAGGATAAAGAGCATAAACCGCTAAAGGCTTTCTAAAATCTCTGTTTTTCATCTAGAGACTCCTCTACTCAGGGGGCTTTGCAGTCTGCATTTGAGCTGAATATTGCGTGCCTGTGTATACATCACACAGCAAATAGCACCCAGCAGGGCAATGATTGCAGAGCACTGTCTATATTTCCACTGGGCAAGGGGTTACTCTTCATGTACCATGCTCAACTTGCAGCAGTTTCCCAAACCTATGTATATAGACTTTACCCAGAGAAAACAAGAGAGAGAAATGTACTGTCATCACTTAAAAAAATTATATCCACAGGGGTTTCTTTTATACTGTATTTCAAAATACATAATGTTGATGAGGATAAGGTATAAAATAGGAAAGCAAAAAGCAGAGGTTTTATTATCTTTATAAGATCGACCAGGCTGTCTCTAATAACTGCTTGGTACATCCAGTTGCTGGCTCTGTAAGGCCAGGACCTCCTGGGAGGTTGGAATTAGTGCCCTTTAATAAAGAGAGGAGTATGCAAGTCAGTGCAAGAAGGCAGAGCTGTTAGGAACATGGAGGGAGGGAGAGAGGGACGGAGAGTCCATCAAGAGTCCCAAAGAAGCCCTTTCTTTTGGGTAGTGCTCCTTGTCAGAGAGAAAAATGTACATTAAATGAATTCATAAGAAGGCAAAGATACTGTGGAGCATTTTGGCAGGAAGATGCTCTTTTTGCAGAGACTACTAATGACTACACCATGCTTCATGCCCCAAATGCTTTACAAGCATGAATTGCTCAGTCAGCTCAACAACCCTATGACATAAATAAAGTGTGTAAGTGTCCATTTGTAGAGGGGATAACTGAGGCAAGGCATTTAATGATCCACCCACAGCCAGTGGAGAAGTTAGTGTTAGTGCTGGGATTAGAATCCCAGACCTGTGCTCATATTACTACATTAGATCTCTCCCTCTAGTCTACCGCTAGGTTTTAGATTAGAACAACTGTTATTTGTCAAAGAAATAACCCTCTAGTCTGCAAACCTTCTCATCAGGCCTGGGAGTCTTTGGACCTGCCGGAAACCAACTTCATTTTCTGGTAATACCACCTTCTGCATGCACTTTTCTCAGAGAAAGACTCATCTCTGTCCCTGCTGCTTGTTGCAGTGCTTAGAGACTGAATCCTGCCAGGGGCTGAGTAGCATCAGCTCCCACGGAAGTCATTTAATTTATTGAAGTGACAAAGAGTCCTGTGGCACCTTAAAGACTAACTAAAGTTTTAGAGCATAAGCTTTCATGGGCTAGTACCCACCTTGTCGGATGCAGCGACGAAGTGGGTACTAGCCCACGAAAGCTTATGCTCTAAAACTTTAGTTAGTCTTTAAGGTGCCACAGGACTCTTTGTCACTTCTGCAATTCCAGACTAACATGGCTACCCCTCTGATTCTATTTAATTTATTGTTTCTATAGCACCAACATTGCACCATAGCGGTAGGCATGCAAAGAAAGTCCTACCCTGAAGTTTAGCTGAGGGTGCTCAGTACCGCTCAGGGTAAAACCCTACTAGTGATCGGAGCAGCATTAGCAAGAGTGGGCAGATACACAAATACATCTCACCAGCAGCTCATGACTTATAAAGGACTCAGCGCCTGTTCAATGCAGACAGGGATGCTGCAGCTGCTCTTTTCCGACACCAGCTCTAACTCATGTGCATTCTGCTGTGGGCTGCTGTGCTTAGTTTAGACTTTCTCTAACTTTACATTAAGGGGATGGTGGTTTACAGTGCATGGTGCAGAATTTTCATTTTTTTGCCATTATAAATTTGAACAAACATTTACAGAAAATTGTTTGCAGTATTCACTCAGCTTTACAATTAAACTCAGGCTTCTGAGTCAGAGACAAATTCTGATCTCAGTGGGGATGCACATGTATAAATGCAAGTGGAGCAGAATTTGATCCTGTGTGTAACTGCTATGGTGAGGTTGTTATAATATTTTTATTTTTTTGTAAAATGGCTTTAAATTTTTCTACTACATATTCAGAAGCAGCTATTTTGTGATGCAAAACTGAAGAAGCACATAACTGAAGAGAGACGTGCTCTCACTGAGGCTTTATTTTTGTCCTCTCTCATTCTGTTGTTCCCTGCAATTTAAACATTAAAAGTTTGAGGCTGCTCCATGGGTGTATGAGAAAAAGTAACAGCTTACTTTTGAATTCCTCTGATTTCAGACATGACTGCTATACTTTAAGTAACTAGTGTATTATTTTGTTTCCATCCAACAAATCCCAAAAGAAGAGATACAGCCTGTACAGCTCAGCATCACAATGACATCCAACACAGCTAGGCTCACAATTATATAGCCTGCAATAGCACATTGAAGTAGTTGTCCTCACAGATTTGTTGCTATTCCTGCTAGCTCATTGGCAGCCTCCTGGCACTCCTTCTGCAGATTCCTAGTGCTCCACCCAGCACTACTACAAAGACTCATCATGTGGCCCTACTCCACAAAAACTACGGATTCCTAAATATGCTGGGGAGTGCATAGGAATGCTGGGCAAATACTATATCTAGGAAAGGGGCAGTTTAAGGTTTACTACTTTGGTACTGACAATGGGCCCAAATTGTGTAAAAAAAATAAATAAATCCACAATAATAGCACCTTGGCAGCTTTGCTCACTCATTCTTGGGCCAGATTTTGTACAGCACTGAAGCCACAGCCCAGGAATGAAGGAAGGAAAGCAAAAATAGCTTTAACAAATTTAACAGATTTTGGCCTATTTAGGGCTGGCAAATTTCCCAGCATAAGTTTGAGAAGCCCTGTAAATCAAACTTGAATCAGCCATGCCCAAAACTTTATGAGTTGATTTGCAGCCCAGAAGTGCTGACATGTAGAGCCCTCCAGCTACTCCCTTTCCTGTCTACATCATGTCCCCCTACTGCAACAAGAGACAGCATATGCCAGCCCTACACTGTGGGAAATTTCCCCAACTGCTGCTTCACCCCTCATGCTTCCCTGGACTGGCATGAAAGTGCCATAGCAGGGGTCTAGAATCTGGCCCCCTTGTATCTACAGAGGCTTTTCAAAAAGGTCTTGATGCTCTAAGAAACACAGTATCTGTGGAATTTTCCAGTCTATGTGAAGTCTACCAAACAGCCACAGATAGTTCAGAGTAATATTAAAAATGAAGAAGAAAATCTTTGTTGTCTCTTTGTTAGCCCTCTCTGCCCCTTCTCGTGAAGACATTGGTGCTGTCACTCCTCTGTCCTCTATGGCTTATATTTTACCTTCATGATTTCATTATGTTTTTCTAACTCCAAATACTCAAATACTTCTAGAACAATAGTATGGCTGCCTCGCCAGCCAATCCTAACATTAATCCTCGTTTCATAATTTTAAAGGCCAGAAGGAACAATTGTGAACGTCTAATCTGACCTCCTACCTAATATAGGCTATCAAGTTATAACTAGTGAATCCTGATGTTTTAATTATATTCCAGTTGGGAAATTACATTACAGCTACCTACATTTTCCCATACTGCCTGTTGGTTAAGGCATTCATTCTTCATTTCCTACCCTGAACTAACATGTGGCATTACTCCAAGTTATTTAAGCAGAGTTGTCTTCCATCCAGAAGTCATTACATTCCAGTAATGGGGAAGTGATCCATACAGCCAAATTCTCACTTTACATAAAGGAAACTATAATCCTTTGGCTATCCCTTGATGTGAAGATGATGTCTGCCATGAGAGCTCATTGGTGGGATTTTTAAATGGCTAAGAAGCCCAAATCAAGCCCTGAAGATTATCCCACAGAAGTGACAGTGTAATCTTGGAGGAGAAATAGTTGTTGGCTGAACTGTTGTGCCCTTTCTTTCCTCCTTTGTTGCTTTTCTGTCTCATGAGCACATCTGTTCTCCTCAAAGTGAGCTGTGGCTTGGTGTATGGTGTAGGATGTGTCGCCTGTGTGTTCTGTTCTGCACCAAGTCCTCCCAGTTTGTTAGGTTGATTCCTCCCTTTGTAAGATGTACTTTCAGTATGTCTTCTGCTTCTGCTGCCCTCTGCAAGCCCTTTTTCCCTGTGGCCAGCCCAGTGGAGCTGGTATTTCATGACCTGCGCTTCTATATTGCTGATGTTGGCTATAGAGAGAATGCTGATATTAGTGCATCAGTCGTTCCAGCTGATCCTGAGAAACCTCCTGAGGCACCGCTGCTGGAACCACTCCAACCGCTTGAGATGTCGTCGTTAGGTTACCCAGGTCTCACGCCCACAGAGAAGGGTGGAGATGACAACTGGCTTGTAAACCAAGTTCTTGGTGCCTGTTTGCAGATCCCATTCATTGAAGGCTCATTTGAGTAGTCTTCCAAAGGATGTGCTGGCAAAGCAGATCCTGTATTCAATTTCTGTGTCAGTGTTGGCTGTTTGGGGGTTTCATTTGGGGGTTTTCCAATGTTGAGAAAGAGACCCAGGCTGTGATAGGCATCTGCAAAAAGAGTTATGGTGCTCTGCAGGTTGGCTTCTGTATGTACGAGAATGATGCAGTCATTCAGTGATGCCAATTCTCGTGATCTTAGATTTTGTTTGGAGATATCGGAGACTGAGGAGCTGGCCATTCATACAATACTCAATCCTGGATGAGAATCAGGATCACAACAAGGTAAATATAGAAGAGTGTTGGAGAATGGCACAACCCTGCTTGACACCAGCGAAACTGATGAATAACTAATCTTTGTGTGGGAACTAAAGAGGTATTGCTATCGTCTCCGTTGCAGGGAAGATCCTTGCCCAGATCTTACTAAACTTCCTCCTCTCCCTTGCCAAGGAACTCCTTTCCAAATCACAATGTAGCTTCAGGTCATCCCATGGTACAACTGACATGATCTTCATGGCATGACAGATTCAGGGAAAGAGCAGATACCAACACCAGGAACTGTTCATGGCATTCATCAACCAAACCAAGGCTTTTGACACTATCAGTTGTGATGCCCTATGGAAGGTGGGTAGGTTTGGCTGTCCAGAGAAATTCATTTCCATCATCAAACTACTCCATGGTGGGATGACTGCCACTATTCTATGCAATGGCTCAGAGACCAAACCATTCATCATTCACAACTATATTAGAGTCTGTGGAATCACATTAGCTTACACCAGATCAGAATTTTCCATCCTTTTCGATGGAGTTTGTAAAGTGCTTTGGACTCTTTGGATCAAGAGTACTATACAGTATAAAATGTCAGAAATAATTATTAGTGGTACTAGCATAGGTTGTAAATTAGACTTTGTACAACTTGGTTTTGTTTTTGTAACAGTTTTGGTTATATTAGCATATAGCAAAGCTAATCATACAGATAATTTCCTTGTCCATAAATAAATAAACTTATTTTTCTGATTTTACATATTTTCTGTTAATAAATATGGCATTAGTAATGAATACATGGATGGATATTATGTCATTCTGTGATTTTGCATTTTACCCACTATCTCTTCTGCCTGACATGCTAATAAGCCTACGTGTTAAGCCAGAAAAAAGCAATTTTCTCCTTAGGTTAATTTCTTTGGGCTCCCCACCTGAAGTTGGGAGTTGCATATACAATCTAATTTGTATTTAACTGGAGGAAATTTAGTTAGTTTTAGGCAGAGCTGATGTAATGCAAATCCTTACTGGTATATTAGGTGTCTTGCACTACCATGCAAGTGATGTTTTCCTTTCAAAATCAATTTTAAAGTAGAAGAATAGGAGATATTTGGTTTTCCCAGAAGGAGGAATATAGCAACAATGGATATGCCAATATCTGTTCTCACAACAAAAAATGACAAGGAAGTCTATCTTTCCAAAGACCATTTAAATCAGATTTCCAGCTCGCTAACTTAGCTCATTCTAAAGAATCTGTAAAAGAGTGCCGAATGGGTTAATAGCTGCATTGTAGTGGTCTGAAGTCACAGCTGCAGCAGATGTGCAGCATAATGGGGTGTTAATTGAGTAACAGGTGAACAAAGTTAAGGATCATAGAGTTAAGGGCTTAATGAAGGAAGAGTGTGAATTCCAAGCTCTGTGACAAAAAATAAAAACAAGCTATAATGTACTTACTTCTGTGCTAGATTATGTGTTGGAGAAGCAGGAAGTGAATCTTTACACTCTTTTTTCTCTTTCATTATATATTTTATAAAAATACTTTATTTGAATAAAATGCTGCCGTCATAATTAATATTTAGCCAGATTATTTATAGAGTGGCAAATTTTCTAATTATGCAGACTTGACATTGTTGACTTCTACTGTTATTCAGCCTTTTGATGAAATTTTCTTCCTGTTGGCCTATGTCAGAGAGTCAGCTCTACTTGAGGAAGGAGAAATTCAGTGGCTTATTATGTTGGGTAGCAGGTATATGGTCCACCCAAGAGCTGACACACTTTTCAAGCCTGATCCCAAATTGTTCAGTGGGAATGTAGAATCAGGCCCTTCAAAGCCAAAGCTGTGTAGCTTCTCCAGATGACTTGATACAACCCCACTGAAAGGCTCCCATGGAATTCGAATGACTTTGAACCAGGCCCCCAGTACAAACAGTGATTTTAATCTTTTTTTTAAAAAAAAAGTTCTTTGCTTTCATGCATAGATGTGCTAATGGATTTCATCCTTTCTCTTATTTCATGGGAAGCTGAGTTTTGAAAATAGGTCCTGTAGTAGCTTCTTAAACTGACATAAAGAGATATTATTGATAATAATTTTATATAAGTTCCCTTTATTTCAGCTGTAAATAACCATTCAGAAACTTCCTTTCTTGAAAGAATACCAAACAGCCATATCAAGTTTGGGGGCATAATTTAAGAAGTCGGTCAGGGTTCTGGCTCTGAAAATGGAAAACATTTTGACTGGATTCCAGATATTTTGCCACAGATATTTTAGTACATATTTTGTACTAGTTATTTGATATATACAGTATACGCAGTAAATTGAGGGTACACAGAACATATTCTCTACCTGGGACACTAAATGAAGAGAGTGGTGAGAAGCCTGCTAAAATAATAAATATTTTTAAAAGTGTTTTATAAACCTTAATAAATTATACCTCACAAGACCCCTTTGGTACTCTAAGGTAAATATGATTAAACCTATTTTCAGATGAAGAAATTGAAGACCACAAACCAAGTCAGAGCTGGGAATAAAATCCAGTTCATCTCCTTTGTTCTCATCCTTTAGAACAGGAATATAATTTTATTTTAAAGAAATTCAGATAGTTGACTGACTGTTTCTAAAAAAACTGTGATCCATGGAATCAACAGAGCAAATTCAGCAAGCATCTTCCATTAACTTATTTAAAATCTAAAAGTATCTGTTTAATGTGTTAAATCCCCACCAAATTTCTTCTTAGGCCATGGTTACACTTACAGGTTTATAACTGTATTGGTTATAGCTGTCCTCATATACAGCTATAGGGATAGCACTATAGCGTGGCCACACTGACACCCGCCAGCGGTATAGCATGGCCACATTTGTGGCACTTCAGGCGGCATTGGGAGCAGTGCATTAGGGCAGGTATCCCAGCATTCAGCTGGGTGCAACATGCTTTTCAAATGAGGGGGGTAAGGGGGAACGTGTTGTGTGTATGGGGAGGGAGAGAGCGAGTGGTTTTTCCCTCCTGAGAGCCCGTCAGCGCATGTCCATTCACAAAGAAGATTAGCAGGCTTTGTTTTCACACAGGCTCCCTCCTTAAACATTTGCATTGCTTATCTGCCAACTTAAGAGAGAAACGCTGAAAAGGTACTTCCGCATTCCTCCAGCCGAGTTCAAAAGAAAGGGAAGAGATGTCAATTGCCTTAAATGGCTCCAGGCATCTGAAGAGATCACTTGTAGTGCAGTGGGTGTCCACATTCTCGCCATAGCGCTACAGCGGGAGCGCTACAGCCCTTATTCCCCGTGCGGAGGTGGATTACCAGGAGCGCTATAACTCCGAGGTTATAGTGCTCTACGTGCCTCGCCAGCGTAGACGGGTAGTGAGTTATAGCGCTCCTGATGGCTTTATAGTGCTATAAAGTGCCAGTGTAACCAGGGCCTTAGTGATGTTCTTCTCAGTGAAAACCAATCAATAAAAACATGGAAACCAAACTCCTACTTTTTTGACTGCTCTGTATTTCAACAAAAGTAGCTGAATGACTGATGCCATTTTAAAAAAAAAAATGCACTGGCTGGCAAATTCTCTGCTGTATTTTAGCACTAAGCAAATTAAAAGGTCCTTCATCACAATTAACATGCATGCATCCATGTACATTCATTTGCAAGATCAAAGTCCAAATTATGAAGAAAAGAATTGAAGCTGGAAGAAAGAACCACAGTTCCCCTTAACTATAGGCCAAATCTTGCAGGTCTTACTCAGGTCTGGTCTACACTAAAGTTAGGTCAACCCAGCTTCATCACTCAAGGGTATGAAAATCCCTACCACTGAGCATCAAAATTAGGCCGACTTATCCTCCTATGTAGACAGAACTAGGTGGATGGAAGAATTTTTCCATTGACTTTGCTACCGCCTTTCGAGGAGGTAGGTTGGCATGTTTCAGTTTTAAAAAAAATACCTTTTCCAATAGAAATATATTCTATTGGAAAATTTTCAACCAACTCTATTTTTATTTATAAAGCACCATTTGTGTATATTCTTTTAAATGTTTTTTGTTCTTTATTTTTTTCATTGTGGGCAGTTTTTGAACTCTCTCTAGCTAACAAACAATTTAATGTTACAAAGAGCCATCTACAGTTTTGTGCCCACTAGAATCTACCTTAGCCTACAGACTCTTCATTTAATAATAGCAAATTAAAATGACACTATTTAAAGAACAAGTCCTGCAAAGTTTCAAATACATACGTTTTATACTGCTAGTAACCCCCTTGTATGGAACAACTGTTACTGTGTACATTTAAGAACATGCTAAAGTATTTGCAGGATTAGGGCCCAAGTTTCTAAGAGCACAACTTCACAGAAGCAATTTTATACATGGTGCTAAGAGCATTGATATTTTCCATTAAAACAGTATTTGTTCCATTGAACTGTATAAAGTCCTCAAGACTAATACATCAATAAGTGCTTTGTACATTTCCCTTGACATTTGGAGCTGATGTTTTGTTCATTGTAATAATTTCACTAGCATTGTAGGGAATCCAAAGGACCCTTGGAATCATTACAAAACACTATCTGACTTGTATTATTAAACACTGTATCTGGCCTGAAGAAGTCAATGAAATTATCATAAATGGAAGCAACTCTGTCCTAGAAACTACTACAGGGTTGATGGGAATGTTATTTGAGGACCATATTTTAAATTATGGGAACTGAGGGATTTTTTAAAAACACAATACAGTAGACTCTCGATTATCCAGGATTGGGTTAACTAGAAAGTGGATTAACCAGGATGTCAAAAAAAAAAAAAAAAAAAAAGCGTAACTCTCAGGGCCAGTTCTGGCTTTGTTGCCACCCCAAGCACAAAAAAAACAAAACCAAAAAACCCACCAGGGCACAGGGCAGCCAGTGAACCAACACCCCCTCCCCCAGCGCAGGGTTGCTGGTGAACCAACCCCCACTCTCCATATTTCCTATGGATGGTGATTATCCAGGATTTTATTAACCAGGATTAATTTTTCCCTATCATCCTGGATAATTGAGAGTCTACTGTAACTGTCTATCTGGAACTGACCTGCTAATTTTGCAGAACCTGCCTCTTGATGAAGTTAGAGAAACAAAGCTTTTATGGAGATTTAAATCAGATCCCAGTAAATACTTATGTGTATAGGGCTTAGAGCACTCACTGCCTTAGTTACATAAAGAATTGGGGGAAGGGGTTAAATACAAGAGAATGGATTTGGTCACATGGAGAGGTTGATTATAAATGCTGCACAAAGAGCATATTGTACAGGAACTCCTTGCTTAACATTGTAGTTATGTTCCTGAAATATGTGATGTTAAGTGAAACGATGTTCAGCGAATCCAATTTCCCTGTAAGAATTAATGTAAATGAGGAGGTTAGGTTCCAGGGAAATTTTTTTCACCAGACAAAAGACTATATAGATATCTATAGATCTATATAGATATATACACACATTATACATTTTAAACAAACAATTTAATACTGGTACACAGTGATGATGATTGTGAAGCTTGGTTGAGGTGGAGGAGTTAGAGGGTGGGATATTTCACAGGGAATGCCTTACTGCTAAATGAACTAGCAATTGACTGAGCTGTCAAGGGTTAACTAACACACTCTGCAACAGGAAACACCCTGTGTTTGTTTGAGGGGTAGAGACAGAGATGCACATTTTCAATTAGATATCAAGAGTGGCTTCAGAAGTACACTGCCTTGTTAATTAGATGGGGTAAACAGGGGGCAGGATCAGGGAGGAGGGACATACGATGACATTAGTCCCCCCTCTTCTTCTCTCCCCCCCCCCCCGCCCCCACCACAGCAAGCAGGAGTCTCAGGGAGTAGCTTCAAGGCAGAGGGCAGGAGCAGCACATGGCTGTGGGGGAAGGGACAGCTAAACTGCTGGCAATTGATAGCCTGCTGGGCAGCTGACGATATTAGAAGGGAGCATTGCACAACTTTAAACTATCATGTTCCCTAATTGGTTAGCAATTTAACAACAAAACAATATTAACTGGAACGACTTTAAATGAGGAGTTCCTGTATATGTGAGAGGGCTCAGATATACAGCCTGCTTTCAGGTAAAGTTAAAAACTGTCCAACTCTGCAGAAGTAATGCAAATGCGGATAAATGAATCCCATATTTTAAATATGTTCATTTGATTTTGATACCACAATATTAAAATAGATTGATAACATAAAGAGAAGCAACATCAGTGTATTCCTCACTCACACAGAGGACTCAAAGTTCAGCTCTTTGTGTCAGAGGGGAGTGAGATTTTTCCTCTCCCCATACAAAGAGAAGGGGGAGGAACCCAAAGCACCATGTTTCCTCTTTTATATCCAGTACAGATTAACTGATCCCAGTTGATTCCATGATTGCTGGGCTACAATAATCAAGGCAGATACCACGTCAGTGGAGGAATTTATTCCAGGTATAGTCTCAGCTTCAAGAAATGGAATTGAGGGGAATACAAAAATCCATTTATTTTCTTCAGAGAAGGATTTTAACCTCCTTACCTCCAAGGATTGCACACAGTTTTTGAAAGGCAAAAAACATTGGTTTCTTGTTGTGACTAATACATAAAAATACTAATTAATTATGGGTATCATATCAGAATGGAGAAATAATTCTTTGTATTTGACAACAAAGTGTGTTGGAAGGACCCTGCATCTGATTAATAAATACTAGTTTCCTTAAAGGACCATGAGTTCCAATTCCTGACAGCACCCAAATAAACTATTAGTTTAAAGTAAGGAAATAGCCAAAAACAAACGAGGAAGAAGTGTTTAGAGCTTACGATAATTCTCTAGTCTAACTCGTAAAAGGGAAGTGTTAAGGACAGAGATGCCTACAAACCTCTGAATGTCCTTGTTTGTGCTGATTTGTAAAGAACTCTTCCTCCTAAAGTAGTGGACTGAATAAGCCACTCCCCCATGCAAGAAAAAAGGGAATGTGATACTATGGAATAAGACTCAGGCCCTCAAAAGGTGTTTAATCAATGGAAAATTAATGAGAGTTCGGGGCCTTAATGTCTTAATAATAATAGTTATGAATGCAAATCTGTACAGGGATGAGCAGCAATGGCAACTGTGTGATAACCTACAGAAACAGAACCACAATGCTTTCTAGGTAAAAAATAACTCCACGTGCAATGCCTCACTGTGCAACTACCTACACAGCTCCTGTGCAGGACCAAGAGCTCCTGGCTCCACAGGTGGGAAACGGGGCTGGAAGCCTTGCTCCTGCTAACCTACCATTTCCTACTTGCAGCTGGCATCTACACCAGAGAAGACAGGCAGCCTCTGACTTGGCCTGCTGTGTCCAGAACCCCAGTTGTACAAAAGAAGAAGAGAACCTTTAGTTATCATCATTATTAACTTATCATTTTAAAGTTTCCAAAATACTTCACGTGCTTCTCAGACAACAAAGAAAATTAGTTGGCATCTGCACCAACTACTTTGCAATCTAAATGCACATGAGATATCAGGGACAAAGCAAAGCAATAGGGAAGGGAGGGCAGAGAAAGAAGGTCGGATGCTACACAAATATGATCAAGTGATGACTCCATGAGGATTGTGTACCTCCAGGGAGATCTGGGCAGTGATTTTTTATATATAAATTCCGCTTATTGTGGGCACTACAGAAAAGGAGATAACTCAGGAGGGATTTAGATGAGGATAGACTCAGACTGGCAGGATGGCTAGATGGCCTAGAAGTGACTGTGAAGAACATATGGTTCAATTTAATGCAAGAGACTTTGTAGATTATAATTGAGTAGATAATTGGGAAAGGATGATAATTGTTTATGAGATGGAGGGATTTAGTAATTATTCAAAGCTGTTTTATAAGACTTATAAATACTCTTGACAAAGGCCCAGGAGGAGCCAAAACATTGGCGCAGTCTTCTCACTACCTCTTAAGAATTAATGTTTAAACATACATAATAAATCTGTAAGTAAAATATAATGATGTGCTTAGGACAAATAGTTGTCTTGATGGTAAGATTATGAGCATCTTGAGTAGCAGAAAACTCATAAGTTTAGCTGCCCTTATGAAATCTTTTCCATCTGGGGCCAAAAACTCATAAGGATGAGCACAGGTGAAATTTTAAGCCAAACTGGAAATGGAAATCAGAACTCATTCCTGTCAGGATTTCAATCACGTACCATATGTGTAATGGTGAGTTTTGAAACTTGAATTTGACTCTCACCACTTCCTCACATACACAAGTTTGAAAGGGTTTGGATGTAATGTTTCAGTTTTGGATCAATAAAAAATGAGTACAAAAAAGCCTGTTTTACAAAGTCATTGGTAATGTCCCATCAATGTAGCTTTTTCATTTACCAAACAGTAAATTGTACATACACACACACACACGTGTTGGTCCTTTTGTAACTTATACTTCTTTTGCTATGAAAAATGAACATTGATATTACTAATTTTTAATAATTATTTAAAATTCTGGTCTGTCAACATGTGTGAATAAACAAATCTGAGGCTGACGAACAACAATCACATATACCAAATATTTCTTTTCTACAGTATGCCTCTCCAGAAAAGTCTGAACATGTATCTGAAATAATTAGATTTTGTTCAGTAATCAAACTCAATCAAATGGATTCTCTGTGAACTACTTTTATATCCACAATGAGAAATGTGTGTCATATTCTCAGTAAATTTGCATATTTTTCCATAAACCTAAAACCAATCAATTTTGAAGAGTTATGATAATATAAAGAATCTGAGGCAATTACATGTCTTTTAAACAGGGATTCGAAATGCATTTCACTGACAGTATTCATGTAGTAAAATAGTCAAAACTTCTTTAACCCTTTTAGTGACAACTCAATTAAGCTGTAATGATTGAGTCCTGGGACATTTCCTAAGGCTTAATGACTGGCTGAGAAAGTTGATAGCCTGAGGTGAAGCCAAAGGCCATTAATTCCCTCTGGTCATTAATTCCCCAGGAATTGCCTCAGGCCAATGTTGTTATTGACATTATAGAGTGATATTCTGAAGATGTTTTTGGTGTTCTCTTATTTGTTGGCAAATAAACTGTTTATTAAATAATTATATTTTAAACAGTCCCCTTCATCCTCTATAGGAGAATAGGAAGTTCTCTTTCCATAGCTTAAAATGATAGCTGGCAGGGGGCTGGAGAAATCTCTCCCACAGGTAGATTGGTAAATTAGTGGTACTATATTTCCCCAGAGATTAGGCTAAATATTTAATCCTCAAATGCAATTGTCAAATGTGGGCACAGGAGATTCATTTTTTATAAAGAAAAGGGAATAATGCAAGGTGCTGTGGGTTGAGCTTAGTGACTTTTTCTTAAAACTTACTTTGCAATGAGGTTCTGTTTGGTTATGTATCTTTCACTTTGACTGACACTAAAGACCCTTTCCACATTTACCAGCCAGTTTCCAGGGGTTCCCAAACTTGTTCCATGGCTTGGGCAGGGTAAGCCCCTGGCTGGCTGCAAGATGATTTGTTTACCCGAGTGGCCATAGGTTTGGCCGCTTGCAGTTCCCACGGGCCGCGGGTTCACCATTGCCGGCCAATGGGAGCTGTAGGAAGTGGTGGCCTAGCCCACGCTGCTTCATACAGCTCCCATTGGCCGGGAACGGCGAACCGCGGCCAGTGGGAGCTGCGAGCGGCCGAACCTATGGCCACTAAGGTAAACAAAACATCTTGCAGCCAGCCAGGGACTTACCCTGGCCAAGACACGGAACAAGTTTGGAAACCCCTGGTAGACTTACCTTTTCATAGGCAAGTTTTCAAGAAGACATCCTGACCCAGAGAAGAAAGTCCAGACCAGGCTCTCGGGTTCTGAGCAGGCAAGGTGAGCATCAAATTTTAGCCTATAATCAATTTTTCAAAGAGATTTCTGCCCAAAGAGATGGCTTCCAACACTGGCTAGAGCATAGGAACTAGGAGAATGCAAGAAAGAACTGTTTCAGTAAAGTATTTCCTTTCTCTTGTTCCTGGTTGCGCTATTACCATCATTGATGCTCAGGAAATCTTTCTTATCCCCTGCCACTGGTTACTGAGAGTTGGAACAAAGGACATACACGTGCAAAGGACCAGGGTGATGAGTCCCCATACTTTCTTTACCTAGACAATGCCAGACAAGAGCAACACAAAGCATCCAGTTAAGCAGTATTACAGCTTCTTTACATCATCGAAACAGTACACAGCAGATTAAGTGTACTGATGAAACTAGTTCTTTACTTGCATTTGCATTGTTAAAGGACTGTGTTAATGACAGTGGGAAAGGAGATTAGGGAGAGCCCTAATAGTAAGAGTTCCTGAGTCCCAATACCTCATGGTTTAAGGGCTCCTGCTGTGCATCTGTCTAGTTTCCTTGGCCATGCTGCCTTGATGTGCAGTGAAACCAAGGCATCCCTGCCATGAATAGCCTTTCAAGCACAGATGCCCTAGCTAGCATCTGGTCATGGAAACTTTTGAAGAGCAGTGAAGTTATGCTGAGTAATCTACCAAGGAATTCTTGAAACATGTCCAGTTTCTCTCATACTTCTGGCATTACAACCAATATAATTGTTGCACACAACTTAGCTGTAAAGGGGGAGTGGTGATTAGTTGTGTTCTGATGCCACTATGGCCCTAAAGAGTTTCCTGAGTTGTTGACCTGACCTATCTGTAGTTTACATAATCTTAACAATGAGATACAACAATCACTAATGGTTTAAATTAATTACAAGCTAATTTCTTCAAGTGTAGCCTATGCACAAGATTTCAATGGCTTTTAACTATATGGAAAGTTTGAATAGTCTGCATTATTTCATTATTTAGATCATTTTGGACAAAGAAGAGATTGACACACATGTTAATTTTATTAAAGGATCCAGGCTTTAATTAATTTAAGTCATAAACTAATTAGCATCTTTTCTTTTAAATTCTCAGAAAATTGGTTCAGTATTCAAAGAGTAAGTGCTATAAGTTTGGGGAGGATGTGCATTTTGCATACATAGCAATGAGGTGGAATGCCTCCTTTAAGTGTAAAATGGAACTCATTCCTAACCATGGATTAGTGATTTGGCCTCATTAATGTAAGAGCTAGATAAGGGACCAGCAACCTTTGGCATGCAGCCTGTCAGGAAAATCCGCTGGCTGGTTTATCTGCAGCATCCGCAGGTTCGGCCGATCGCAGCTCCCACTGGCCGTGGTTTGCCATTCCAGGCCAATGGAGTCTGCAGGAAGCAACATTGGCTGACGGATGTGCTGGCTGCCACTTGCCACAGCCCCTATTGGCCGGGAATGTCGAACTGCGGCCAGTGGGAGCTGCAATTGGCCGAACCTGTAGATGCTGCCAGTAAACAAACCATCCCGGCCTGCCTAACGGGCCATGTGCCAAAGGTAGCCTCTAATGATGCACAGAGGCTACATTAGATGCTGTGGTGTGGGATAGCTACCTGATCTCTTCCCTAGCCTCTACACTACTTTTAATGTGTTTTTTCTTTAAATAAGCAGATTCCTACATTACTGGCAAACTTTAAATTACCTCCACTCTGAGGTAAACAAATTGCATCTGTCTTACTGGTAACAATTAAAAATGGTTTATAGTTTCTTTACCATTATCATCTGTGTGTAATATGTCTCATCTGGAAGGCCTAAAATTGCCTTTCAAGAAATATGCTTATTCAAGAAAAAAAATAGGTGAAAAAAAGGTGTCTACTATATGCTTGATAGTGAGGAAAGCACATTTGTTCAGAATACATTTGAGACTCAGTTCAGGAGGAGGTCATGCTTGTGAAAATATTACCATTGCAATACTGCCAAGGCCATGACTGAAGGCAGGTTGACTGTGTAAGAGCTAGTATGTTAAATATCTACAGGAGCTATGTACCTTGGGCACCTAACTTTTCTAAACATTTTTGCTAATTATTTGTTCATGAGTTAGAGTCTGTTCATTTTTTTTTCGTATGTGCATCTCTTTGCTCTCCTCTGACCCTTTTTGACTCATGACTGCCACCACCCCTTCACCACCCCACCTCCCCCAAACACACTCTACCTCACGTCCTGAATGATTGTCAGACTTCATCAGAAAAAAAAGTCCTGTTGTTGAATACTAACTTATGGAAGTACTGTGAGACAGCTCTATTGTATTGTGTACTTAATGTGTACTTGAAAAATGACTTTAAATGAGGTAGAAGTCATTTGTAAATAGAGTCATCAGTAGCATGAATGAAGATAGCCATATGGCTGAAGTACAGTAGTAAATATATAGAGAATATGTGATGGAGTCATGTGGTATAAAAGTCTTACTGGCACAAGTTTTGCAAGGACTCTGTTTATAACAAATGACATCACCACAAGTGATTTGTATAGTCTTTCTAAACAAATACTGGTGTTAGCATGGAGATTGATCATTGGAGAGGGTTCAGAAAAGAGCCACGAGAATAATTAAAGGATTAGAAAACCTGCCTTATAGTGATAGATTTTAGGAACTGAACCAATTTAGTTTAACAAATAGAAGGTTATGGGGTCACTTTACTACAATATATAAGTATCTACAGGGGGAACAATATTTGATAATGCGCTCTTCAGTCTAGTAGTAAAAGGGATACAATGGCTGGAAGTTGAAGCGAAAGAACTTAAAAATATACACCTTATTTCCAATTTGAAGAGTAAGTGTGTTTAACCATTCAAACAATTTAGGAAGGGTCATGGATGATTCTCTATCACTGGCAATTTTAAAATCTAGATTAGTTGTTTTTCTAAAATATATGCTCTAGGAATTACTTTGGGGAAATTTTATGGCCTGCGTTATATCTCCTAGATTCTTATCTGGGAATCTAAGGATCTATTAATAAAGGAACTAAAGTGATTCATCAGCTATACTTTACAACAGTTATTCTTTCACCTAGTTAAGATTTCTATACTACCAAACCAGTTCTGTGTAAGAATGTTAGAAAACCCAGTAGAATTATTGAGTTGGCAAAGTGAGGCTAGCAATCTACAAGTCTAGAACAAAGTCAGTTTATGTCATCATTTGTTAAATACAAGCATGAGTGATGATTATTGTGACCGCACAATATTTTATATATTCATATTGTGATACTTTTGAAAGAAGAAGAAGAAATCCATTCTATGTTTACTGTAGTTTATTTCTCTTCTGAAATATATTTCACGGACATGTCCAATGTCCTCTCCTTTTGCAAATGACTAATGGCAGAAGGTAACTTTGGAAATGACATTGCAATGTAATCATCCCCATTGTGTATTGTGGTTAAAATTGATTAAAATAATATTGAAACTCCCCCAAGGGATTATGCAATTATAAGTCAACTCCCAAATGGAAAAGATTTTTGAGAACTTGGCAGATGTCTTAATGAAAATGAAGCATTATAGTAATATATTAGTGCTATTTGTATATTATTGACAGCCAAATCACTAAACTATATAAATTACTGTCCAGGAGAATTGTTGGATTGCTTTTCTTTCAGGAGATGCTTAATCAAATATTACTTTTAAAAACTCACTTGTTTCATTTTGGTTTTGGTTTTTGATATGCACATTGATAGATAAATGATTAAATTCTGAGTTTTGGTTACTCATTTGCTTTGAATGTTGACAGTTTAAATATTTCGATCTACATCCATATTGCTTTATTACAGAATAAATTCAGACTAATGCCACACGCTATTGCATGCAATTCTGTCATAAAATATAGTGGAGGCCTCACAACTTTGTGTTTCCTTTAATAAAGCTATTTTATGTGGCATTTCTTCCTTTAAGAGTTTTTGTAGAGAAATAATATTGACCTCAAAGTGTGAGTAACAGATATAGCCATTTAACAGGACAGATAATCATATTTTGCAATTTCACACAGGGATTTTTAATTGATTTAAAATTTGTTGCTGTGTTAAGCATTTACCTAAAAGTGTTTAATTTTTGCCATGCCTAGAGGATCTGTATCTATCAACAAATAGGGTAAATTTATTTTAACAGTTTTATTCCTATATCAGGAATTTCTGTTTCACCGAATAAGAAATAAACTACCTGCTGGCAACTACACAATATTTTAGTCTCTAATTCTAAAAATACACTGTATTTTAATACCATTTTTTAAACAGATATCAATTTTTATGGAGCAGTACATGAGTTGTTGATGGATAAATCACCCAAGCATGGTTAAAGAGACCCTAATATCCAGATGGTACCAGATCCATTTAATTGTATCCTCTGACCTCATCTCACCTGAGCCTGCATTAAAATCATAATACAGTTCAAGTGTAAAAATGATATACTGTTTATTCGTCCTGTTTATAGAGGGGCAAACACACAGTTAAATTCATATGTCGAAAATTAGTGTAGTCATTTGAAAAGGTTGAGTTAGATCAAACGGACTCTCAGCATTTTATTTGCCCTTTCTTATTTAAATAGCTATATTGCTATAGTTGGACATTTTTAAACGATAGGATGTTAAGAAAGAGGTGAAACAGCTTACTGAACATGCAAAAGATTGACTGCTGTATTAGCCACAGGAAGCCATCAAGCATTGTTTGATAATGAAGGGAACAATTCATTTTATTTTTAATTTGTACAATGCACATTAAGGCAAAACTTTTCATATAGTAAAATCCATTGAAAATAGTTTAATATTTTGGAGTATATAACCCAGCAATCCTCTCTATAGGTTCCATTTTCATTAGTGTAAAATAGCTGCATGATGTTTTCTATGGTCCTTACATTTCTAAGCAGTTTATCTTTCATAAATCACAAAACTGAACCTCTCTTCTAACAACTAGTTTCACTGTTTCCATTTCCTTTACTTTTGTCAAGACAGTTTTCCAACAGAAACTGAATTAGGAAAAAGTTATACGCACATACAGACACAAACAGATTGCCAACAGAATATTGTTTTTAATAATATTATCACATATGGAGGAAAACTTGATATAATTCTGTTTTATTTTTGTCCCGTTTTGAGCAAGCAGAATAACTGATTTTTAAAGGCATCTGGCAATTCATATACTAAGATCAAAACTACCATGTGATTCTCATGCTTTTATGGTCAAATGGTCACTCTTAAAAAATACAGATGCCCCCCACAAAAATACTCTGGGCCCGATGCCCCAATATTTGTGTCCACAAACTGGAAAATTACATGTGTAAAGAATAAGTTAAGCATAGATTGCACAATTTATATTCAGATAATTGTGCTCTGAGTCCCAATATAAGCCACTGTGAAGCAAAATGAGTACCCTCCTGCTGTCCAGAATGGTACAGAAGCCTATGTTCCAGACCTCAACTTGATACACAATGCAAGAGAGAAGTTAAGTATAGACGTGTACCACAGAATAGACATGTACCACAGGTCCCAGCCCTCAGCAGAATGGAGACTGCCAGAGCATTCATTATCTAGCACACTACTGAAGACTTATGAGAACTTCATTAATGCAAAAGTACAGGAATATTATTTATTATTTATTTCTTTTAAAATAGCCCCTAGATGCCACAACCAAAATCAGGGCTGCATTGCGCTAGGCAATGTAGTCCCAGCCTTGAAGAGCTCAGTAAAAGTGAGCTCATCCATTAAGTTCAATGCTCAGATACCACACTGATGGGTTCGTTACTACATCTAGATAAGTAGACCAGATTCGCTTTTTAAAAATCCATCATGTAATTAGCATAGAAGAAGGAAAATTACATTCTGGAGAAATATTTTAATGATCTGATTTGCAGCTACAAAAGCATGGAAATTCAGAATTAAGGCACAACTCATGACCCAGAAACTTTCCTCATCTCACACTGCTGAGGGTTATTTTACTTTAAGCAAATGCATAAGTATAGGTCTGCTACAGATATAGATCTGCAAAATGTCAGCTTGGAATTTTTGTCCTTAATTCTAAATTTCCCTGGTTTGATGGTTTATGTGAAATCCTTAACATTACCCTTTAACATACTATTTGTGGTTGGTGATTAAGTTTTGTGGACTTGTGATTAAGAGTAATTAATTATCCATACTAATTCCAAACTTAACAACACTAATGAAATTTCATGTGAAATGAAAAGTAACTATTAACATGTGCATCTACTTAGCAGCTTGTCTTCATTATGCAATAAACAGAAACTACGTATTATTCTTTGTTACCATTCTAACCAAGGACTTGAGTTAGAATGTTGGAGTAAGCATAAAGGACAAGATGGAAGAGACAAACAAATAAGCAAAGAGACATACCTAAATTATTACAAATGTATTTACGGAGCTAGGTTAGCAGTTTTACTGCAGATATACTAGATTATAGAGAAAATTGAATAATTTATCCAGCAATTTTCACATAAGCAATATTATTAAAAATGAAGACATGAAAGAAGAGGTTAGTTATAGTGGAGAATATATATAGGCCATGAATAAATGTATTAGGCAGTAAGAATAGTGAATGTTTTAGTAGGTTTAGACTAGATTAAAAAACTATATTTGATTTCTACGAAGTCTTAAAATATCTGCTGGGAAGAAGCATTCCCCACAATTGGCAAAATCAGAACACGTTTATCTATTTACACTTCAAGTATTTTTTGAATGAGCAATTCCTTGACACAATAGCCAGTCATAGTTGGACTTACGCAATTCCATCCAGACATTTGTGTGTGCTAATATATGATTGCAAACATCCAAACTACATGCACCTGTACATGGCAGTAAGGCACCTAGCTATCCATGTGAAAGTTGGCACCCAACTGTCCAGGGACATGTGCATATATCCATTTGGAACATGTGTCGAGAATCTGCACATATAGGGCTTTATTCTAAAGTTCACACCAGTTTATATCAGGAGCAATTCCATTGAAATCAGGAGTTACTCCCAGGTAAAATATGTATGAGACAGAATCAGATTCATCGGCTGGGCATGTACAATGTCTGCTTGCAAACATATATGCCTAACTGTGAAAATCTGGCTCAGTATCTCTTCTGACTAGATTGAATAAAGGGAGTTAAGAATAAGGAAAAAAGGAAGAAAGAGGAATTAGTTTCAGCAAACAAAGATGACTGATTTAAAGTTTCAGAAAGCTCAGGAGTTGTCTAAATCATTTGTTTAGCGGGCCACATTCATCTTTTGACTTAATATTTCCAAGTTTATAGGAAGATTGAACAGGAAATTTATCTGTACAGAAAGACTGTTTTCCTTCAGTGATATACCACTGTACATTTGATCCTAGTTATGGCACTCCTGGTGTTGGTCTATGTGGATGGTCCAGGTGAACCCTGGACCCTCCAAGCTAAAAACATCTGCTGCTATTACTTGAGTAGTACATTCCCCTGTCAGCAGTAGCAGACTCACTAACCTCTTAAGTTGGTCAGCAAATAGTGAGGGTCATTCTACTGCCATAGGCTACAATTACATACACACCAATTTACTGTTAAAAGTGGAAACAGTAGTTTGTGTGGTTGTGTGGTTTTTCTATTTTTAAAATTAATTTCCTGTTCAGATGTAGGATCATAAGCTCCTTGGGACAGGGACCATGTTTTTGTTCTGTATTTGTACAGTGACTAACACGGGATCGGCAACCTTTGGCATGCAGCTCGCTAGGGTAAGCCCCCTGGCAGGCTGGGCCAGCTTGTTTACTTGCCACATCCACATGCTCGGCCACTCGCAGCTCTCACTGGCTGCACTTCGCTGTCCTAGGCCAATGGGCGCTGTGGGAAGTGGTGTGGGCCGATCCCTGAACTAACAAAATGGGGTCTGTGAGTCATGACTGGGGCTCCTAGGCACTATTGCAATAGAAAACATAATAATAAAATAATAAAAATAAATTGGACAAAAAATTTTTCTGGATTATACCAGTGAAACTGCCTATTGGCTCATTAACTTTAGTTTCAAGACTAAAATTGTAAAAGTGATCCTCAAACTACACATATTTTCTCATCTCTAGCTGCTCTGTCTAAACCAGATCCTGAAGGAGACACAAAAATCTCTTCCGTTAGGTTAGCATGTTCATTAAAACAATGCTGGAATTTTCCACACCTCTGAGCAACGTACTTATACCATCATACGTTTGTAGTGTAGACAAGGGGTAGGTATGACCAGGCAATGAATCCTAGGCATGGCTTCGCTAGCTGCACAAGGCTGCATTCACTCAAAGAGCATCAACTAAAAATAGTTTTTAGGCTACATATTCATCTGTCTGGGTTCCATTTTACATAATTTCAGAACCTGTTCCTTTTCTTTGTTTTGCCATGGGGATAAATACATTCAGCTTATTTAATCTTACATTCACAATTATTTTCTCTAATGAAATCCACAGTACTGCTCTAACTCTGGTCTCTATAAAAACTTCACTGTGCTGTGAACTTCTGGGTTCATCAGTTAGGGTTACAAAGTTGACTGAAGATTGGGGTTTGTACTAAATACATTTTAAACAAATTGTGCAAGAATACTGTATGTCACTTCCCATTATTCTTTGTTTTCAGTTGAGGTTGCCCTTTATATCAAACCTATTGGTGTTTAGTCCATTATGCCTTTATTAGAGAAAGCTTCACAAAATGCTAAAACTAAAGAGGGAGTTAAAAGTTTAAAGTTCATAAAGACTTCAATACATATTTTATAACCCTTAGTATACTCTACATTTTTCAAGTAAAGCCATTAGAAAAAGTATTATGGCCTGCACCCTTTTAACCTACACATGTTTATATGTAACATTTTTTCTGGATTCTAGCATTCCATAATGAGGCTCAATGAAGGTTTTTGTTCAGAGCAGAAAGTACAAGGAATTGCCCAGATTATTGAATAAGTATGTTCTTAACAAGAACTGTCACTCTTCCCCTCATCTCTGACCCTTCGAAATGAGGGAATCTGCAATCATCTCATTCCTCTGCATAACTAAGGCACTTACACTAAGACCCTACATCTCTCAGCAGGGGAAGAGTTGGTGTGATGGGGTGTGACTCACCACTGCGTCACCTCCTCCTGGCTGTCCCAGGGATTAGCTCTCTAGCCTGTGTGCCCTCTTCTGGTGGTGTCTCACAACCATCACTTCTGCTCCAAGACTCACATCACTTCCAGGACCGCAGCATCCTCTTCATGACACAGCCCTCCAGCTGTGGCATACTCTATTCTCCCACTTCCAGGGTAACAGCAGTCCTCTGTCCAACCATTTCCTTCATTGGCAACTGCACCCAATTGTATGGCCACTTCCTCAGTGACTGGGTAGGGTAGGGAGGGGATTACCTCTGAATTCCAGCCCAGGGACCCTGTAGATGGCCACCAGTTGCTGTGTCCTCTCTGACTCCTCAGTTCATTTATGTGGGCCAATTCCCCACAGCCTCCCAGCACCTTCTTCACCCTTACCTCAGTGCTTCAGCCTGTCAGTCTTAGCAACTAGTCAGGTGCTCTCTCTAGCTTCCTCAGTCCCTGCTGGCAGCACTGTTCTGTCCAGGGTTGCTGGCTCTCCTTTCTCTTGCCAGGAGCCTGATCTTCCTTCCTCAAGCTCTAGACAACCACTGCCTCTGCTCTGCTCTGCCCTGCAGCTCTTCTTATATGGGCCTGCCCAACCCTTACTGGCTGCTCCTCACAGCCCCTCTCCTATTGGATGCTTTCTGTGCAGCCTCCCCAGGACTCCATTAACCCCTTACTAGCCAGTGAGAGGCAGATGCCCCATCGTAGTGGGCTACATAACTATGTATGACTTCAACTAGTGGAGTAACTACACTCATAGTACATTTCTCCCTCCATAAGGCTCCCTCCCTTGAGCCCCAGCCCCCGACCCTCCCTCACCAAGGCTCCTCCCCCAAAGCCCTTGTCCCACTACTTTCCTCACTAAGATTCCCCCTCAGAGCCCTGCTCCCCAACTTCCCCCACAAAGGCTCAACCCCCAAAGACCTTGTCCCCACCGCCTCATGTATCCTTCCAAGGCTCCAACTCCAGAGACCCTGCCCCCATAACCCTCAATTTCCCCTTGTCAAGACTCCATCCACAGAGCTTCTTTACACACACACACACACACACGCCAAGATTTTGTTTCCCTGAAGATCCTTCCCTGAGTTTGTGTTTCACATCTCAGTTCTGTTCTGATCCTCATACTTGAACCTCCTTCATGAGGGGAGGAGGAGGGGCTACTGCTGAGCTGGGGCTGGGGTTCAGACTGTCCTCTGGAGCTAGCTCAGACCCTGGTTTCGCTGGCTTGGAATGAACTGTGTTCCAGAGAGCAGCATCCTTCCTGCCAAGCAGGGGGTCAGAGTGACTACTGAAGGCTGCAGCTACCTCCTTCCTATACATTTGATCAATCAGATCATCAGATCGGTACGATACATTGTTGAAGAGCGCTGAGCTGCAGTAATAAACTGCCTCAAGCTTTTCCCTCTGCCTCCTTCTGCAGCCTCCTACCTCCCCTCCAAGTGGGAGCCCACGTTTATTGGACAGAAACAGTGTTATGAATCCAGTGTTGAAAGTTGTGAAAGTCCCATATATAATTTAGACAAGGCCTTCAGTGCTTTCTACCTTCAATTTATTTGTCATTAATTACAGTCACTAGACTACCTGGTTACAACCTGACTGACAGAAAGCCAGGGCTGGTCATTTAGGTGCTTTTGAAAATCCCACTAGGCACTGATCTGCATCTTTAGGTACCTACATACCTTTAAAAATCTAGCCCTAAGTGACCTACTTTACATGGGAAGCCACAGTTCCTGAACTGTGGAGAGGCAGTGGTAAATTCAGTTGTGATATAGCAGGAATACCTCAAAAATCTTATAAGGGGTTGACAAACTTGGTGAATCTGCCAATTAACAATCACCCTAAAATCCATAAAAATTGCACTGCTCCAACACAATTAATCAACAACGTCTAGTCAGGCGAGAATGTGGAATTTATAAACTAATCACATGCATATTTTTCAAAAGTGCTGCTTAAACTAACAGATCCATAAATCTCGTATTTTCCAGTTTTGGCAGATTCTCCATACTTAGACTCAAGTCTTTTGGGAGATATGTAAAATCATATAGTCACAACATTTGAAAACCTTTTCTGGGAGATTCAGGATGTGCCATACCTGCCATTAATTATTGTGGGGCCTGAGAAGAAGACCATGCAGAAAATTCTAGCTCTTGAAATGAAGATAGACATTTAATGAAAGAGAATTGAATTTAATTACCAACATCCAGTTTCATCATCAAATTTCAATCATCTCATTCAACATAGGATTCATAACACTATACATTTGAAAGCCAAAATGAACCATTATGATCATAGAATGTGAATTCCTGTATAACACTAGGCAGGATTAAGAGTAATATACTATGAAACGCAGCAAAGAATTTATATAGCCACTGACAGAAGGGCACCATATGATTGTGGGTTCTCACCAGATTGCCAAGTTGTAACAGTCAGGAAGAGGCTCTTCTGCACTTTCTCTAGTAGGGTCTGGCTCTGCATGTTTACTATGGGGCTTCAGTCTGAAGTATACATCTGCTTCCTTTAGTGCATTGCTTTGAGTGGCAAATCGTGTCGGCATTCTGATTCTGTATTTGTAATCTGTGCTAGAAACAGTCTTTGTTGGATCCAAAAGTGAGTGAGGCATGTGTATAAACATTTTTATATAAACATATTCCTTGATGCACTGCATATACTTGTTAATAGCTTTTCTTCTAATAAATAATTTTTAGATTTGAATAATTTTTTTAATAGCTGTATATCCAAATAGCAAGCGAAAATACAATCGGATAACTGTCAGTCTCCCAGGTATAGCTGGATTTTATTCCCTATTTGTTTCTGGACTCTGAGAATAAGCCAATAGATTTTGGAAGAGGAATATCATATTGGTCATATAAACATACTTATTTAAAAAGCAAGATAAAGAAAGAAACCAAACTGTGTAAGATTCCAGACACCAGCACAGCATTAATTTACATGTTGTTTACAATTCTGTTGACTCTGTTACATAATTAAAACTGCTTTGTTGCCAGTGAAATTTTCAGTTTTCATGGCACGTACTATATAAGGCCTTTGAGTTATGCTATCAGAAATAAGCCACGTGACAATAATTTTAGAAGTGTAAAAAACAAATGAAATGTGTATCATTACCCATACTTATCTCAATCATTGGTGCAGGAATAGATTCGTGAAGTAGCACTGTAACAGGTTCTGTCTTTGGTTTTTGTCATAGGAAAGTTGTACTGGTCATGTTTCATGGCTTACTATTGCACTGTTCTTATTACACGATTTGTCATAAAAACTGAAGTTTTAAGGAGAGTAGTTACAAAACCTGCTTTTTTTTGGTACACTCTGTGAAAATCAGCATAATGCAGTAGAGCTCCTTGACTTCCCAGTTCTAGGATTTGAATAGCTGGCTTGCCTCAATCTGCCCCTTTTTCACATCCTCAGTAACCCATGACAAAGAGGTAGAGTGGCTATTCACTCCAAACAGAGAATATTCCAAGTGGTTCAGTCAACAACTGTTCTTTCACAAACTACACTGTGTATTAAAATTCCGGGGGTAGATCTGCTGCTGATGTACATTTTCACAGCATCTCAATGACAATTTACATGAGCTGAGGCTCTTCCCCAGTGGACAGGCTGTTCTTATGCTAACTTCATGGGGCTGTAGTCCCATTAAGTGAAATTCTGGACCATTGAAGTAATTGACTCATTCAGAGCTTTGCTACTGACTTCAATGGAGCCTGTACTCACCCACAACTTCTGTGGGACCACTCATGTACTTGAAGTTACCTTGCTCAATCAAGACCTAAATGTGATGTGATGTGGAGATTAAGGTGAGAGCAGCATAATTATTTTGTCACTTGTGACCTACGTCAAGACTATAGCTCAGGTTTCTGAGGCTACCTCAAGACAGTAACTCTGGTTTTCTAAGGTGAAGGGAAGGCTAGTGAATCACTCAGCCCCTAGGCTGAGTTTCAACCTTTGAATCACAGGCAAGGAGCAGATTTATTTTTTGATTGCTGGAATTTAAGGCACAAAAATCAAAGCACTAACTCGTTGATAGTGACAAAAAGCTTACACAACAGCAGCCTGTGCCCCTTGCCATTCACAAAACATATGCTAATTGGAGGCAAATATCATTTATCCTGAGCTAGACTTGCAAAGTCAGATCTGGTTTATAAATAGTAAAAAGGATGCCTGCTATTTTTAGTGGATGGCAGAGTATAGAAAAATCACTATTGACTTTGTGAATTTATAAGTAGATACCAATGACGACAACTTTGGTAAACATCCAGGATCCTCTCTTTACTGAAATAAATCAACTCATATTAAGACATGCAAGCTGCTGACTAAAGCAATGTGTAAAATATATTTTTAAAATAGATAATCCTTTCTGAAGCTAATACTGAACAAGGACCAAATCTTGTAGTCATTACTCAGGCAAAACCCTTACTGAAAAGAAAAAAGGACAACAGGTTTTCGTCCAATATTGTACTAAAAAGTTTCAGTGCTAAAGAAAAAAAATATATAGGCCAGATACTCATCTGGTGTAAAACAGTGTAGCTCTTCAATCAAGCTATGCTGATTTACACCATCAGAGGGTCTGGCTCAGCACATGTTCAGTCTCTTTGTCTTAGACTAATCACAAATCTATCAGTGCACTCTGAAAACAGCCAATGAGTTTCCAAAACCCCAACAACCATTTTTATTGAAATATATTAGCTGAAAGAAGCCAAATTAGAAGAAAAAATGAGTTCTAAATTTCTGATATCTTAATACAATAGTTCTAGCACTTTGCATCAAGCCTAATACCACTGTTTCTGACTAAGATAGGATGGCTTTCTGGTCTAATGGTGCTCTGTTCAGTGCTGCTTCCTTCACATCTGGTCGCCAAAGAGTCACTCCGTCACCCTGCAGCCTGCTAATGAGATCCCCCATTTAATTAATACCATAAGAATTTTAATTCTGACTGAATCAATTTAACGTGATGTGATTTTGTCAGCTCTATTCCCCAAGTAAAAAGTGAGCCTGATGCTTATTACATACATCATTTCACGGGCTCTGCATTCCCTGCTGACTTAAACAAATTCTAATTAAGACTAATTAAAGCATCATTTATGAAAGCGCTTGTGATAGCTATGCAAACATTCTGGGTGGGTATGCTTTGCATAATAATTATCCTAGTTAATATTAAGGCTAGGTCCCTGGCAATTAGGTCTTTGAAACAGAGAGTTAGTCTGAATTTAGCTGTTTTCAGAGTTAGCAATTAATAACAAAAAATAATAATGTGTAAAATTTATGTAGTGACTTCATTAACAAAATAAATTTAGAAGTAGTAATATTGTTTGCATTTTTTAAACTAAGCATATTTTTTAAGCCAGGTGACAGTTATTAAAATAAAAGGATACAGTTCCTACAGTAGGTCTTGGGAATTTATTATAACCTTGCAGAGCGGGAAAGTACTATTTATAAGTTACAGGCTAGAAAGATAGTTAAACTAAACAGTGCCCATTCCCTCCCCCGCACAAAAAAAATCTAGATTATATAGTGGGAATGTAGCAGTTCTTTGCAACATTTCTTAGCAAGCTAAAAACTAGTTATGTTTTTAAAAAATTCAAATTAGAGACGCTTTTCACTTCCAGTAATAGATCGTGCAATTTAAGGATTGGAATCAAATGGGCAGAAGATAGATGAATTACAGTAACAGAGTAAATTCTTCTCAATTACAGTGATTGTTGTTAGGCCCATATTTACAGAAAGAAATGTTCCCTGACACCTACTGAGCTTTGTGAAATTAAAAGTCTCTCTAGCATTTACAATCTGATTCACCTGTGCTTCCCAAGTGTATATTATGTTGTCAGTAGTCACTATGGTGCAGAGTTAAGTATGTCATTTAAAAATATTATAGGAACAGTCTACTGTTTTCCCCTTTTTAAAAAACTGTATAATACCTCATCTCAGGACTTACAAGCAGGGAAGTGAGTATATTCTGTAGACTGTAATATATCTTCATTTTTTTAACAGAATTTGCAACTGAAATAATTTGAGAAAGCTGCTTATAAATTATAAGTCTCACATGGCCTACAATTCCAAACAATACACTGAATGGATACTGTGGGCATTTGATATGGCAGCATAACAATTTTTAAAAAAGAAACCTGATAAACACTAGGTAAATATTTTGAATGTTTGACATCACAGGAACCTCTTTGTAATGGAAACAAGTGTCCCTGTAGCTGCCAAGAAGATTGAGTCATGACATCATTTGTTTTTTTGAAGCTAGATCCAGAATGGACTGTATTTAATGGCTCACTTTGCTGTTGTCGTTTTTTTTTCAACTTTGAAACTTGATGTGGGCAGAAAAACAAGAAATGGGTAGAATTAAATAACAGTTTTTTTATTTCTGTAAAGACACAGTGTCAGTGCAAAGATTTTTGGAGAGATGCTTTCCCTGTGCAGAAATTTAGATTTTCCCATGAGTATGTGTTATAGTTAACATATTCTAACTATAGTCTCTTGTTGCTGGGTTAAAATTATTTTAGTTCTGTTGCTTTAGCCCTCAGAATGAAAGAGGTATTTAGTACATTGATTTCTAATAAGAATACTTTGTGCTTCTTGAGGTTAACTATTATTTAGCTGACTACATTTTCTACTGCTAACACTTCAAGCTGGCTAGGGATATCCATCCTCCTTTCTTTCCTTGTGTTTCTCTGTTATTTTAATCTTTTTTCCAGACATGCAGAGTGTGGTTGTCATTTTAGCACACACTACCAGAGAGCTGCAAACTAGCAGTGAGGTTCTAAGAAATGTACGGTCATGGGTATAGATCATCCCCTGCTACTGAAAATCCTCACAGGAAGATGTCAGAGGAAAGAAATCTCTGTGAGCATCCTCTCATGCAGCTCTTCCCCTATTGTTCCACTGGGTGCCAACTATGTAAAATAAAATGAGGGGCCGACTGACAAATGTGACAGATCTCATGGCATTGAGATCTTCAGAAGCCAGGGCAATCCATTTTCTGCATTGGATTCAAGACCCAAAGAAAGGCCCCCAATGGATGCAGAGGAGGAGCCAACAGTACTGTTGAGGTAGCCAAGCCTCCACCGACATGTGTGTGGAATTTAGACCACGGGAAATGAATGATTATGTCTTAAAGTTAACAGATTCCACATACTAGAACTTTGATGTGATAAAATAAAAGCAGACCTGGATTGAATTAGGAGGCTTACTATAAAATAAAACACAACCCTGATTTATATTTCCTTGTAAATGATTGAATTGAGGGGGATTAATCTTCATTCCCTTCATTCATTGGTGCAGGATGATCCTGACTGAAAAAAAATACACTTTCAAACCTAATTTCTTACAGATAATTTTTGAAGATTTTAAAAAATCCTGCAGATAATATACTTTATAACATGCCATTCAAATTTGTCATAAGGGTTTAACACTTCTGATGTTAACAAAAGTAATTTTTGGCTTACATTGCAAATATCTGAAGAGTGGAATTTAAAGAGGATGCTTGCGTAGCCAGTAGCTGCAGGCCAAATCTTGCTTGCTTTACCCACACACGAAATCTCCTGAGGAAGATTAGCCTTATAGCTAATACCTATATGGCTTGGTCCTGCCATCCTTACCCTTGAAGTCATGGGTGTGCAAAAGGGCTGTTTTTATGAAGAAAGGTTGCAGATCAAATCCATGATTTTTAAAAGCTTGGGTAGAGAATACCAGTCAGTCTCTGTGAAATTCAAAGGAAGGATCTGTTATTTGCAGCAATGCAGGTATTGGTTGTGCATTAACTCATAGTTTTAAAAAATTACTTTTTTTTGTTAATGTTATCACAAATTAGAACTAACAGATTTTTCTAAAAGGCAGGGATTTCCTCTTTAGTGATCATAAGGAACACGTAGCACAAAGTTCAACAAAAGTCTTTAAACATTTGTCCCTGCCTGCTGTCCCATTATCTCCAACCCTGTCCTCATCACAATTATATATCCCACCACAAGAAAGGAGTCTGAAATGTCTGGAGCTATTTAATACCAAGAATGTCCATAGGTAAATACTGCAAATTTATTACATACAGAGGTGGTTTGTTTTTGTTTTGTTGTTTGTAATTTTAATGCCCTGGGGAAAAAACTTTCACTAATAGGAATTAATAAATGGATTCTTCAGACAGTCTTATTTAGGTCACTCTATTCTATCCCATCTCCATCTTGTTTGTGATGAGTATCCCTAGTTTATCATGTGTAAGGTGTTTGGTAGAGTGGGAGTGCTTTGGGAGAAGAGACTGGAAGGAGAAATGAAGGAAGCTGGGTTGGGAAGAGGGAATTTATTGCTATGACACTGAGATAGAGGCCAAAATAGGAAGCATAGGCAGGTAAACAATCCCAGCTCTGCCTCATCAGCCACAAAAGCTCAGCTCTTGCAAGCACTGACACGTGAGTAATTTTATTCATGTAGAAAGTTGAAAAGTTGGTCTGTGTTATTCATATGATAACTGTTTGCAAAATTGGTACCTAAGTCAACAGGCATAAGACTGAAAGCCTATGGAAAGAATAGTTATTTGTATGAAGATTTGTACGTAGGTGTAGAATTTTTCAAGGTGAGTGTCTTGCACTCCTTCATTTTTACAAGGCAGTTTGGATAGTTCAATCTCTACCAGAGATAGTATTTGTAAATAGGGAATATGAAAATGCAGTTGTTTAATTACAGTATGTTCGCAGGGTAATCAAACTATGAATACACACATTGTATAAACAGAAGAATTTATCAATTTATGTTAATTTTGTCTAGTTAATTTTTAACAGCTTTTTGGTATATTAGCTTTCTAGGTTGTACTATATGACTTTCCAGTATTGCTGGATTGACAGGCAGCTGGTGCAATAATAAAACTGCTATTCCCATATCTGCCAAAGGCTCAGAGAGAGATGAGTACAAGACAGATATCTACCCACTCACCATTTAACGTGTACCGTTTCCTACTGAACATGCAGATGGCATGGCGGTCCCAGATTTCATTTGAGTTAATCTAATCCCTCCACTGCTCCCACTAGAAAGGAGGGCATTAGCAGCCATATGTCAACCAGATTTGTCAGATTATTCATTACAATTAATTGCTGTTCTCACTTAAGGCCTTTAAGGCTGTGAATTGCTCTGAATTCTATTGCAAACACAAAATTATGAGTAAAAGACTTTAGCCCTGTCATTCAAATTTCATGCTGACCTTTATCAGCTTTTGGCTTTTCCATGGGTGCTGGGCTGAAAGCTTTCTAATTGGTGTTCCATTTCTTCCTCACTACAGGTAAGCTGTCGGCCTAGGCAGTAAGTATGACCAGAAAGACAAGAGGAAAAACTCTCAGGTCCCGGCAGACAGTATTTAACTGCCAACTAATAATACATTAGGAGGGTAATGAAATGAGTTAGATGTCATAATGACCCAATATACTAATTAAACCTCTAAATACTATAGCTTTTTAAGACATTTTCTGCCCTGGACAGACTTATTTTTGGAACTGCATTTCTTTTTACATTGTTTCATTATCCAAACTCTCTTGTAAGTTATAATGGATGATCATTAGAAATTAACCAAATTAGTACCCACACACTCACACAGAGGGGAGCAGGGACATCAGGCTCCCACAACCTGCAGCCTCACACATCTCAGTATATCTCACTTCTGGTATAAAGCCCGTTCTGTGATTTTTGCACTCAAGGGAACATTACTGCACCCTTATCTCCCATGGTGTGACATCATATGGCAATAAGCTGAGCAAGTTTGCTCTAACATTTCCCTTGTGTACCATGCAATATTATCTGGCTGCGGTTGAGCTATACTTGCATTTACTTGGTTATATAAAATCTGTACCGTTTGATTAGATTATCATCAGAGGAGCCTTGATTGCCAAGAAGTGTCTGTCATTAAGATTATTAAGCCACAGTGGGCTGCCTTGATTAATACTTTGTTTGCAACTTCAGACCAGCAATTTTGTCAGATGTTTCACCAGTCTTCACATCCAGGCTTTAATAAGAATCTTCAAAATAGGATTGGTTGACAGTTTAGATTTCTAGGGCAGTTTCTTTATTTATCTTTAAAATCCTTGTTAGCAAAGCAATTGAAGGGCAATATCCTTAGTGGGAGTGTGCAGCAGTCACACGTTTACTTTGCTTTAGAGAGTACCTGCTTTCCAAATAAAACTTTAACAATGCGCATTCAAATAATACTCAAGAAGTCCACTGAGAACAGTGTGCTGAACAACCAAAATAAGAGTTTTTCAGCATCACTGTTTTATTTCTTTGTGTGACTACACAAACTGAGAAGCCTTCATTTAATAGGAGTCTAAAAAGAAATGGAATGTGGCAGTCACGTGCATTCTCATATGTATACCTCACGGCTGTTACTAGTTTTCATTAATAAATGTGAAAGTCAGTCTGATAGTTTCTCTGCTGCCCTTATTAGTAATTGTGTAATTGACCCTTTTCACTCTGTTGTGTCCCTTCACAGAGGTTGCTAAAAATACCATTAAGACTACTGTGAGATTGTACTGCTCCCAGACCAACGGTCTCTCTTCCTCACAACCACCATAAGCTCCTAATCAGCCAGCTGCCTGAACCCCCTTGTGAGGGGGTGAAACTAACAGGAAAGGGTCAATAGCTACCTGCCAGTCACATGACACAGCAGGAGATTTAAGGAAGAGGCATGGCCTCTTTCCAGGGGGCAGAGAAGGGCAATGGGGAAAGCCTACTTTGGTCAGGAGAAACATTTTGTTAGTGTTACTTCATGAGTTTTTGTGTTGAATAATATATTGTGTCCTGATGGAGGCAGACTCAGGCATTGCAATGATTCTTTCCTGGGGTGGTGAGAGAGGTCACCAGCTTACGCCACTCCTCAAGTGAACTATAAGCATAACTTCTAGCCTCAAGGAGGCTCAAGAGCGTGAGGCAGAAAGGCAGTATTGTTTATCTGAGTAAGCTAGGGACTATTCCCAGTTCTCCCACTGACACCCTTTGTGGCCTTTGTCAAGTCACATAGATCAAAAGTTCATGTTTAAACACTGTAAATCCACAGGCTCTGAGCATCTTCAAAACTCCAAACTTAAGAAAACCAAACTGCTTTTGTTTAGGTGCCTTAATGTGTACATCAGCTTTAACCTCTCTCAGACCCGGTTTCCATATCGCTAAAATGGAATAATAATACCTACCTTCCCAAAGTGCTGGCAATGAAGTAGTTAATATTTGTAAAGTGCTATAGGAGTAATAAAACTCACCAGAATGCACAGACAGGACTCCAGTGGCTGGGAAACTAGCAGCTTCCAGGCACCAGCCAACTTAGACACCTCCTTTGCAAAGCTTTTCTAACTGTTGGTAATTACACAAAGACTCCCGTGCAAACTGGGCTTCAGTTCTGTAGTGGCTGGTGGGTCAAACCCACTGTGCCGCATCACTCCTGTATTACCATCAATCTCCTAGCTGGAAAGATGTTTTGTGAACTGGAGATGGAACACAAAATGTTTTCTTGACTGGCACCAACTCTTGTTGCCAATGCTGGCTTCAACCCATAGCCAACCCATAAGAGTTGACTAGACCTAGATCACTGACTTTTCACAGCTATAGATCCAACTCTTTGCAAAGTCCGCATCAGGCATCAGCCCATCAAATACAGATTATCATATGCATGCATTTGCTATTGGCCTCTATGCATCAGTAAGAGTACTAGCACAGGCATCTAGAAATATTGGAGGGATCTATACAACTGTGTATGCCATATAACTCAGAGCTAGGCAGCAACTAAAATATTGTCCATACTCTAGTTCACAGCTGTAACATTGTCAAAACCTTGTATTTAATGGTAACACAATACACCCATTTAATAGAACTCTTGCTACATGAACAAAAGCAGTCATTTTCCAGCTGAAAGTCCCCTTGTGTGCAGTTATGCCAGCCACTAACTTTCTTCCAAGAAAAAATCTGCTTAATGAGGGAAATGTATAGCTCTCAATTTAACTTTTAAAAAGTTAAAAGCCTTGGCTGCAGGTAACTATTGAAGCCTTTAGTCACAACACTCTTGAAAGGAGAAGAGAGAGAGACAGGATGGAGGCTATATCTGAGTAGGCAGCAAGCGAAAGTTCAGGTAGTCAGAGGAAGAGAAAAGGTTCCAAGGGAGCTGAACAAGAGGCACAGAAATAATTCACTTATTATAATACAAGCAACCTAGGAAAACTGAATAAGGCTATATAAGGCGTTCAGATGCCAAGTAAATCATAAATCACTCAAGCTTAGCTCTGATGCATGCCAGGCTGTCATCAGAACCACATGTCACGTACATAGAAAGAATGATCATTATAGTTTATTTTTATAACATCCATAATATCTTATAAAGACAGCATGTTCATCACCTTCAAACCACTCCTCACAACACTTCTTTCACAAAGCCTAAAGAAGTGAATTAAAATATAAAGTTATACCTTCTGGTTTCATTAGCAGGAATTAATTAACTGATTCTTATTTATGTCACTCTGTTCTGTTGCCCTTCCCTCTTGTTTGTGATCAGTAATCCTAGTAAGTTATGTGTAAATCCTAGAGTTTAAGTTCCTTATATCTGAGACCTATCTAGATATCTATTCTGTGAGGTGTCTAGCATGATAGAAATCAATAATTAAAATATTACTCCTTGCATCCTGAATGTTCCAAAAGTTCTTTACAAATTTAGCAAATTGATATGCAAAATGTAAAAGAATCACATCCTTCACCTCTAGAAATGCACCTACCTCTCAGGTCAAAAAAGGTAGCTGTTTAACAAATGCACAGTTTAGGACAGAAAGAAGAACGAAATCCATTCCTAAGACTTCTTGCTCTGACATATCTTTCAACAATATATTTAACAAGTGATGATTATGTCTCTGCTTTAAAACCAATAATTTTAAAAGTTTATTATTTGTAAGGTTAGGTGTTATATGTCCTCCTGTATTATAGTACAACTCATTACCAAAAGGACAATCTCCCAGTTTGGAATCAATTTGAATATAAAACTATTCAGATTATAAAATATTTGGATTCACATAATCTTGAACCCTATGCTTCCCTCAAAAACATAAGTACTGAATTATACATTAATTGTTTAAAATATTCCAGATATTTTCAATACATATTTAATAAAAATATAATTAATAATATCTAACTCTAAAGTAGCACTTTTTATCATTAGAACTCAAAGGACTTTATAAAAAATGTCACTATCATTTTACAGATGTGCAAGCTAAGCCACAGGGAGCAAAAGTGACTTGCCCAAGATCATGCAGCAGGCAAGTGGCCAAGCCATGAATAGAAGCGTGGTCTCCTGAGTCCCAGTCCAGTATATACTTCACACAGCTGTATACTCTGAATATAAATTCTATTAAATTATGATATAAACAAAAGAATGCCAAACATGCTGTCTTTGGCAAAGCATGCTTGGGTCTCCTTATACTTTGAAGCAGTCCTGATGCCCCTGCTGCAAGGATGAGCATTGGGGAGAATAATTTTAAATTCCTTACTGACTCAACCTTTGTTCCAGCTTTTTGGTTGGAACTGAAGGGCTGTTGGTGAATTTTCCAAGAGAGACTCATTCAGTTGTACAAAGATCTAAGTGGACCCGACTTTCAGCAGAAATGTGATTGGTCTTTGTGATGTTAGAAGCCTGCAGGAGGTTGGATCAAAGCCCTAGGAAAAAGGCAAAATGTATATGTGAAAGATACTTTGCATCTTTATGAATCTCAAAGCACTTTTCAAACACAGCGATGTATTAATATCACCATTTTATAACTGGGTACAGTGAGGCGTAGCCAAGGATAGTGTTAGGAATAGGTGTGTTGTATTATAGTGTGTCTAAAATCTTCAGGAGAAAAACTGTGGTGGACTATGTCCCACTTTTTATGCACAGGGGAGTCCATGTCATTAGTACACAAGGCATTGTTGGGAAGTATCAGATTCTACTATCCATGACCAAGGAAACCAAGGTGAAACACCAGGGAATGGAGGAGGTTGTCTAAGCTAGGTTTTCTGGATCTGTCTCCAGCCTTTATAGGACAGATGATTTTCATCACTCAACTAGCAAAGCAAAATAAATAACCTCAGTTACTATAATGATTAGTTATACTGTCTCAAAAAAGGGACCTGGCCAGTTACTTACAGAAAAAAGAGAAAGGCTGAGATGGGTAAGTCTGGTATCAGTAGAAAAACCACAAGGCTTCATTTTCCTCCAACACCAGCTTTACACTGTTGATTTATATTTATATTAGAGTAACTGGGAGGAGAATCAGGTCCTAACCACCCAGCTACACATGCACAATTACCAATTTATTTTGTAAAAACTTGTTTAGACCTCATCTGGGAGTAGCATTAAGGGGCACAATATCACTGGTGATTTTGGACTGTGAGGTTACTCACCTGAATTACAAGATGCTGAAAATAAACCTGTCCATGAAAAAGAGCTTTGCTATGCTAGAATCTTGCATGAAATGTACCTGTTTTGCTGTACTGACCACAGTCTTCCCCATGAGGATTTCATGCAAATATACAGTAGTATCAGTTGTACATGGAAGTGTAAAATACTGATGCTTAAATACTGAACGGTCATCCACCCAGAAAATTAATAATATCTTTAAAAAATAGTTGTTTTCTTCATTCCACATATTTTATATTTAACTCCCTTTTTATAGCTTCCTTAGACATGAATTCTTCCCTGGGTGGTATTTTCATCAGCACTAGTGCATAGAGTTTTACATAAAAATGTGCAAACTCTTGTTTGAAAATATGACAGAAAGCTCCTGAGATGAGATCACTGATCTATGGCCTCACCTAATCCTGATTAGTAACCAATAAACCACAGAAGATATAAACTCTCCAGGCACTAGAAATATTGGCGGACTATCCATATCTTCTGTGTCTTCCTTGACATTTAACTCCTGCCCACTTTCTCCCTGTGACTGTTCCTTTCCCTAAGAAACCCACAGGCTCCACCTTCCTACTCCCAAGCCACAATCCCTGTTCCCCAAACCTCCTCTCCTGGTTCTCTAAAGATCACTCAGTCTCTGTGCAACTCTCACTTCCACCCACTGCAGTGACTCCCAGCTCCACCTCCAAAGTCTTTGGTACTAACATTGCAGAGTGCAACATCAGAGCAGTTAGTTTACTCATTGTTCAGTAAAAACAGGAGGGTTTAGAAGTCACAGATCCAAACTTCTTCAAAAGTAAAAGCAGTTTTGGTTTGGAGGAGACAAGCAATGTTGTCACTGTTTATTTTCTTATCTTTTCTTTTTGTCCAGTTTGATGGGCCAGTTCATCTCTTTATAATCATGTTACCAGGGAGTTCTTTTGTGTGATAAGTGAATGAGTTAAAAGCCAGCCTGATGACAATTGACTGCTGAGCTGAATGATGTAATGTTGGCCAGTGGGCACCATTATTAAATATACAATATCATTTTAGGGGATGATAAAAGAAACTATCTAAAATTTCATATATCTAACGTGGTGTATAAACAAGCTAAATCCCTATACATTTTAAAGCTTCAGCAGTCTAAAGGTTAAAGCCTGTCAGTTGAATTTCACAAATTCCAGGAAGGAATGGAGAAGTCGCGCCAGCTCTTCATTGTATACCAGTGATCAAACATCTCCTCATTACACTTCAATATTGTTGCCTCTAAAGGTCACCATTGCTGAACATAATCACACAAAATCAAAACTGCAAACTTTATATATCATAGAGGTAGTAAATAGCTTGGAGGTTTATTTTCTGGTGCCTGAACAACATTCTGAACCCATTTATAAATTCCTGGGTACTGTGGCATGAACCAGACACATTTGCGGTGACTAACAAAAGCTTCAATTAAATCAGTTTCCTGTAAAAAATATTCTCCATCATTTATTAGGTCAGTACCAACCAGTCTAATCAAGCAATTGTTACTCAGTAACTTTCATTTGCATAATTTAAAAAATGACCATTCTGATCATTAAAAAAAAATAGGTTTAAAATAAAAACAATTTTCAGGTCAGATTCTTGAAAGTATTTTATGTTCTATGTAAAAGAGTCCATAGAATTTACGTAAGAAATTTCTAGGATATGCCATTAATCATGTAAACTCCATTATTTTCCTATTCACTGATTTTACTCAACATTAATTTAGCCACTCTGTCACCTCCTGAGATGCGGAGGCCAAAACCAGGGTCTAATCACCATTTAAAATAGAGACTTTTCTATTCCAAAGGAGGCAACACCACCCATTCACAAGATAAATATTTAGAAAATATTCTTTTCTCTTTATTTTTCACTGTTTGAAACGATAACTGTATATTGCTCTTTTTTTTTAAATTGATAGCTTCTTTGGTGTCCAATAGTTGTAGGAAAAACAATAACATACTTTAACACACACAAAGAAAAACGTGCCAAAGCAGTATTCCAGGGATTTTATTTTTTATTTGGAATAAATGGGTTGGATTCTGATATTGGTTAAACCAGTGTAATTCTGGAAGAACTACAATAAAGTCAATGGAGTTATAATGGTATTATTCAATGGTACATGGTATCAGAACCAGACCCCAGGTAAGAAGAGCACTATTTGATTTCAGTGGGACTATATACTCAAGAGAAAGAGAAAGTCAGAGAGAAAGCAAGAAAGTAGTACTTTTGCAATCTAATGCCTTGCTACTAAAAGGAGGTTCACATGAGTGGATTCCTATGCAGGGGGCAGCCTGTATGGCGCTCGTTACATAAGAAGCCAGAGACCAAAAGTTGGGGAGGGAAGGGCAGTACAGGAGGGAAATTAAATGTTTGTGAACAGATATTCTAAATGTATTTGAATTTGTGTGTGTATGAGTTACAGTATGTTATCTCCATATGTTTTATTTTATTATCCCAGAGTATTTAGATACAGACAGATGTTAGCTATATGTATGGCCCTCATTGCCATGATACCTGAATGCCTCGTAGTTAATTTAGCTAGCACAATAAGCGTGGTTGTATTATTAACCTACATTTTGCAACACACATATTGCAGCATGATGTAATTAAACTTGACCAGCTTGAAAATTACATTTCTGGATGAAAATTTGAGCCTGATTCTCCAAGTCCCGTCCCACTGCTATGAAAGGGGCCTTTAAAGTGGTGTAAGTAGTTTACACTGCCAAGAGAATGTAAGTGGCTTGAATGGAATTAAAAGTTCAGGCCTTTGTATCAATTATGGTTACACATAATCCCTACGATTCCTAGAAACAAAAGCATTTACCTACTATTTTGAGTGCTATAGAAAATCCTAAAATAGAAAAAAAAGATTAGTACACAAACATTTTCTCTATAACTATTAGGTTTTTGCTCTTTACATTCAACAGCTCTTTAAGCATAGTCAGTTTCACTGTTTTATTAATTGTCATTTGCCACACTCTCATTCAATTACATTTTTCATGAATTTTCTTACTTGTGTGGTTCGTTACTTGAAATTTGTGTAGTATTTCTTAGCTACAATTCTGCCAGCACGGATTCATCTCCCTATATGGCATCAGATCCAGCACCTCCCTTTCCGTCCATGCTGGGGCCCTTTTTCAATTCTGGGATTGCATGATCTCCTTTGCTGGTGGGCTCTGCATGGTGAGCTTTGCAGGAGATCTTGCCATGCTGGGCAAAGAGGAAGTGAGATTCAGAAGTTCCTGGGGCTCTGTCTAACTGCCCAGTGCATCTGCATTCAGAGCAGTCACACTGGCGCACTCTGGAATAGCTCCCAGATGCCGGTAACGTTGAATTGCGTCCTCACTAATGCTAGTCTGACCCGAAACCGTCGATTTCACCACAACTCCCCTTGTCGGGCAGGAGTTCGGAAATCGATTTAGAGATCCTTTTCGGTCGACCTAAATGGCATCGTAGTGAGGACGGCAAAGTGGAAGGATCGATTTAACATGGATAAATTCGACTTTACAGCATAGCGTAGACCAGACCTTAGATTTCCAGAAAGCCTTTGACAAGGTCCCTCACCAAAGGCTCTTATGTTAATTAAGTTGTCTTGGAATAAAAGGGAGGATCCTTTCATGGATTGAGAACTGACTAAAAGACAGGGAACAGAGGGTAAGAATAAGTGATAAAATTTCAGAATAGAGAGGGATAACTGGTGGTGTTCCCTAAGGGTCAGTCCTCGGACCAATCCTATTCATAAATGATCTGGAGAAATTATCTAAACAGTGAGGGGGCAACATTTGCAGATGATAGTAAACTGCTCAAGACAGTTAAGACCAAAGCAGACTGTGAAGAACTTCAAAAAGATCTCACAAAACTAAGAGATTGGACAACAAAATGGCAAATGAAATTTAATGTGGATAAATGTAAAGTAATGCACACTGGAAATAATAACCCCAACTATACATACATTATGATGGGGGCTAATTTAGCTACAGCTCATCAGGAAAAAGATCTTGGAGTCATTGTGGATAGTTCTCTAAAGACATCCACGCAGCGTGCAACAGCAGACAAAAAGCAAATAGGATGTTAAGAATCATTTTAAAAGGGATAGAGAATAAGATGGAGACTATCTTATTGTCCTTATATAAATCCATTTGCACCCACATCTTGAATACTGCGTACAGATGTGGTCTCTTCATCTCAAGAAAGATATACTGGCATTAGAAAAGGTTCAGAGAAGAGCAACTAAAATGATTAGGGGTTTGGAACAGGTCACATATGAGGAGAAATTAAAGAGGCTAGGACTTTTCAGCTTGGAAAAGAGGAGACTGAGGGGGGATATGATCGAGGTAAATAAAATCATGAGTGGTGGGGAGAAAGTGAATAAAGAAAAGTTATTTACTTGTTCCCATAACATAAGAGCTATGGGCCACCAAATAAAATTAATGGGCTGTAGATTTAAAACAAATAAAAGGAAGTTCTTCTTCACACAGCGCACAGTCAACCTGTGGAACTCCTTGCCTAAGGAGGTTGTGAAGACTAGGAATATAACAGGGTTTAAAAGAGAACTGCATAAATTCATGGAGGTTAAATCCATTAATGGCTACTAATGGGTAAGGAATGGTGTCCCTAGCCTCTGTTTGTCAGAGGGTGGTGAGGATGGCAGGAGAAAGATCACTTGATCCTTACCTGGTAGGTTCACTTACTCCAGGGCACCTTTGGTCTTATCCAGTAGGGCCTCTCTTATGTTCTTAATGGCCAGGTGAGCTTAAAGGATTAGAAAAAGTACCACGCACTACATAAAATAACCTTCTAGAAAGATGCACAGGCAGCTATGCAAGCTGCCAGGAACATTCCTGTGGCCCTGAGTATCAGACTAGATAAAGAACTGCATTGGCTCATAAAAATGGAAGTAACTGAAGAAAAGTTGAGGAAGCTAATGAATGGGAACACACTCCCTGGTGATAGCCTGTACTTTTAAAATATTGTTGAAAAATTGAAGAGGATTCAATGAAGACCTACTAGAATGATTTGAGGTCTGGAAAATGCACCTTGCAGTGAGGGCCTTATGTTGCTCAATCTCTTTATCCTACCAAAGAGAATGTTAAGAGGTGACACAATCATGTTCTCTAAGTACTAACACAGGGAGACAATTTCTGACACTAGAAGACTTCTAGTATAACCTTCAATATAGTCTCTTTAATATCTACCATGTAAGTTGCTTTGCTGTGTGATAGCTGTACAGATATGGGAGTATCCGTTCCTACCAAGTGGATCTTGTTTCTACAAATAGTTTCCCTAAAGTCCGACAACAGGCTATGGACAGAAGATTAAAACAAATGAGATTCGGGTTATGCTGGAAGACAATCAACATTTAGCATGGCTCCTATTCTGACTTTCTTAGAAATATCATAAGAATAATAAGATATTTGTGATGATGTCTATGGCTCTGAATGAGAGACTGAGATGTTCTGATTAGAGACAAACCCATATTGGAGCATCAGTTCCAATCTCTCTCTGCTATCTTTCAGGAACTTCAGATTTGGATCTGAACTTTATGACTTGGGCTTCTCCTGATAATGAACCATATGGGAACACAACACCTGGAATCTAGCAAAGCGTGGAGTCGATCTGTCTTAGGTCCATCTCTATTCACTACACATCATATATCCTAACTATAGCTTTGGATATAGAACATATTACATTGGTTTGTCTATGACCCAAAGTACTGCATAACACAGCATTTATGGGAGAATGGTCTTTCACACTTTCTTCTGTGTATTGGGGAAATGTTCTGACTCTGTTTTCCCTCTTATCATAAGGTGGGCTCTCTTTCCCCAGTGGCAAGCACTTTTCTTGTGTTCCCCAGCAGAGAACCATTTTTGCTGGTTTGTGTGGCACATTCCCAAACAAACCAACAAAATGGTATGATTCCACTTAGTATGGGGTTTAAATGAAATCCAAATGAATATCATCCCTCTTTTCTGAAGTCCAACAGAAAAGTAACATTTTTAACTGAGGTGAGTTTGGTTTTTCTCCTACCAGACTGGCCACATTTTTCTTTTGTAAAGGACAGATGGGCCCATTAAGTTAATAAACCCATTTTAGTTTGTTCCATAACCAGTTAATAATTTCTGTCTGGTTCCAAAGCACTGGAGCCTGGCAAATACAGAAAAGGTTTGGGCCTTGGATCTATCTTGCCCCAACCCAGTTAAACCTGGACTTCACAAGATTCAGATGGCTAATATACCTGTGATGGGGCAAGGCCAGATGGCTATAGGAAAGTGCTAAAAAATAGATATGTTAGTCTCAGGCTAAACAGATCCCTGGTACCAATGGAACCTTCTAGAAAGAAGTAGAAACAGCTAGCCTGAAGCCAATCAGGGACTGGCTGAAACCAGTTAAAAACCTCCCAGTTAGTCAGGTGGATGTCAGGAGCTGTGGGAGGAAGTTGTGTATTGGTGAGACTGAATGGTGGACAACATATTGTACGCAAGGAAAGAGGCCCTGAGGTAAGGGTGAAGTGGAGTTTGAAGAAGCGGGGACTGCTGTGGGGAAGTAGCCCAGGGAATTATATTGTGTTTTGTGGATAAAAGGTCAGCCATCTTAGCTGATGCTATTAGGGTCCCTGGGCTGGAGCCCAGAGTAGAGGGCGGGCCCGGGCTCCCCCCTTTCTACCTCCCCTAATTAATCATTGAGATTGGGAGACAACCGAGACTGTGCCAGGAAGGATAGCTTCTCCTCACTGGCTTATGATGAAAATGGCTCTATAGGCTGTGACCTTGTCTCCAGAGAGAGAAGGGCCACGTGGAGGGTCACAGTGAGCCTCTGAGGCTAGTGAAATCCGCCGGGAAACGCAGAATCCACAAAGATAAGGACAGAGCTTTGTCACAACCCTTCAGATTCTTTAAGAATTAAAGCTGTGAATATTTGGCTCTCTCATGATCACCAACACACAACTCAGGTATAATGATTTATAACTAGTGGATATTTAAAATTTTGAAACTAAAAGATTCATTTTGTGAATCAGAAATGACAAAACTAAAAGTATCCTTTTCTTTACAGATGCAATAACACATCAAACGTACAGGCCAAAATGTATTCAAATAAGTTTGGAGAGGCATCCCAAAACACATATCAGAACTGAACTCCCAAAACTTTTTAGGTTCACTCACAAAGTATATTGAAAGTAGCATGGTGGGGCAAAATGCTTGTGTACCCATAGCCCTGTTTTCAGTGATGCCTGCTGAAAACACAATGCCTCTATATTTAATATGAATAAATTTGTAATTAAGGTATTGACTCAATTCATGTTTCAGGCAATCTCTAGCTATTAGGGAATAGGATGAGACCTTCAGTGTGGAGCTGATAACCCCACACCCACCCACTGGGGTGTTTCAGGCACCTTATTTGAAACATCTGGTGCTGGCTATTGTGAGATCAGGATAATGGTCTGAGACGGATGATTGGTCTGTTACTGTCTGGCAGTTCTTATCTGCCTATGACTGTAAGTTACTCTGTCATCTAAAGTGTCAAATGAAGACACACCATATATAATAATTTATATACATATGGATTTTAGTCATGTAGCGCCATTCTTGGTAAGTGTGGAGATACCTACTGAGTATTAAAAAATGTTAAAAGCAAATTCTCATTGGTTTATGTTCATTAAAATTATAATATTTGATTGGCTTGTTTCTAAATCTGGAATTCTAACTCTCTTTTTTTTCCCATCTTCATGAAGGAATACTGGATATGTATTAAATAAGCATCATAGTTGAAATTCAGCCACCACCTGCTAAATTTCTTACTTTATATTGTAAAGACTCAAAGGAGATGAAAAACTCAAGGTTAATAAGATTATCACCATTCTTTTTGATATCTAAATCTGTACCACCAGGCCTTTCTTCACTGAGCAGAAGATTGCAATCATTGCTAAAGTTCCAGGTTTTTGCTTCTGTGCACAAAAATTAAACCAGTGGTGTGTAGCTGAACGTATTCCAAATAGCAAGAGCATATCATTAGCATATTAGCGATATCAACAAAAAATAGCTGAAAACAAAAACACTGCATACAAATAGAAAACGTGCAAGAGGCTGCAACGAAAGAAGCTCATTTCAATATTGTTTTCCTCATGAGTCTTCGCAGATTGGTATAAAATCCAAAGCTGTTACACGGTTAGATGCTGTACATTCTTTATTCTCTTAAACCCTACATCATTTCCCGTTAAACCTTTTCATCAGTGGAGAATATTATATTATATGGAAGTTAACAAATTCCACTCAAATTAAATGTATCACTGTGGCACAAAACCACACTGAAAAACAATATCATATTTTTATGAGTTAAGGCCTGCATGGTATTCAAACTATTATTTGTGTTGGAGTAGCACCTAGGAGCCCCAGTCATGGACCAGGACTCCATTGCAGCAGCTGTACAAACAGCACAAAATGACACTCCCTACACCAAAGAGCTTACAATGTACACTAAGGGCTTGTCTACACTAGCTCTTCTCACTCAGGGGTGTGAATAACCCCTCCAACCCCCGAGCACTCAAGTTTCAGCTCTGTAAAGTGCCAGTGTAGGCAGTGCACCAGCAATGGTAGCTATTCCTCTCATAGAGGTGAGTTTTTTATAGTGCTGGGTGAGCTCTCTACAAGTGCTGTGCAGTGACAACACAGCCACATCAAAGTGCAGTCGCTGCAGCACTTTAACGTTGTCAATGAAGATGTGGCCTCAACAGTGAAGTTGAGTAAATGTTTAAAGATGCACAATCTCTCTCCTTGTTTTAGGAGCTTTTCTGTACATTTAGCTCTTGATACAGCTGCAGTCTGCAAGTGGATGTAGACAATATATTAATAAGCATCTTTCCCCCCATGAGCAGAATTCCCTCAATTGTGGGCGTAATTTTATTTCTGAAATGGCATCAAGTATCCCAAATATTCTTAGACATTCCTAAAAGGATGGTTGAGGTCTGACTATCTATACCTCAGTTGAGTTACCACCTGGATACAATGTAAACCTGCTGAGACAGTCATTTTTCTACAGCAGAGTATAAGAGTTATTATTACTCCAGCCTCTAATTTATATGCAAGTTGAATTTGTATAATACCTACTGCAAAATATATTTTTTCAGATGTCTTCTTTGGTGCAGGATTATTTTTTCATGTTATATAAATAAGCCATTTACAAAGAACATGCTTCTAAATTCCTTTTGTATGATTTCTCCATGAACAACTGGGGCCTTATCCAGTGCTTGTTAAAGTCAAAGGGAGTCTTTCCATTGAATTCAATGGGCTCTGGACTATACCACTGGAGATGATTTCATGCAACATCCAGACATGCTTACCACTGCCACTGTCAACTGGAAAGCAGCTGCACTGACTACCTTCATCTCCTTTTTACCTATTTTTATCTCCCTCCTGGATGGCCTTCACTGTAGCCTTGTTCAGTTATTGCTCAGCATGCTGCTGTTGAATAGAAACTAGTTTTATTTGAGACTATAAGAATATTACTTCAACAAGTTGACCAATATGGCATGCTGAGCAATCAGATACCCCACAAAATCTGCTCATGGATTGTTTCAGCTCATGTCTTGCTCTCTACGGTTGCTCCTGAACTTAGAATTTCTACATGGCAATGCTACAGCACCAGCCAACTCCAGTAGGATTAATACCAACAAAAGCATGGACAAAATGGTGAGAACAAAAGGAGCACATCCAGCACTAGAAGTCTCTGACTGTACCCATATTTGATGTGTTGGAAGTGATTGGCTAACGGGACATGGTTTCTAATCAGGAAGCAGTGAACTTACCTCTCGATTTTGCTGCATGAACATATTGCAAGAACATGAACCTTTTTGTGAAATGTCACGAATTTCACCTTCCTGAAGTAATATATATTTTCCCACTGGTTAATAATTTTGCTCAGAAACTGTGCAAATTGCACCTTAAAAATCACACATTTTAAAGGCATTTTAACATCTAAGATTAAATAGAAAAAGAATTTGGGGTGGGGAACTGTGATGGGGTATTCACTCCACACCAACCCTAAAGGGGTTAAGGTGACTCAGAGGGCCAATTAACCTTGCAAGCCACACCTGGGAGAGGGTCAGGCTTGATTGATAAGGCTAATTGATGATGAAGCCCAGCTGGACAAGAGCAGGCTGAGCTTGCATAAAGCAAGGAAGTGGAAAGCTGGGAAAGAGTCTGTAGTTGCTCTCATGGCATAGAGGGACGGGTAAGTGGAAACCCAGGGTGAGAGCAAACAACTAGAATCCAGTCATTGTTGGAAGGAGTTTGCCCAGAGGGATTGCAGGGAAGAAAGACTTTGGAAGGCAGAATAGGAAGAAGCCCAGGGAAAGAGCAGCAAGGCTTGAGACTGTATAGCCCTTGGCTTCTGCTTATAGGGTCCCCAGGCTGGAAATAGGAATAGTGGGAAGATCTGGGTTCTCCTACCAGCCACTGGAAAGTGGTACTGGACTGGTAAAGGTGGCATCTGGGCAGTTGATCCAGTGAAATGTTAACACCTTAGAAGAGGAAAACTACAGTGACCTGACCAGAGAGCCAAGCCTTGGAGAGGAAACAGCCTGCGTCATGAAAAGGGACTGGGAATAATCTGACTCCAGAAAGAGAGAGAGAGATACCATGTGGGTGAGTAACTGAAGGAGAGAGGTGTAATATCAGTTGAGAGTCAATCCCCAGAGGAGCCACAAGGAGGTGCCTCAATAGAGAGAAGTAAATCCTGTGATAGAAGCAGAGAGGGAGATGGGTGCCTGGGGAAATATGTGCTGCAATGTGGAGTCCTTCTCCCACTAAACTGTTAGTTTTATTCCAACCCAAATCTGTATCCATTTGACAATTGTTGTGTGGTATAAGAAAAAAGTTAGTAGTGGCCTCAGTCTAGATCGGACAGGTGTCCTGATCATATATAACACTGCAAGAGGCATTACTGATTTGCACAACTTGTTGACCCTCTTAGCACAAAACAAAGGATGGACTGGACATGGAGAATCACATGGTCTCTAGATTTGTTTCCCCAAAGCATATTGGTTGGACAGTGTGAGAAAGCTACCCATATGCACCCTTCTGGAGCGGTCATTCCATCCCCTTCCATCTGTATGAAAATCAAACCAGGGAGGGAAAGATTAAAGTGAAAGAATTCTCCCATTTGTGTGTAGTGAACTAATGGTTGGGTCTTAAGATTTTACTCCTGGGTATCCACTAACCCAAGAGGGAATAAGATTGATCAAGCAGTACAGCCTCCCAAAACAATCGGTTTTTAGCAGAGTAAAAAAATAGTACCTTGAGGGGAGCCAGGTGTCTACCCTTTTGACTTATTTCCATCTCAGCCCAAGGCAGCTTAAGCAGCAAAGAGAGAGCAGACTTGGTACTTAGATACAGCCATGACTATAGTTGTCTTTTCTAAGCTATGAAGACTCAGAATTTAAAAAGGACAAAAAACCCATCACGTAGATTTGATCATCAAAGCATCTAATGCTGGCTCCAGCTCCACACAGCTACAGAGGCTTCAGAGAATAAATACCTCTGAGTGTGTTTTAGTTTTCAGTCAAGCAGGATGCATGCTGCAACAAAATTGTGAATATTTGGTTGAATTTTTAATAGTCACTATTGCAATTGTATTTACCATCCCCTCCCCATTTGGTATATACATGGAAAGTGAATACAACAGATGAGTTTAACAGCAGTGAATTTTAAGCAAATATTGGATAAGAGTTTGAGAAACAGGTTTGAATTAATAAATGCAAATATTAACACTACAAACCTGATACCAAGTGTTATTTTCACGATTCAGTTACACTGATATAATATTAGGAGTGATTCTAATGTAGCTGACTGTGTAGTAAACTCTTTCGTTTCATATTATTGGTACACAGCAGCAGGTGAAATCATCAGGAGAAAGCTGTGATGCTAAATGTTCGGTGTAAAAAGAAAAATATGAAAAAAGTCAGTTGGAAGTTGCAAGACGTCTCCTGACTCCTGGCAATACAATATGTAAATATGATGGCATTGTGCAGTACAATAGGAATTGATGAGAGTTACACCATCAGTGAAAATAAATTATGGTGGATAATGTCTGAAATTAGCAAAAGCAGCAGTGCCAAGAACAGTCACTGTAGCTGCCCCCCAGTAGAAAATCTGTCCCAAGTTGTCATCTCAATGTGGACTTGACTGGAAGGCAAGAATTGCTTCTATCAGGACACTCAGTGCCCTCAGAATAGCTGTATCAGCTGGGCTGTCACCAACAACATATCCCAAAGGAGAATTGGGACCTTTGTTTTTTCCCCCTCATTGTTTGATGTACCTATTCAGTCCTTAAATAAATCTGTTCTGGTGCAAGTCTGCATAGTGCTGATATGAAAGACAGTTGATAGTGGCGTGTGTTTGTGTGGGTGAAAGGTTTATATAGCTGCAGTTTGACTGGGGAAGGAAAGTTAAACATGATGCAACAGTTTAGCAAATAAATGTTTCCTGTTTTCCCTTCTTTACTGATGATGGGGGGGGGGGATAGCTTACTATTACTACTCTCTTCTTGGAAGGGCTGAGAATAGGTAATGGGGAAACGGTGCCAATTCTCCCCTCTGCAGAGGAGCAGATATTTGTACATCATCAGTTAAATGCTCATTTGTTTTATCTCCTGCCAGATTTCAGCCAAACTGACTTAATACAAGACTTTCACCCCATGTACACATTTGAAACAACTCAAAAACAGTAGTGATTGGCCTATTTTTAGCAGAAATATTCCTTAATGTGACAGGCGAATTCTTGCATAAGTAATATTACCTGTTCCCAAATGAAGTTGTTAGGCTCTTTGATGTAGGCACCCATTGAATTGTGTTAGAACGTGTGTGTAAAAATCACCCTCTGTGCTTCTATGTGAGATAGGTCTCTAAAATAGCATAGCTATCAGAAGCTGCACTGAGTGAAGGCAGGCAAGCTCTAGTACTCAGAGAAGATGAGAAAACACTTTGGAATAAATAGCTTCATTCAAAGCAGAGCTCAAAAACACCAGATTGATCCAATGGTTTCAAACGGCTTTTCAATAGCAGTTAACAGTGGCATCCTGATGAGTTCACAAGATGGTCTTGTCTTGTTTGAAACAGGGCCTTTTAAACACTGCCATCATTCAGGATGTTTCAGGAAGACACACTCTCTCTACCCCAGTGGAAAATTTCTTATATAATTGATCTGTTCAGGAAGAGAGAACAGATTCAAGCACCAGTCCTGTTTCCACTGAAGTCAATGGGCATTTTGCCACTGACTGTGATGGGAACAGGAGCGGCCCTCAAAGTTTAATATAGAAATATTTTAATATTCCAGAAGGCTTTTAATACAGTGGTTGAAAATCATTTCCTGATGTGACATATGGAAAAACAAACAAAAAAACATAACCCCAAGCTCATTTGAAAAGGCACATGACAACTTATCTATTGTGGGCCAAATTCTGCTTTCAGGTAAAAGTGTAAATCTGGAGTAACTCCATTAGTGAAGTTAGACCAATGTAAATCCAGAGAAACGCCATTAGTATAGTGACTCTGGACTTACACAGGTCTGACTGAGAACAGTCAGATATTTAGGATATAGATTTGTAAGAGTTATTGGTAATACAGACAGAGGGCCCAGTTCATGAAAATGGAATTTATGAAGACAGACCATTTTCCCCAGTGATTTTTAATCTAGCCTAGGAAATCAAACTCCTTTTAAAATACTGCTCAGTGGGACCGCTTCATGAAATACATGTAAGACTAGATTCACAAAAGCATATAGTGCCTAAATGCCATGTTAGGCATCTAAATCCCAGAATCAGACCCCACCAGGATTCACAAAATCGCCCCTCAGGTGCTGCCAAACCCCACAAGTGCCTAAATTCACTCAGCATGTTTGCAGTAAAAATTCCCTAGGTCCCTACGTTTCTGGATGTACATATGAACACTAGGGTTGCCAACTTTCTAAACACACAAAACCGAACACTCTTGCCCTACTCCTTCTCCGAGGCCCCTCCCCACACTCACTCCAGATTCCCACTCTCACTCACTTACACTTGGCTGAGACATCCTTCCATCAATGTGATCCAGTGGTTGAAGCAAGTAAAATACACCAAATGTGCTTTGTGGGAGTTAGAGTAGAACTAGAATACCCAAATAGGGAGTACGTATTACTGACTATCTGTAAACAATCTGGCTCATAGAATCATAAACTGGAGATGGAAAAATCTATGTCACCACCCTACTGCAGCTCTCTATAGCTGTATGCATCTTCTGATGAGTTGTCCAGTCTAGTTTCATGTAGCCCCTATCAACAGGGATTCCCTCACTTCTCTCAAACAATTTTTAAACACTTCAACAGAGCTCTCATTAAGAAATTTCTCCTTAAATTAGCCTGTGTCATTTATTTATTTTCATCTCATTAATATCCCATTAGGACCACCCAAACACCTAAGCAATGGTTTATGTTTGTCAAGTAAAATGTTCTCTTTGTTTTTCACTGTGGTTTCTGTTCAGTTGTAAAATGAGACCCCAATTCTTTGCACAGTGCAGCTGCCCTCCACTGGTCAGATTATAGCCACAAAAATGACTTAACTGGCCAATGGAGAATCTTCCCTATGTTGGTCCCTTTATAGTGGCACAGATGGCAAAGCAGCTTCTTTGCCACCTTCCTTCTGCCAGTGTGGGATGGCCAAAATGGGGTATGGTGAAGACAGCCCCGCACCCTATTGATCACCAGCAACCATATGAGACCCTTGGGGCTGTTGGCAACAGACACAACTTAGAGCAGCCTCTAATCTGTTTGGAAGTGTTGTTATTTAGAATTTTGATTCTTGATTTAGGTCCATTTCTACTCTTTACAAGTAATTATAAACAGTATATTAATAGCATAACATTAATTTTATATATAAATATGCTTGCCAATTTAGTAGCAAGTTACACTTAACACTTCCATTTTGTTTTAGAATCTCTGCAAGGGATAAAACTGAAATCTCTATAGAAGAAAGTAATGTCTGATTCACAGAAAATTTTTCTTGTTCTGAAACAAGAACTTGAACAGAGTCCCCCATGAAATCTATGCTTGCACTGTACTATGTCACAAGAAAAAGGGTCTCTTCATAACCATAGCATTTTTTTAAAGTAATCCTATTTAGTGAACATTACATTCTAGATTGGTTATTCTAAGTCCTCTATTTATCCACAGATCAGGTACAGCAAACAAAAGCAGTGCAAGATTTCTTGTTGTCCCATTAATATAATCCAGCAGTAAGCTTGGAGGAACAAGTAGTTGGGGTTTCAAAACCATTTAATTCTGGCATCTGTCCTGAGACTCCCAACAAAAAATAGCTATCGTAAATCATGGTGCTTGTAGATGCCTATCCACTAGGAACTAAATAGAAACTACCAGTGCTCTTCAACCCTATTTAAGATTTGTGCAATGCTTTCCAGTTAGCTAAATACTGCCCCCATGGCAGGATGTGCTCACATAGTTCCAAGATTTTCAATGCTGAGCACAGCACAACTACAAAAATAAATCTTGCATCAAGGGGAGTGCCACGCTCATCCCTTTTTCATTGCTTTAAATTACCTCAAAATGTACCCTTGAGGACCTACTGGTAAATTATAGCCATCATGTCTCCAGCCAAAGAGGGATAAACAACATTTCCTCCATAGTAGGTTTATGCCACTTCTTCATTCACCTAAGGATAGCGCCCAACACCTTCTCCTTTCTTGTTAGCTCAAACATGCTTCCCTTGAGTTGCAAAGAGAGACTGAATTTCTAAGGAATTATGCAGTGTGTGAGTGTGGCCCAGAAGGAGAAAGAGAAGGCAACTTAGAGGCAAGTCAGCCAGTGCAATCAGATTTGCTTTGAAGAGTCAATATTCAAAACTGAATTTCATTCTCTTATCTGTCTCTCTAGTGGATATCTGTTCTCAACAGACTAACCACTGTTAAGATCATAAACTAGTTGTTCTCAACTTTTTCAGGCAATTTTCCAGAACAATTTACCATTTATTGTTCCAGCAGTTTCCAACACCTTCCATTTAGCTGCGTACGCTAACCCTTAGACTTTAAGGGCAGAAGGGATCATCTAGTCTGACATCCTGCACATCGCACGCCACAGACCCTCAACAACCCTGCAAGAGGCCCATACCTCTGGCTGAGTTACTGAGCTCTCAGATCTTAAAGACTTCAAGTTACAGAGATTCCACCATTTACTCTAGTTCAAACCAGCAAGTGACCCATGCTGCAGAGGGAAGCAAAAATCCTTCAGGCTCTCGGTCAACCTGACCTGAGGGAAAATTTCTTCCTGATTCCAAATACAGGGATCAGTTGACCTTGAGATGTGAGACAGACCCATCATTCAGATACCTGGGAAAGAATTCTCTGTAGTAACTCAGAGCCTTCCCTATGTAGTGTACCATCTACAGCTGTTGGAGATATTTGCAAATGCAGATGGGCCATATGCCATTGTGAGCAACCTCATTATCCCATCCTTTCTGTAAATTTATTAAGTTTGTTTTTCTGCCCCCACTACCAGCGCTAGCCTTAAGGAATATGGTACCCTGCTCAAACTTGTATTCTGCCCCCGCCTCATCACCCTTCACCCCACTAGGCTCCCTGGTTTCCCCTCCCCCATTAACTCTGGACCACACTGCCTTCCCCATTGTTTAATTTATATTGAAAAAGATGCCAGAGCTCAGCCCTGGCATAAATTAAGCACTGGCAGGGCAGCCTGATATCAGTGGGTGCTGGCCGGGCACCCAGTTCTGAAGCCAATGCCACTGTCAGCAGCAGCACAGAAGTAGGGGTGGCATGGTACATGGTGTATTGCCACCCCTACTTCTGCGCTGCTGCTGTGGCTTGTGGTGCCTGGTGCTTGGCATGTGTTTCAAGGTGGGTTTCACACTGTCACATGGGGGCTGCATCTTGACAGAGTCCACGGCCCTCCTGAAGCCCTCTGGCCACTCCTGGCTCACTGGGGCTCCAGTTCAGATTTTGGGGGGCTGGAGGAAACTTTAACCATATTCCAGGGACTACTTAGGCACCTGAAAACTCTAAGGGCTTTGCAGATACTAATTTAGGAATTAGCTGACAGGAGCACTGTATCTGATTGTTGTATAAAGAGAGAAAAAATATATACAAACTTCAATTAAAGCCATGTTTAAAGTTTATGTGTAAATTTAGAACAATCAGGAGATAATACAACAAGATATTCCCAATCCCAAGCCTTGAGAGATCAGTTCTGGCATTTTAAAACAGATAACAGAAACACATGCTAGATACAATGTCTTTGTACACTATCCTTAGTAGAAATAAATAAATAAAATCGCTTAAAATCTGCTTACCTTCTCTAACAGACTAATATACTGTGTTACTGACATTATCTACTCTATTTTAGTCAATTGTTTTTCATTCCACTAAAAACATACTTAATGTGTGATTAAGGTTTCTTTTTTCTTTTATTAAGAAAGGGATTTTTTATGATTATTATTTTGGCATTTATGTTTACAGATCACAATCATGTATGTGACTCACTAACATTTGACTCCATCATTGCTTTTGGTATCATAGGTGGAACAGCATTTATTTTCATGCAAATTTTAAGTTATTTTACAGCTATAACTAAAAATACAATTTGAAAATAAGCAACCTTCATCTGGCCAGCGTCTAAAGTTGTGTGTTTAGCTAACGTTTTTTTAAACTGGCACTGCTAAGGTCATTCTAGAAGGATACTATTATTTGACTCTACCACTTTGAATAAGGAATGACAAAACACAATATGATAATAAAAGTAATAATGATAATTACTCCAGCCAGGGTAGGTTAGGCATTTTAGAACACACTACTCAAAGATTAAATTTAAGCATGAGAGAGAAATAATATTATAAAATGCACAGACTAGCCAAAAAATTAAAATAAAAGCTCTTTGAAAGAATAAAATTACAGAGAATTGCAGGAAGTATCAAGAAGTAACAACAACATAAGTATATGTTGGAGACAGGACAGAGACAGATTGTGTGTGTGTGTGAGAGAGAGAGATTGGTGCTGCCCCTTTAAGTAGATCAGCACTCACCAATCTGAAAGTTGGTTGTTCAGACACAGCAGCAGCCACTAGCAACTCCATCCCACTTCTGAGTCCTATCGTTCCCTCCCACCCCCCATGAAGATGGGGTACATGGGCAGGGGACACTCAGACATCAGCACCCCACCCTCTCACCCTCCCTTCTGTACAGCAAAAAGGAAGCTCCCAGGAGCAGCTGGCCAGGGATGGCTCCAAGGCAGGGGGCAGGAGTGGGGAGAGAAGCACCCCTGCTCCCAAGGCACTCTATTTATAATGGTGTTCCTTTTTGCCCAGTTCGCCTGTGGCTATGGCCAGCCCTGTCCACTACTCCCCTTGGAAAGCTGTTCCAGAAGGTCACTCTTCTGATGGTTTCAAGCCTAAACTTGTCAATGGCCAGTTCATATCCATTTGTTCTGGTCTCTTAACTCCTCTCCCTGCCTGGTGTATATAGAGAAAACAATCGCATCTTCCCACAACCTAACCCTCACTGGATTTTAAACTGCTTCAGATCTCACCACAGATCTCGCCACACTCAGTATCTATATCAATGTATCATTGGTTCAAGACACAGCACTACTACCAGTACTATGGGCCTGATTCTATTACACTAATAGTATCTGGATCCACAGATTCTTCCACTGGGGGTCAATGGGACTACCTGAGGAGTAAGGTGCTCATCATCATGAGTAAGAGTAACAGACACTGACTCTGTTTTGTCAGGGAATCTTTAGTATTTACATTAATAAGTTCAAACATCTCAGGGACAACATGTTGTTAAAATAGTGCTGCATAGCTGTGCATTTGATACAATTAAACTTTGCCACATTTTACCATAGCCTAAGAATCCAGTTTATATGAATAAAGCTGTAACTAAACCACACATGATTATTAGGCTTAATATCAATTGTCCCTCATTAATGTTGCAGAGAAGTGATTAGCATTTTGAGGCAAACAAGGTGTAGTTAGTTAGTGGGACACGACCCTGCTGTCATTAAATTATATCTATGATTAATGATCTTCTGTAGCACAGAGCTTAAAGTTTGAGTAATAATGAATAGATTATAAAGTAGATGGGGGGGGAATGAACCCTGAGGGTAAAATCACAGTGGCTGCTGCTCAAAGTTTATTTCAGATTACAACACACACTCTCTAAAGCTGTACTTGGGATTCAAGGATTTTACAAGTTAAAGCAGGGTAAATGTGCAAATGTAGTCCTTTATAGTCCTTTATAACCCCCTTGAAGTTCGGGGACCAGAAGTAAAGTCAGTGGAGACAGTTTGTCTAGTCATTAGAGCTCAGGGTTCTAGTCTTGATTCTGTCACTCAGCCCATGGTATGAATTTGAGTAAATCATTTAATCTCTCTCTGCCTCATTTCTCTATCTATAAAATGAGGGCAATAAAACCCAGTGAACCTCACAACTCAGAACATTTTAATTACTTAATGTTTGTAAAGCACATTAAAATCCGTGGGTGACATGTACTATAGAAATGCAAAGTATTATTAATGAGCCAGATCCTGAAGTTTTTAGTCAAATTCTCAAAAGTTAGAAGATATTTGCCCAAGTGAAAATTGAGCAAGGACCCTATGGCCTCATACTGCAATGTATGAAAGTGATCCTAAAACAGAAAGGCTTTTTGTAAGAATTTAATTTGTCTGATGCCACAGTTCATCTCCAGACTGGTTGTGATTCCTGATCAGTTGCAGATATAAATTTGACAAGTTGCAATCGGCGCAGGCAGGTAATATAGATTTAGTAAAAGTATTGAGAGTTCTTTCATTCTGACGAAGATCTGTACAACTTGGACACAAATGCATCCATAGATGCTTTGGATCAATTTTTCAAAAATATCACATTACTGCAGCCCAGTGTGATCACCTTGATCCTCCCCTTATGGAGGATGAGTTTACTGAGGTGTTTAAGAATATCAAAGTGGGGAAAGCCTCTGGACCAAATGGCTTCCCTGCTGAGTTTTATAAACACTTCCTTGGCCTCTTGTCTGACAACATGCTTGAACTGTTTAATAAATCACCTCTAGAGGGCACCCTTCCCCCTGTGCTGAAGGAAGCCTTACTATTCCAAAGGCAGGACGGGACATCACACTACTAGAACTTCTGCTAATATTTTGACAGCACCGTTAACTGAAACTGGCCTATGTTTGGAAAGTAAAGAGGTTGGGGAAGGTTTGGACTCTGTCACACACCCAAATCGAGTCTGTTGGAGGTAATGACTCTGATGACCTTGATAATTTGATATTATGACAGTGAAATATGACGACCACAAATTACACACCGTTAGACACAGAAAGGCTTTTGATAGGGTGAGCTGGAGATATGTTTCATACCCAACAAAAACTTGTATTTGGACCTATCTTTAGTTCCTGGATCCAATGGTTCTATTCTTGCCCAACTTCTTGTCTCATGACCAACATTGTTGCCTCAGGTATCTTCAGTCTCTTCAGAAGAACAAGGGAAGGATGCCCACTGTTTCCATTACTTTTTCATTGGCTCTTCAGTCCCTGGCAGTGGCTATATGGGCTCATCCAGATATCCCAGGCATACAAGTCAGTCCCATAGAGCATAAGTTGATGTTATATGCAGGCAATACCGTTGCATAGATCCAAGCCACAAACCAAATTACAAGTCTCTTATCACTGGTTCAAGAATTTAGTTCAATATATGAGTACAAAATAAATTGGGGGGAAATCGGAACTATTAGAACTATCCCATCTGTCATATGGTGGAGCTTTCTCTTGATAGACTTTCCACAGCCTCAAGAATAATTAAAGGATTGGAAAACATGCCTTACAGCGGTAGACGCAAGGAGCTCAATCTATTTAGCTTAACAATGAGAAGATTACGGGGTGACTTGATCAGTCTAGAAGTACTTACATGGGGAATAATATTAGATTCTATGGCCAGAAGTTGAAGCTAGACAAATTCAGATGGGAAATGATTCATAAATGTTTAACAGTGAAGGTAATCAATCACTAGGAAAATTTACCAACAGTTGTAGATTCTCCATCACTGGCAATTTTAAAATCAAGACTGGAAGTTTTTCTAAAAGATATAATTTGTATTTGAACTAGAGCATTTCAGGGAAATTCTATAGCCTGTGTAATGCAGGAGGTCAGACTAGATGACCAAAGTGATCCCTTCTGGCCTTAGAATTTATGAACAGAACAAGCAATGCAACTAAGTATTTTGATATAAAAGTACCAATGAATTTTAAACCAGTGATTTAGATCTTGTGCTTTCTCAAGTAGTTGGTGTAGAAACAAATAGTGTTTCTCTCCCTTACCCTGTGTGGAAGGATTAACAGAATAAAAATGAATATTTTGCCTTTGTCCTTCCCTTTCTTGATGGTTTAACCTGTATAAATTTCTCCATCTTACTTCAGAAAATTTAATAGCATTATTAGAACCTCCCTGGAGGCATGGGGTTGCTGATTAATGCCCAAGACTATAATTTAAAGAAACTCCAGATCGCTTAGGCAATCTTTACTACGGCACTCTTACTGGGTCACAGGTGTTAAACTGGTACCTGCATACTAACAACTGAATACCCACATGTGGATCTGGATGCTCATTAATGCATCTGATTCCCCTATGGGTCTCCTTGGAATGGGTCTCACCCAATGGAAAAAACAAGGCATCTATTCTGGTGGATGCACAAAAGATCTGGACTATCCTAGCTGAAAGGTACCAACTTCATCATTACAATCATGCGAAGGCACCTATTTGGGGCAACTCAGATCTGCAAACTGGGAATAAAACTATAATCTGGAAGAACTGGCTGATCAGTGACATTGGGAAATGCATGCAGTTAGTCAGTGATGAAGACTTTATCCTTTTTTCTTACACTAAAGCAATACTATGATCTTACACCCTCAGCAGGGCAGCAGTACTTACACAACTAAGGTACTTGGTAATATATCTATTTGGCCTGGACACCCTGGGACTGTCAGATGTCCCAGAACCATTGGGAACTTTAGAAATACTTTATAAACACCCCAGGCCCACGTTTACTATGTATGCTTTGTTAATGGAGAGGAACTCAGTTACTCTGGCGTTCCTTGTGAAAGTGTGGGAAGGAAATTTATTACATCCCTTAAAAGAACCCCCCATAGCACAGCATATTATGTAATGTTAAAATGCCTCTGTGGATCTCAGGCTCTGCTTAATACAACAAAACACTGTATTCAAAATGTATTGGATGTTGCAAGAAAGCCTTATCCTCTGATGTTTGTTGGCACTGTAATAAAGAAAAGTGGATCCTGACACACACACTCTGGGCTCATCCAGCAATCAGACAGCTGTGGAAAGAGGCAGACATGAGAGTTAAAATGGAGTTTGACATCAGCAACCAAACCTCAGGTGACAATTATATCCAAAGATACTTAACTGCTCAGCTGGGTTTAACTCCACCACAGACTTCGATCACTGCAACCTCAAGAATCACCAAGTACATGATTTTACAAAATGGAAGAGTAGGCTTATGCTCAGAACAGAGCAGTGGTGATCAGTCCTGTCTGATTTAGCAGCCAAAAAAAGAATAGCTTACTGTCAAAGAGAGGAGTTATAGTATTTGGACCCCCATCAAAGTTCCCTCTCTGGAATGGTAGATCTCCATTTCACCCAATTCCCCTCATGCCTTTTCCATCATCTGTGGTCTTCTCCTTCCCTTTTCTCCCTATATATGTACATCTTCTTCCCTTTTCTCCCTATATATGTACATCTTCTATTTTTACTGTAACCCCCACCCTAATGTTATGGCTATGTTGTATTGTATTGTTTTGTATTAGTGCAGGTTTCATGAGCTGTAAAATTGCCTAATTCTATTGGTGATCCCATGATGTATATGATATATTGTGGCAGGGCAGGGGTAAAACCCTTGAGTGCCCTGCCACTGCTCACTAAACCCTGCCTTCTGGCACAGAGGCCAGCTGCACTGGCTCCAAACAGTCAGCAAGGAGCCCAGCTGTGGGCGCTAACGAGGGCTGGCTCATCACCATAGGCTAACGGAGAGGGATAGAAAAGCCCTGAGTAAAACTCAGTGAGGAGGCTGGCCAGGGAGGGGATAGGAGGCTACAGCTCTGTCTCCTCACTACGGGCAGGGAGTCTCAAGGGCCCGGAGACCCTGAGTGGGTTAAAAAGGGGAAAACTATTGGGGGCTAAAGGGAACCATTTTGTTGCTCTGTAAATAAAAGCAATAGGGTGAGACACTAGAGGAAGGTGTGAGGACTCTTATTTTTCCAGCCTGAACGCAGGGCACAGGGGAGAGGAGGAGGAGACCTGTGCAGACCCTGTGACATATACATACAAGCTGTACATCATTTTCTTTTATGTACTTTTCCTCTGTTTCTTAAAAAAAAAAATCAATAAAAAATTAATCTCAAAAACAAAACCAGAAAGTCTTACTGCAGAGGTGCACAGTGTAGTGTTGTGTTCGTAACCTGCGGGACTTTGCCAGAAGAGTCGACATTCTAGTGTGACAGGGAGTTATTTCACTGTTTTAGGTAATGAACTATCATGAGATTGTTGCCTACTAATAACTTTGGCTAAAGGTGCATTGGCTTAACACTATTATTAAATAACTTTCCTTCACCACAAAGTTGTCATCCCAGATGAATAAGTAAGCTCTTCCCTGCCTGTCAGAGCTGGAATAAGATCTGCAGCTTTGGACCCCTCAGAGACTCTGGTTACTGAATCTTAATAACCTCAGAGCCAGAGGCCACACCCTTCCCCTTCCCTTCATCATGCCCTCACCTAGCATGGCCCTGAACTACACAGAACATTGTGTAGGTGATGCAGACTTCACTTTGATGCCTGCTTTATAGTCACTTGCCCTCTCTCACCCACACTGAGAACAAGGGTAGTTCCACTGCATTAGAGACTTCTGTGGTCCCTGAAGAGGTTTCATCCTACGATAATTTTTTTTAATGCAGCAATTCTAGTTAGCCAATCGGGGAAGTTGAAACATCTCAAACTAACCTTCATTAAGGTCATTAAGCCATTATGGAGTGAACCCCCACCCTATACAAATCTGCTTACGTGGAAGGGGTGATCGAGATGATGGCAGCCAGAAGAGGTGTGCCAGAAGAGCCACAACCAGGTGTGAGCAGATGGGGGTAATAGGGACACTACAGAACAGGTGCCAACAGATTTCAGACAATGACTAGGGAAAGCTGACTATGTTCCAGTAATGTGTTTCCTTTATTCCCGAGACATTGCTATAAAACCCTTTTGGTTAATTAATCTAAAAGTTATCCTATGAGCCAGGTGAACATTTGTCATGTGAATATTGATAAATAGGAAATACTGTTGTTTTCTGATTCACTCAATGTGATCCACATTGATCCCAGACTATAACTGGCCTTTGAAGTGACAGAATGGAGCAGATTTTCATTAAGGTGCCCCTTTTTGCACAAACACATAAATGGAGTTTTTTTGTGACTGCACAATTTGCACAAACTGTGCCCTTATTTATCTCATGATGGCCTGCAAGACCAATGCACGCCCTTGTGACCACAAGCATGATTAATGTAATTCCCTCTTAGCAGGGCATCTCTGTCTCTTGCAGCTTGTTCAAAATTCAGCAGCATGTTTGCTCATTAACGGCTGGAGCAACTGTGATCATGTTACACCTCTCCTGTGCCCTTTACATTGCCTGCTTTTAAAGTGCCAAATAGACTTTGAGATGGCACTGTAGCAGAGGTATAGTAGTGGTAAGAAAAGTAGTGGATACACTAATGTAAACTCAACTCCATATTTCCAAAATGAGAAATGTATAAATTCCCTTCATCCTCAACTACACTTTCCATTGCTGGACTCTTAAAGCCCTCAAGGGAAGGAGGATAGCCTTGTGGTTAAAGCACTGGAGAGGGACACAGAACATCTGAATTCAATTCATGGCTCTACCACAAGCCTCCAATGTGAATTTGGCTAAATCACTTCATTTCTGTGTGTCTCAGTTCCCCTCTATAGAATGGATATAAAAATAGTTCCCTGCCTTACAGGGCATTGTGAGAATAAATACTTAGGTTTTATGTTGATCAGGGCTATAGGAGCACCTAGACAGAAGAAGGCCAGGCAGGCCTGACTCCTCCTTCACTCTTGTCCTATCTGTGCATTTACCTCCTCCTAAGGTCCTCCCTCTCATCTTCCACCCTGGCATGTCTCTTTCCCCTTCCCCCAGTGCATCCTCTCTTTCCTTATCCCCTCCTGCTTGTGAGAAGTTGAAACTGCTCCATTGTTTTAGAGGTAGCGAGCAAGGCTGTGGGCAGTTGCCTTCTTCTCTTATTCTTCCTGACACCTCACCCTGCTACAGACAGACTAGGGGGAGGAGCAGGCAAAAACTACAAAAGCTGTACCTAGACGCCAGGTGAAGGAATTATAGGTCAAACATTGCTCAGTCCCATCTGCTTGGGATATGTCCTTGTTATTCTCATGCCCCCTTGAGAACTCTCTTAATTCTTCTCTCTCTGTTGATCCCATGCATATTGTCGTCTCTGTCTACCATCCCTACCTATTCATTCCCTTTTTGTCTATGGCATCTTTGTTTTTTTATTGTATTAGAAGTGGTTTAAGGTGACCAGATGTCCTGATTTTAGAGAGACAGTCCCGATTTTTGGATCTTAATTCTTATATAGGTTCCTAATACCTCCAACCCCCTGCCCCGATTTTTCCACACTTGCTGTCTGGTCACTCCTGGTTTAACTATGTTTCCATTGTATTTCAGTAATGCTTATATTAGTCTGTGCAGTACTCCACAGATGCTGATGGTAAAGCTTTATAAATAAAAATTATAGTTTATGGATACAAGGACAACTATCCAATTAGCATATGCAAAAGTAATCATTACACCTGCAAACGGGACCATGAAAAATGTGTCTAGTGGAGAGTGCATAAAGACCCATTTGACTAAGTCTTTAAAGCCTAAACTATGCTTCCACAGACAATGGAAGAGGGGGATATGAAGAGAATATGCAAGGAACTAGCTACATGGAATGGATCTGGGAAGGCTTGTGACAAAGATTTACAAAAATGATTAATTTTGCTGCCAAATTTTATTCTTATTTGGAGTGGGGGTTTGTTTTTAATTTGGTATGTTTATTTATGGTATCATTCACTAAAAATGCATCATTACCCTAGCAGCTGTCACACCACATGGTATATCATGTGTGCATTGTAAAAGAAAGTGTTCTGCTCTTCACAGAAGTCCACAGCCAATATGCCATAGGAAGTTCTATGTGTGTTAAAATATGACAGTAAATGGAGATTATAAGCAGAATAACATTTTATTTTTTTACTAATAATTTTAACTTCTCATTCTCCCCTAACTTTTCTCCTTTACATTTTTATTAAAAATGTGTTAAAAGAATAGAGGAATATTAACTGAAGCTATGACAACAAAGCAAAGTATAACATCTGATTTTTGATTTAGTCTATTTGTGGCAAAACCAGACACTTTTTTACAAGAGTCAAGGATTTCAGACACTTGCCAATATGATCAGGAGGCAACATTTGTCAAATTTATACAAATATTCAATAAATTCTTCACCAATAAGCTTAGGGCAAAGAATTAAGCCATATAATACTATTTCCCACACCCCCCTCTTTTTAAGTTTCAACTGAGTTCAAAGAGCATCAGGGCTTAGAGCTCAAAAATATTGAACTGCTCCTGTGGCAGACAAAGTGCACAGAGCCAATTGCAATAGAAGCTACATAGGTTTTATTAATTATATTGTAAGATGGTACTGAATACAGGAAAGGGAAAGTATTTTTGTTACCCCTGGAGCTTGTAATGAAATGCTGCAAGATAGAAAGATCCTGCACAGATCTGAAGAGAAACAGGATTGAATTCATGGGTGCTAACATATTTTATTACATGCTAGGGAATATGCATTTTTGTTGATGTGTAATGCAGCAAGGAAAAAAATGTACAGAAGCAGTGGGAAAGACATCAGCAAGAACAGTGAAAGCAGTAATTTATAAGGTTCAGTTGAGGCCAGAATCTTGGAGTCCATCTACTTGATCATATAATTTATCACACAGCATGACGAAAAATACCAGCGTGAATGAAAAAGCCCTCCTGAGAAGGCCGACAAGTGATTGAATTGGAACGTATTATTCCTCATGAAGTGTACCCGTGCAATTCCCCACCCCTTTCGAAAGTCTTCCAGCTCTGGCAGTGAGCATTGCTGGTCACGTTTAAAGTGGAGACAGAAGGGGCCACAAGAGATTGAAAATCACCAAGGTTCCGCTTGCAGAGTTAACTTTGAATCCTTGCATTGTGCAGAAGCAGGATTTTTTCTCCCAAACTCTGTGGATCTGAGAGATTCATTTGCCTCTTTATCCACTAGAGCTCTCCGACTCCATCAGTGATACCCTATGCAGCTGCTGGGCTTCCCCAGCAGGTAGTGGTCTCTTGAGTCTCCCGCTTAACTTCTGAGCCCATGCCTCATGTAAGCCATAATGGCTGAAAACAGGCACTATGACCCAGATCCCCAAAAGAAATCTGGAGACCTAACTCCCATTGATTTTTATGGGAGTTAGAAGCCTAAATACCTTTAAAGATCTGGGCTAATGCCTCAAGGGACATTGCAGGAGAAGACATTCACCAACAACCTTGCTACCTCACTGGCAAAACTTTCAGTTGAACTTCCTTTGACAGAACTTGAGTTGCTGTAACCTGGAGGTGTTTTATGGACTGCAAAAAATGGATCTAAGCCATGTTAGGATTTTTTGTTCCTTCCTGTTGCTTCTTGAAAATAAGATCATTTTTGGGCAGTATGGCCTTCTGGCTAACCCACTGGACTGGGGCTTAGTGGACCTGGGTTCTGTTCCCAGTTCTGGCCTGCTTGATGATCTTAGGCAAGTCCTTCACCTTTCAGTGCCTCAGTTTCTCCACATGTAAAATGGGATTAATGATACTAGACTGTTTTGTATACTGATGAAAAACTATAGGGGAGTTAGGTATTATTATAAGTGTAGCAAATGCTGCAAAGAGGAGTATGGATGCATTTCCCTCTTCTGCAGTCAGGTCCTCCACAAGAGTGTCAAGTGCTGGCCTGAAGCCTGATGGAAGGGCACAGGGCATGCAGCTAATTCAGGATTTTCCATCTTCTCAATTCACTTGCTTAGACAATAGGTTTGACATTGAATGGTAGTTTGCCGCCTCTGGCATCAATTACATATTGGTTGAACTATTGCATGTCTTGGGGTGGGTGGCAGATTTCCCAGAAGGAAGTGTAGGTGTAGCACTGTCAGACTCACCGGAGTGGCGAGTCTGACAGCACTATACTGTTTTAAACACAACATAATCCAAAGCTGCCTCAACCCTCAATTAAATAACTCTCTAGCTTTTCCAATCAATCTAGTTAGTAGGACAGGCATTCACTGGTCATCTGGAACCCTGTGAAGATTACACAGGTATTCAAAGATGGACACATTCTTCCACGTCTTCAGTATCCTTATAAATGAGACATTCTCTCTCAATTTTTGCTATTGTGGAGAGATGGAGTTTCAGGCTGTGGCAGATTCTTTTGCTCTTCCAGGAGTTGGAGATGACGTCTGGCAGCTTTTTCTTCAGCAGTGGCAGCTTCTTTCTGTCTCTGGGGGGCTTCCTTCTCAGCCTACAGCTGTTCCATTTGACTCTTGTGAGCCTCCTTTTTTAGTTCAGCCTCAACTAGGAATCTCCAGCATGTTCTCTCTTCTGCCTCCTCAGCCTCCTTTTTCTCCCTCATTCAGAGTTCTACCTGTTTTTCTTCATGCTCAAAATGCTGCTCGTCTTTCAGTGTTTGCATTCTGATTGCTTCTGCTGAAGCCACATCTGGGGCAAGTGAAGGAAGAGACCCTGCTTTCTGGTAACTGTCCATGAGCAAATTTCTCATTTTCTGATATGAAATGTTCCCTTTAAGGGCTATTTTTCATTCTTAACATAACAGTTTAATCTTCTTTGTGGCACAATCCACATATGATTGTGATTCACCCACTCTTTAACCACCAAAACTCACAATATCAAATTTCAAATTTAATTAGAGTTGGGGTTCAACTCCAAAATCCAGTTGACCTGTGGTAATGTGTATCCTACTGACTACACTAAATGTGACTGGGTACCTAGGATGCGCCACACTGAAAATGCCACACACAGGGCAGACAGCAAGAAACAGAGCAGACAATCCCCCCAAAACTTGTTGTTTATTCTATAATTAGATTCACCAGACCAGTAACAAAAGAGCTTCTGTAGTACCAGTCTGTTTAATCAGAAGCCAAACATGGTCCCCTTTACGCATTCCAGCTGTTGGTTCCCATCCAGACACCCCAATTTAATATAGTGAGTGAAAACCCATTTCACCATATGTGAAATTCTTTCTAATCCAAAAGGATCTGACGCTTATGCCCGGGTCAAGAGGTATCTCAAATCTTACCCAAATATCACACCATCAGCCAATCCTTAGTAAACTAACTAAAGATTTAGTAATAAAATAAAAGGAGTCATAAATGGTTAATAGACGGTATACATACAGATGATTGCAAAGTCCTTATATCAGGTTTGTAGCAGTGATGGAATAGACTGCTGGCTTGTACAGTCTCTCTGGTAACTTCCAAAAAGATCAGGAGATCCTCAGTCTATAATTCAAGATGCTCTTTTTAGCTGAAAATCCACAGTCCAGCGAATCAGAACAGGAAAGAGGCAACCTGGAGATGTTTTAGGTGTCTTTTTTACATCTTCTGCCATGTGCATGGAAATTTACTGTCCCAAATGAAGCCCATGGTCTCAGCACATGGAAAGTTACTGGCCCGAGATACAGTCCAGCATCACATGATCATATCTCATATCCCCACATGGTTACCTGAATTGCAGGGGTTGGCCATTGGCTCTTCACTGTCTGAGGCATCCACAAGGATGAGCTATCTGGATGGGATGAGCTTCTTCAATGGCCCACTGTAAAAAGTGGAACGTCCTTGCTATGCCACCAACACATAGAATTTACATTAGGGCTGGACAGCTATCGAGGGGGAAAGGGTGGAGAAGGGTTGAGTGACCCAGGAATGCAACACCGGTTTAAGATACAAGTACAGAACCAATATTCATAACTTCAAATATAAATATGATACAGGCACATAAACAAGATAATTATACTTAGCAAATCAACTTTTCCATTGACACCTTACATGACATACTTTGTACAACCTTTGTTGCAATTTTATAACAGTGATAGCAACATTACAAATGCTCATCTTCAATGATACAGCATCACACACACATATGTACACACACTACTGTCATTCTAATTCAGTCAAACTACACTAGACAACTTGATTGGCAGCACCATTTTTGTTTTAAGGGAAAATATCCTACAGTGTGAAGTTCAGATTTAATGTGCATTCAGGAATCATCTGTCAAATCTTTTCTGGACTTATATAGGAATGACATTGGTGAGGAGAGGGAATTAACATTGTTTTAAAGCTGTAAATATCTCCCAATTTTACAGGGTGTTCCTTTGACAGAAACTCTGATACACATGATGAGAGACAGAAAGCAGGATCAAAGTGACAGGCTATTGTAAACTAACTGTCAGGAAATGTCTACAGAAGCAGCATTTCCCACCATAATATTCAGTTCGTGGTTGAAAAGGTTAACATCTTTCTAAACAGCCTAGTTAACTATCCACAAGAGAGGACCTTCCCCTGTCCACAGCAAATTAGATATAAGCAAATTAATTATTGGTAGTTCACAGTTACTGATGCTAAAAGAGTAAGAGTGTTTAAGATGGTAAATTTCCATGGATACAGAGGCCATATCTTGAACCTTCAGTTTTTACAATATTTGGGAGAGATTCTGGTCTCCTGTGCACATGGACTTCATCTATGCCATAGGATCAACTTCTTTGTTCCTGACCTTTTGGGGCCAAATTCTATGTGTGCAGGGGTAACAGGTAACTCCTGTCAAGTGACACCTCCAAGGTTAAAATTGAGTGTCTACGTGGGTGAACCAGAGTTTAAGACCAGAATGGACTATCAGATCATCTAGTCTGTCACAAGCCACCATAATCATCTAGCCCCCTGTGTATTAAACTCAATAACCAAAATTAAACCAAAGCATTAGAGAAGAGGAAAAGGAAGAAGGCAAGAATGTTAGGAATAATCTATCTTTCAGTTACCTTTGCCATTGAGATAGCATTACCTGCTACTTTGAATGTCAGAATGAGAAAGTGCATGGTAATAAACTCTCCTTTCTCTTAGCTTTTGACCTCTTGCAGTTTATTTCTCAGTGTGGTGCTGTTCTACACCATTGACATTCTTTTTGAGATGGATTTGAAAACTTTTTCTTTCTATTAAAAAGTAGGAATTTTTAATTTGGAAATAAAATGAAAAAGTTTTCATCTACAGCCATGCCAAAAAAAGTAAACAAAAAAGAACAATTTTTAATCAAGTCCAGAAGGTAGCGGCTTGGTTTATTGGTATATATTTTCATTTTATTTCTCATTCGTATCTCTAGCTCTCAGCTGCAGAGTAGCTTGTAGCTAGTACAGTATTGCACTGATTTACAATTCCTTTTCTGACTTTTAAAAGAGTATTAAAGCTTACAATATTATTCATTTAAACAGGAAGAAAAACTCTTCAGGCCTGTTCGTACTGCCATTGAAGTCTGTGAGAAATTTGCTACTGACTTCAGTGGGATCAAAACCATTACATAATGTATAGTTAATTATATTAGAGTTCTTTATAACACGATTTACATTTTAAATAGCTATTTTACTGACAGTGAGGGGGCTGAAACAATCTGCTCTAAGATCCCTGCCCCTTGCTATTACATGTCCAGTGATAAAAGGCCATCTGCGTTGCAATAGAAAGAATTCACAAGAGGAAACTAGGGGGTCAATTCTAGTTTTACACTTGAAGTTATCTACTTTTGGTGTGTTTATGTTAGAACCTTGATGCTATTTCAATAGTTTTTTGTTTCATTTCATTTGCTTTTTCTAATGGCCATTGACTTTTGCCATTATAACAATCTAGGTCAGGCTCAGGGACCAGCCAACACTGGCAAACAAATGTGCTCCAAAAGCTCTTGGCATTATCTTTATTCTCATTTTTCTGATGAAGAATCACTCTGAAATATGATTTTGAAACCAATTAATAAGTTGAAACCAATTAATAAGTAATCTAAATCACTGAACCAGGAAAGGGTTACAGTCACACAAGCCCTGAAACTGAAAGTTTCCAATGGCCTTATGGTGGCAGTGCAAAATACAAGCTTTGTGTATTCCTCTTCAGTGTGAGACTTTGGCATTTCGATGGAGGAAGTGAGAGTAAGGCTCCAAAAAGGCAAGGGTAAACTTTTGAGAGTCAGAGCAATATCCCAACTGAAAATAAGAGTGCCTGACAACAAGATATGCATACATCATTTCTTAAAAGTATCAGTACAGAACGGCAATTATTATTAAAAATAATCTAGAATATATATGCTTCCTCATTGGTGGAAGAATAAGTACTGCCAGATAATGCTAAAACTTTGCACCTCAGTTGTAACTTTCATTCCAGAACCTCAACACTCTTTACAAACATTAATTAATTCCATCTCACAGCATCCCTCTGTTTACACCTTAAACAGGTATAAATACACCTGTTTAAGATGGATAAACTGTGCCAGACAGAGGAACGTGTTCCAACATTATACAGTGAATCAGTGGCAAACTCTCAAAAATGAACCGCAGAATTATGACTCTCAGTTTTCTTTAATCATTATACTACACTCCTGTTATAGCATGATCGATAGTCATGTATGGTTCCATTTCATGGGAGTTTCTGAAACTAAGAATATGGCATACTTTTAATGCAACTCATATCCATTAGTTAAACTGTCATTACAGAATTAATTCAGAGCCACAGATCCTAAGGCCAGAAGTCTAGTCTGACCTCCTGTATGTTATATGCCACCAACACCATCCAGCACTCACATGAAACACAATAACCAAAATTAGACCAAAGTATCACAGCTCACGGGAGACTAGACTGTTACATGCCACCAACAGAGAATAGGAGGGACCAGGAACCCTCTTTTTCTTTTGCAGCCAGCAGAGCTGGTAGAATAACTGGCACTTTGAAAGATAAATGTGTTTATCTAGTGGGAAAGATGTTGTTTCAGGGACACTGGGTCCTATTTGTGAATTGTTCTACAAAGATTGTACCTGGCAGGCACTCAGAGAAATAGATGGACATAAAAACTTCCAAATAATGTTCACTGTCTGTTCAAAATGAGAGGCTACAAGCCAGAGTTAAGAAATCATGTGAACACAAGTATCAAACAGTGCTCAGTGCTATGCTCCTTGTGAAAGGCCAAAGCACCAGAGGTTTAAGTTCTTTATTTCCAAGCTGCTTTTAAGAAAAGAGTTCCTAGTTTTGTTTCTCTCCCAGTAGTACAAGTATAGTTTGCTGAAGGGAATAACTATGACTGGACTAGAGATGGCATTGAATATTGTGGAGACTCAGATTTGACATTCCTGCCAGTTATATTAACCAGCAAGAGACCATGCTGAACCCAAAAGCACTATGCTTTTCCACTCCCTTCCACCTCAGATCACATCACTATAGGTCTCCGCATTTGTTCTTGATTTATTGTGTCTCATTCTCTGAAATTAATGTAGAATACCCAAGATGACCCGTCTGGCTTCAGAAGTTGTTTCAAAATACATCTTTGTATGTATGCAATCTCGTAATTAAAGGCTACATCACAATGCACATGCACAATGAGGCGAATTTATGGTAGTGTAATCAACCTTAATTCTGGCATTTCCTAACTTTTGAGTGCTTGATTTTGCAATCTTAATTTTGTATGTGTGTGAGTGAGTGAGAATTCTCCTAATTTTTTAAAAGCAAACAGACAGAAATACCATCATGTAGACACCTACATGGGTCATTAGCTGAATTGGAATCTTTTGATCCACTACACAGGGACATAGAGAGTGCATGATAGCACCAGTAGACAATCCACACAGAGGATGATAAGCATTAGAGGCAGATGGAACATTTTGCCAGTGGGTTTCCCAGATGTTCACTGACAGAAGAACAGTGACACTCGGGAAAGCTGGAGAGGAGGGTATTTAACAGCCATAGACTCTTCCGCCCTACTCCCTGCAACCTGTCTCTATCTCTTTGTTTCAATCCCATTCTCTACTCCTCAGCCTTTCCATCCCAGTCCAAGTCTCCATACTCTCCATCCCAGTCTTCTCACCCAGCCAATCCCAGTCTCCTCCCCATTCCCACAACTCATCATCTGATGTCTCTGTACCCCATCCTGGCATCCAGTTACCTCCTGCCACCAATGCCCATGTTCCTTGTATACACTAGCTCCCAGTCCCAATTTCCCTCTCCAGGATCCTTGTTCAGTCTCAGTGTTCCTGGACACCCTCCCCAGCTTTCTCCCAGATTTCTCAGTGGTCTTTTCTCACCCAGTCACTGCTCTTTCCACCCCCAGCCTCCTTGCTTTTCATCAGATCTGTCTCCCTTCCTTCTTTCCCCGCGTCATACTGGTTCTCAGTATCCTCTGGCTCCCCATCTGATCCGTCTCCCACTGCCAGTAACTGTCTCCCAGTCCCTCCCTGCCATTTGTTTCCCCAGCCTCCTTGACCAGCTGGTCCCAGTTTCCCTCTGCCTTCTCCCCTCACCCAGCCTTAAGTCCCGATTCAACACCTCTTGCCTCCCTCTCCACCACCAGTCTCCGTGTCCCATCTATTCAACCTGCCCACACCCGTGGCACATCCAGCTCCTGTCACCTCTACATCTGAAGCAAGCAGGTTCCTTCTCCACATTACCTCGGTGGTGGGGGATTATTCAAAGCACAGAAGAGTCAGTCTCCTTGCTCTCCGTTCAGGTGAATGGACCCAGCACAGCTCACAGCAGTCCAGAGCTGCAATTGCAGGAAAAGTCCTGCCATGTGCATACCCAGTGTGGAATTTGTGGGGTATTTAACTGCAGAAAAAACAAAAAGCTGAAATTTTCCAAAGAGCTTCAGACCAAAACTTTAGAATTTGGAACATTATAAGAAACTGAAAAATAGAGTATTACAATGGGAAGTGTCAGACAACCTTGATAGCAGGCAGTGCTACCTGCTACATCTATAATCTAGTATCTCTGCACATGCACCAAAGATAAGATATGACCAAAGAATGACATGACTGTCTGTAAATATTTAAAGCGCCTAACAAGAAGGGAGAGGAATTATTTAGGATGGTACCAATGTGTCTCCCCAGGAGCAGAGAGGAAAATTATAGAGTATCAGAAAAATCTTCCCAGCTCTGAGAACTATTACGTTGTGCAAGAGTTTCCAAAGGAAGGGGCAGTAGCTTCGTCAGTTAACACATTGAAAACTAGTCCAGGAAAACCACTAGAAAAAGTCCTGTATGGAAAAATCCTACATGGCAGAGAAATGGCCCAATGGCCATTTCTTTCCCAGTTCTAGGATTCAATCTGTGATTCTACTGAGATCAGACAACAGAAAATAGACAAAGTAGGGTTCATCTGTTTCGAATACTAAAATATTCTCAGAGCTGTGTACATGCATAAATAATCACATGGCATGTAATCTTCATCTGCAAATCAGAATCAGTCTTATGGCTTAGCTGTGCTGTAAATATGTAATTAGTGGGAGAAAGTGCACAAAACACTGGGCAGTGGTAAAGCACAATTCATTTCCACTAGTGAGGGAATGGCCCATAATAACTCACAAGAGACAGAATAAGATATGAAGGTCACTCACTTATGCATGGAAATAAATTATATTATACCATCAACTAAGTTTCTTCAGCCAGTCATAAAGCAGAATACTGCTAAGTAATTTACTCGCAAATGACGGTTATAAAACGCTCACACTCTAACAAATCACATTATACCACACCACCCAAACCACCAACTCATACCCACAGGTGATTAACGTTAAAAACAATCTGACCCACAGACTTTAGCAGCTCTTAACTAACCAGCTTTATACATGGTGCCACCCATTCTCTGTTAATGGCACAGCCCCACAGACTGTTCTTGCTAATTTCACATCCCTTTCTTGTATACCTCATTGCAAAGCACAAGAAAAATCATAATAAAGGAAAGTTAAACATTACCAACTATTGACTATAGCAACAGATTGCATTTTAAATATACTGCTGAGAAGTGATCTGGTTACTTCTAAGGCAAAAGAATAATGCTGATTAGTTTGCCAAGAAAAGTGACAATCTCATCATTCCTGTGGGGAACATGAACAGTGATGTCCTGGTGAGACATCAAATTATCACAGTCCCAATCTGCAGCCAACATGCGGCACGCAAAAAAGAATATTAAAGTAGGGCCTGATTCTGCAACCTTGATAAATGTAAATTATTTTCAAACCATGGAGTCCACCAGTGGCAGTCAGTACTAAGCACAATATTTCATGAAAAGTGATGTTAGGTGTTAATCTTCAAAAATTTCTCAACATTTTTTATCTAACTCAACTTCCCAGCCTAAAATTGTTGGTATTTTTCCTGGATAATACACTGTTTGGGGAAGTATTCTTCATGAAAGAATAATAACCGGGGCCAAGACACTCCCTGCCCATACAAAAAAAAAAAAAAAAAAAAAAAAAAAAAAGATAGATTTGGAAAAATCCTTTAGCTCTCTGCATACTAATCCAACAACCATCACTATGGATGTGAGCATCCCCTTCACAAATGTTTTACTGACCTCCGAGTCTGAGGGTATTGTCTACATAGTAATCACAGGCTGTGACTAAAGATATGTCTGGGGTGGCTTTAATCTAGCTAGCTTGGGTACCAAAGCTATGAAGTTGTTCAAGTAATTATCCAAGCTGAGAACCATATTGCCAATGTTTCACTGATCTAGTACTCCAGCTAGCTAAATTGAAGCTTGCTCGGATAGGCCTATGCAAGCTGCAATCACACCTGATGATTGCAATGTAGGCATACCCTGATATGCAGTCCTTGCACCCATTTTAGCAACTCTGTGGTGCTTTACAAGACAACTGGAATATGTACATTGATACTGAAGGTCCCGGAGAAAACGTCCTTTGTGGGCTCTCTCCCTGTGAGTGGAGGGAAACTTCTTCCCCATAAAATGCTCTCTTTGGTTGTGAGGTTCAACCACCAATGAATTTTTTTCTGAGGAAAATGAGCACAGCCACATGTGTTGAAATAGAATTAGAGGGGTAGCCGTGTTAGTTTGGAATTGCAGAAGTGACAAAGAGTCCTGTGGCACCTTAAAGACTAACTAAAATTTTTAGAGCATAAGCTTTCGTGGGCTAACACCCACTTTGTCAGATGCATCCGGCGAAGTGGGTATTAGCCCACGAAAGCTTATGCTCTAAAAATTTTAGTTAGTCTTTAAGGTGCCACAGGACTCTTTGTCACATGTGTTGAAATAATAATTTCTGCTACAATAAAGAGGAAACATTTATTATTCTGAGAGGCGATGTGTTGATATATAGGAGAATGTAAAACTTTGTCATCTTTAACATGTAAATGTATGAGTGTCATACAGATACCATATATATATTCTTAAATAGAATATGATGCTAAGCAAAATGAACAAGTGTGAAAAATAACAGGGCAGAGACTAGAGCAAGGTTACGTGAGGGGAGGAGGGGATGAAGCTGTCTACAGAATAATAGGTTTTAAATTGGAGGTCTCTACTTAAAACCCACAGGAAATAAAAAACGGTCAAAAAGCTGAAAATTGCACAACTGTTATATTACTTAAAAAGACAATCTCATTTCTCTTTCAGAAATTGCTGCATTTTTTTGGAAGATGCCTTTGACAATAGATGCCATCACTTAGGGTCCATTGCTCAATAAAAGTGGTCAAGGATCCAGAATTTTATGCAACTGAAAATGTTTCCATGAGTGTTCTGTGAAATGTCACAATTTCATGAAGCTGGATTCTATTTGAATTGAAACAACTAACATTTAACTTAGAAATACAAGTTGAAACAATAAAATGCACTTCAGAGTTGATTTTCCAGGTTTTAATTTAAAAAAATGATTCAAGGACAAATCATTGAATTCCCTTATTCCTGTTTTTTTAGATTAGATAGATAGATAGATAGATAGATAGATAGATAGATAGATAGATATTAGGGCTGTCAATTAATCGAAGTTAACTCACATCATTAACGCAAAAACATTAATTGTGATTAATCACACATACAATAGAATACCTATTGAAATTTATTAAATATTTTTGGAGTTTTTTTACATTTTCAATATTGATTTCAATTATAACAGACTACAAAGGGCACAGTGCTAACTTTATATTACTATTTTTTACTACAAATGTATGCACTGTAAGAATGATAAACAAGAAATAGTATTTTTCAGTTCACCTCGTACAAGTACTGAAGTGCAATCTCTTTATCATGAAAATGTAACTTACAAATGTAGATTTTTTGGTTACATAACTTCACTCAAAAACAAAACAGTGTAAAACTTTAGAGCCTACAAGTCCACTCAGTTTTACTTCTTCTTCTGCCAACTGCTAAGACAAACAAGTTTGTTTACATTGATGGGAGATACTGCTGCCTGCTTTTTATTTACAATGTCACCTGAAAGAGGGAACAGGCATGTGCACTGCACTTTTGTAGCCAGTGTTGCAAGGTATTTATATGCCAGGTATGGCAACATTTGTATGTCCCTTCTATGCTTCAATCATCATTCCAGGGACATGCTTCAATGTTGATGATGCTTGTTAAAAACAATAATACATCAATTAAATTTGTGACTTTAGTCCTTGGAGGGAGAATTGTGTGTCTCCTGCTCTGTTTACCTGCTGATGACCCAATATATGTTCATTTTAAAAACACTTTCATAGCAGATTTGACAAAATGCAAATAAGGTTCAGATGTGAGATTTCTAAAAATAGCTATAACACTCGACCCAAGTTTTAAGAATCTGAAGTGCTCTCCAAAATCTGAGAGGGACAAGATATGGAGTATGCTTTTAGAAGTCTTTAAAGAGCAACATTCTGATGCGGACACTACAGAACTCAAACCACCAAAAAAGAAAATCTGCAGGTGGCATCTGACTCAGATGATGAAAATGAATAGGCATCAGTCCACACTGCTTTTGATTGTTATTGAGCAGAACCTGTTAGCAGCATGGACATGTCCTCTGGAACAGTGGTTGAAGTATGAAGGGATATATGAATCTTCAGCACATCTGGCACGTAAATATCTTGCAGCGCCAGATACAGAAAGCCATGTGAACACCTGTTTTCACTTTCAGATGACATTGTAAACAAGAAGTGGGCAGCATTATGTCTGCAAATTATAGCCAACCTTGTTTGTCTGAGTGATTGGCTGACCAAGAAGTAGAACCGAGCGGACTTGTAGACACTAAAGTTTTACATTGTTTTATTTTTAAATGAAGGCTTTTTTTGTAGATAATTCTACTTTTGTAAGTTTAACTGTCATGATAAAGAGATTGCACTACAGTACTTGTATGAGGTGAATTGAAAAATACAATTTTGTTTTTTTACAGTGCAAATACTTGTATTAAAAATAAATATAAAATGAGCACTGTACATTTTGTATTCTGGGTTGTAAATGAAATTAATGTATTTGAAAATGTAATAAACATCCAAAAGTATTTAAAATAAATGGTACTCCATAGTTTAACAGTGCAATTAATCATGATGAATTTTTTTAATGAGCAATTAATTTTTTAATTACTTGACAACCCTAATATTTTCATTTATTACATAAAATGGCTTAAAATATACAGTGGTTTATTCTCCATGTCACTAGCACCAGTATGGAGTGATTTCCAATAATGTAAGTGGCTGTAGTGGCAAGTCAGCGGGGAGTCAGGCCGAAGTATCTGCTTTATCTCACTTCATGCTTACACTTGCATAACTCCATTGACTGTACTGGACTTACTCCTGATTTAAAGTAGTGTAAGTGAGCAGGATCAGATATGTGAACTCCAGAATCAAACATTCTTAGGTTATAAATGTAGGCCCCTATCCTGCAAACGCTTACGCACATATTTAACTTTGCTCACATGAGCTGTCTTAATGACTAATGAGATGGTTCACAAGGGTGAAGTTAAGCACATGCACACATGTTTCCAGGATCAGAATTATATCCTCTGATGTGTACAAGGATTAGAGCATAGACAGCTGTAGACTAGAGATGCAAATTCTGCCAACCAGGCCCTTATTGGCATACATGATGCTAGATTAATTTACTTCTATGTTCTTCTCCTATACTTTGCCTAGCTCCTTTGTGCTGGGATTTGTCCTACTGTTTTAAATCAAGTGAACCAAAAAGACTGCAGAGCTGTCATCACTGAGCATTCTGATTTGGCTGTTTTCAAAAATATTAGTTTAGAACCAGCACAGGGGAACCCAATGGTCGTATGTTGGAAGAGGCTTTGGCAAGGGTTCATATTAGTTAGAAAGAAAAAAAGACTAGTCAGTCATACAGTCCATCTTTTTGGCTAGGAAACATCCCTTCTGACCTGGGATTCCAAATTACCTGGGGAGAAAGAGTGATGGACCAGATAAAGTAATCTTATTTTTTCCTCTCAATAAGATTTATTACATCCTGTCTGAAAGAATGAGCAAAGTAGAAATGCGTGGCTAGGAGGGCAAGGATGGATGCCAGATATCCCAATTAAAATCTACGCAACACATATCTGGTACTGAGAGAGAGAAATGCACACCAATTCTCCACTTCATTACACCACTGATTTCAACACAGTTACACTACTGTAAAAGAATGGGGAAATCAGACTATACACGCATACCATATAGGTAGCACTGAACTGAGATATTTGACCATCTCACCTGTACTCTAATGGAGCACTTCTAACATTCCAAACCACAACAATGGTTTGTGTCTTTCCTCTAAAGGTAGAATTTCCCCAGAAATCAGAAAGGTCTCAGATGCAGAGCATTTAGTCCTACATGCTATTATTTATACAAAAACAGTTTTAGTTCATTGTTAGAGGTTTCCAGGTGTTTAGCATTTTTCTTTTTCTTTTTCTTTCTTTCTGTAAGGCCTGTTCTGAGGCTGTCTGGTTGAGGGATTTGAAAAATAGTATGAATAAAATTATTAAACTTTTAAAATTTTCTTTCAAAAAGGTAATAGCACGTGTAGTAGGAAGAGAGCCTGAGACATAAGCCCTTGTATTAGAGGCCTGGTATGAGGCAGGACATACTTACAGAATCTGGCAAGAACAGGGCTGATATCGTAGAAATACACATTTTTAAGAAGTGCCAAGCACAAAGTACTTATGCAAACACATTTTGATATTAATTGGGACCAAAATATTTTGGTATTAACAATGGCACAAAAAGATTCCCCAGGGATAACAGGAACACACCAACCCCTTTCAAAAGATAAGATTGGGATGACAGTACGTAACAAAGATGTTTTAATTGAACCAACATATACAAGGTGATGGGTGACAACTAGCCACATCAGCAAGCAGTAGCTAACTATGTCAGAGGCAGTACATAATTTGTTTGTATTAAGGTATAAAGATGTATCTCAGCAGGAGTATTTTTGTTCAGCCGAGGAGGACATGAGAAGTCCTGCCATTCACTGAGCTGTGTCCATTGTCACAGCCATACGTGCCTTAGAATCTCGTAGGGTCTGCCAGGTGCTATTACGTGCTTTGTCAACAATAAACCTGGCCTGGTGCCTTTAAACCTTAGCGGATCTTGTGGTCATCAGGTGGTTCGCTCAACATCTGCTGTGCTGTCTGTCTGCACAGAGCTAGAGCAGCACACAGCCAAACATCTACCCACAGTATGTAGCATACAGTAATATACTATGGAATTGCCTGGTGGGAATAGTTTTCAACACTTGGGCTTCCTGCAAAACTCATTCTAGGCTTTGTCATTTCTGAGTGTGTGCTCATACACATTTGGCCTCCCGATACACCAGTAGAGCAGGACAGAGCTTCAAAAAAGAGTTTATCTTCCATTTAGGCAGCTAAATTAAGCTTCCAGACTTTCAAAAGTGTCCAAGAAAACAATGGTTGCTGCTGGGTGCCAAGCACTTTGAATATCTGGCCCAATAGCTCGAAGTGGGGATTGGGACTGGAACTGTGTTGCTGAGACAGAACAAATGCAGAACAGCGTTTCATAGACACGCCATTTTAAAATAAGCTGCATGCGCTCTGGTGCAGTATTTGTGTCAGATACACTTGAAGTGGCACTGAAGCAGATGCAAGAAAAGTGATTTCATTAAGATGTAGCACTGACAGCTTATTTAGTTATTAGCAAAACAACAGTACTCGCCAGGTAAATTTTTTCCAACCTCTCACAGCCGGTCAACATGTGCCAGCTGTGACAGAGCATGGTTCAGCTTTACTGTGCAAAAGTATTTGTGCATTCTCTGTTATGAAATAATAATTAATAATTCAATGCTGTAGCTTTTCAATAGACTACAAAGTCTCCTTTATACTGGGCTAAGTGGTAATTCTCATGAAAGCAATTCAAGGTTAGCATTAACTTTGTGTTTCCTTTTATTTCAGTAAGTTATTCACTTGTGTATTTACCATGAGTATGCCAAGTGCCATGTGCTTCAAGCTGTGTCCATAAATATTTAAAAACAATAAATAAAGGGATTTTCTAACCTGAAAACAATACAAGAGAAATGAAAAACAATCACTAAGTGACCACTGAGCTTTTTCATGAATCCCATTTATTTTATTAAACCCGCACAAGCCAGGGTAGCCAATTACAGTGCACTAAACTGCACTGTCAACTGACTGGGAAATGCTATTATATTTTCAGCTTTTGTGTAGTTCAATGAAAATTAGACTTAAATGTGTATTTTGAATGCAATAGCTTATTACTATAAAGTTAATCATACCATTACTTTTTATTACGGCTCAGTCTATGGAAGTTAGTAGGGACGCTAACAGTAAGGGATAAATTAAGTTAGCCTTGGATGCTGCATGTGACAGTGGGAGGCCAGGCCAGGCTTAATTCAACCTTATGAAGTCTTCTTGAATTGTGTCACTTGTAGAATTTGCACTTGACTTTTGGAAACATTAAATGTTCTTGCCACTGTGAACTAATTAAAAAACTTGGCCCTCCGTTGCTGAGCTAATTTTGTTCGGGTTGACTGCATGATCAAGTCTGACTCTAGATGCTCATCTAATGCATACTGTGACCAACTATTTCGGTTGGATTAAGGTAATTACCTAGCTCAACACTTTTCTGATACATTTTACAGTAATGGAATCCAGAGCTTTTATATGCTTCTAAATCTGCACTTTAAAGAATTTGAAGTGTAAAAGCTGTGTTTTAGGCAAGCATAATCCAAAATCTACATAACAAATAGTCTATGGGGCAGTTGAGTTTAAGCTTACTGAATATAGCTAAGATTCCCCAAGTTTCTTACCTACTAAATTAATTAAATATTATGTGAAGTGGCTTTACTTTCATGAATGTACCAAAGATCCCTATCATCAGGGAGCTAGGTACTGGCAATATGCTTCAGATGGTAGGGCAGAGTCACCTGACTGAGCTTCATTATTCAAAATGGACTGGGAAGCGGTCTACAGCGTCACTGCAACTTTCCATCACCTTTCCATACTCTGCATCAGGGGCTTCTTTACCAAGTGTGTGGAATAGCAGGCAGATCTGAGACTTATCAGCTGGCTGGGAAATGAACAAGTCATGTGAGCAATCAGACTGTAGTCATATTAACACACACACACACACACACACACGATAATGGCTTCACCACATTAAATAAATAAATTGCCAAGGCAGGGTATTAACAGCTACTAGAACACCCAAACCCACCTGAATGACAGACACTCACTGACATACAGTGAGTAACGTGCAAGAGTACCATGCTTTTTCCCAGCCAATCCCTCCCCATGGCACTTTGGGGGTTTTGAGAGAGTGATAATATCCTTTTCCCCGTCTGAAGGCCAGATTTCATATAAGTGTGCCTAGCTATTAGATCCACACATAATCAGTCCAAGCAGCTGCACCCACAGCATAACTACAAGAGGTTACGATGAGACAGGCCCTTGGGGTCGCTGGCTTCTGACCTGTCCTTCTACATGAGAAGCTGAGGCGGCATGACAGCAGTCATGAAACGAATCTTAACAGTTCCCCCAAGTACATTTGCATCCTCGTGCAGGTATTCATTGCCACGCTAACAGACTATGGGGATTTTTTCTTCTCTCCCCTATACTTTGCTTCTTGCTTACCATTAGGCAGCTCCATGATTTTTTAAGATTTTACTACACGTATACAGACTTCCATATGGCTTGGACCACTCTTTTACTATAGCTTCCAGTCCCTGTGTATCCCATATTTCTGTTTATTCTTTTGGAAGTCTACTACTCCCTTGCGTGGGTGATTCAAAAGTGGATAAACCAGAGCACTAGATATTAAGCTAGAAGGGAATAATACTGCATTAGTCCATTAGGTAGAGCATCAGACTAAGAATCAGGAAATATAGGGGCTATTTCTACCTTTATCATGGATTTGGACATCAGCTTCCACAATTGTAACATGGAAATAATTTAACTTACTGTCAGGGCCTGCGGAAGACCAGTACCAGCAACTGGGCAGTCTGGCCTCATGGTCAGCATAGTGTGCAGCAACCCTAGGCCGCTGGGCAGGTCTGAAGTCAGGAGCTAGGAGTCACTGCTGGGTCAGGTAGCAAACAGGAGCCAAGACCAAGGGTCAGTGCTGAGTTGGAAGCCAAAGAGACAGAGCCTATGGCCAGAGCCAAAGGAGTCAGAAAACAGAACCACAGGGTTCAGGGACTGGAACTGGAAACAGGTCAAAGTCAGGAATCGGGGAGAAGGCCAGGAGTCGGGTAGCACTTGGCAGGGTTTTTAGGAGTAGCCAGCCAGCATCCACCTTGCTGCATAACAACTTCCTGGGTCTCTTCCCAGTTTAAATAGGGTACCGAGCCCAAACAGGGACTCCAGACTTCCTCCAATCAGGTGTCTGTGGGCAGTACCTTTAGTGGAGTGTAAGCTCTTAGGGATCCCAATTCTCCAGTCACTAGTGGAGCTGTTTGGTGGTGTAGTGGACGTGGCAGTGCCCCAAGAGCCTGCTGAACCAGATTTAGGACTTGTGGATCCTCACACTTCTCCTCCTTAACAAAGCACTTTGAGAGTCATAGAAGAAAAATGTTAAGGATTATTGGCTGGGAATGGACTATATTATCTCTGTATTTGTTTTGTATTTGCATTAGCTCATAGTTTGCATGTGCAGGAGCTGATTTGAGAATATACATGATGGTGAATACCCCCATTCTGAAGAACAAGGTTGGGCCCCAAAACTTTGTCCCTGTATAGGATCTATTAAAAGAAAATGAAGACAAAGGAAACACTCCCTAATACAACAGTATATTTAATATACAATAAAGCCTATATTAACAATCACCTGTGGTCACTGCTCTTAGCTTGTTACTCTCTATTCCCATGAGAGGAACTTCATATTATTCACACTGTGCTATATTGCTCCCTGTTGCAACAACAACAACAACAACAACAACAACAACAAAAAAACTCAAAAAAACCCCACACAAATGACTATTTCTGAAGATTGTCAATTACATAGTGAACGAGGATTTACGGCAGCTTGTAGGACATCATAACACAGACTAAACAGCTCTCCTCTGAGTGGAGACAGGCTGCTGCGTGTAGCCTTGTGTATCTTTCTTACCTGACCCCACATACAGTGCATTATAGACATCCAGCTTGCAGATGGCAAATGAAATTTTGTAGCTAAACCATCATCTGAGACTAATAGAGAGAGAGGAGTCTTGCCAGCCAGGTACAGAAGATGTTTTGACATCTGCATATCCTCTTCAAGATCTGAGTAGTGAGTCCAGCATGCCAAGGCTGCAAATTATTCTAACTCTTTACTGTGCAGATAGATTACACATCCACTGAGGAAGAAGGAGCACAGCAAACTCCAAGGATTAACTCATCCACTAACAGTCAAGGTCAACACAGGGTGATTTAATACAATGTTTCTACAAGCTACCATTTAAAAGAAGCCAAAACCTCGTCTTGGGAACCTTTAGCATTTGAATGGAAGCCTAATGCCTTAATTTCTATAGTGTCTTCCCATAGACTGACACTGTACATTTTTAGGAAGATTTCTTCTAACTAGCGTCAACAACTAAGCTCCCCCAATACGTCAGGGAAAAGAGAATGCAGACATTCCTTGGGCTGTTCTGATTTTCATTTTCAGTTGTGTGTGTTCACGGAAGGACTGATTCTGCTTCCCTTACCCATGTTGACCAGTACCTTGAAATCAAAGAAATTACATGTAGAGTCAGATACGACTCAACATGAGTCATGGTGGCAGAGTTAGGCCATGATATCAAAACATTCCTTTTGATACTTTTCACCAGTGTTGAAACTCTGCCTTGATAACATCTACTCAGATGCCTGAGATGCTTATAAAAGCCTGTTTCAATTAGCCAACGTTCTCCAGTGCAGGTCTCTGTTACTAACAAGTAGGATTCATATAATTGTTTGACAAGAAGTGCCCTTTATTTTCTCTTTATTGTACAGGAATATATATGTCCAGGTAGCTGGTACTGGGGTAAGATTTTTAAGGCAATAAAAGTGTTTTGAATTCTTAGACTTCCTACTTGCCTCATTTTCATAAAGTATCTCATCTGTTTCTCTTTATTTCGCTAACGTATTTTATTACAACCTATGTAATGATTTGCAGAATTGCTGTCAGAGCCTATACAAGGGACTGTATATTTTGTGCAGAAAGCAGAATTCTGTTCAAGGATTTAACAGAGTTTGATGAAAGCATATAGGCACCTTTTTCAGTGGCAGCCTCTGACCACATTTATTGAACTTGGAACCTTGCATTATAACTGATCTGAAGACACAGCAGCTATTTGCAGTTAAATTAGATACTGTGACAAGTGTACTGTTTTCTCTAAGAGGAGGTTTAAAAGCTCAAAGTTGGACATCTCACCGTCTGTGTCTCATACTCTTTGGAGGCCCCCTGACACTTTTAAGTAATCTTTCTTCACATAATCCACTTTTGCAGTCACTGCTAACCACAACACTTCAAGAAGAGGTTTAAATGAAAATCTTGACAAGAGATATGTACTTACTTTTCATAATGTCATAGCAACAAAACACAAAAGGAAGCTGCCAGTTTTTATTTTCTTGATTCCTCTGTTCCTTCAAAATCAAAGATGCTGCTGGTAGGGAATATCAAACATTTGTATTGATCTCACTCTAGATGACTAGCAGAAAGACTAGAGGCGTTGAACTGCCCATGAGCTTGGAGCTGTACAAACACAAAATGAGGCAGAATCCCTGCATTCTAAAAAGGCAAAGGAAACACACAGATGGAGCATAGGTGAAAAGGGAACAACATGCAAGTAAGGTAGTCAAGTGATGCTTGGCCATATTCTGATAATACAAATGCTTTATAAAGATAAGGTATAGAACTATTGCAAAAGTGCCATACATCTCACCATAATAAGTTGCTTAGTTTCTTGTGGGCATCTTTGTATAAATGGTTCTTTAGAGGAGACCTGATGCACAGAGGGCAGAGCCCTGCAGACCAGCTTAAAAAGATGTTCTGCGTGTTAAGGGTAGCATTGTAGAGGGCATATTGATACTTGCGGAAATATGAAACAGGGCATTGAGGCTGACATAATTGGTGGGACAAGGTGCAAGGGGCATGATGCAAATAGAGGTAAGGGCAGAAAAGCAAGGAATGGCAGGGAAATGAATGCAAGTTAATTCACTGATAGTGAAAAGTGACAGATCAGCAACATTGGAGATGGCAGTCCTCTATACACTGAGCAGGTACAGGATGGGCTCCAGCAACTAATCCTTCTCTAAACTCCACTACCCACATGCTCAACCAGATAAAGCAGAGTTTGGGCATCACTCCCTTTCAGACCTTCACCTCCCTTTTAGAACTGCCAATCAGTGTATTTTGTGATGGTAGTTTTTGTGACAGTCACCTTTATGCTGGGGAACTGGACTGAACCTACCAAATTTACTCCATATAAACCACAAACTGCATGACAGCTTTCAGCCACTACTGACTTAGAATGGGTTTGAACTGGCCAACTGAAACTGATTCTAGAGTCCATTGCCAGTCTCCTGAAATATCCAGTCTCCAGCTGGACTTAGCATGTGTGATATAAGAGAGCTTATTGCTTATTAGTGGCCTGTATTGTTTTCCTTGTCATTTGGACCTAATGCAAAATAAAAATGCAAAAACCCTTTTACTCTGACTTAATCATCAGCATTTGTTCCTGAAGGGCAGATCCTCTTCTGGCAAATTGTAGTAGTGCCATTGACTTCCCTGGCCCTAAGACAGTTTACAGCAGCTAAGTATCTGCCCCATGGGGTGTTATCTATTGTTCTGATTAGCATAGGTGTGGTATTCAGTACCAACTTGAAATTCATACTTGATTATCTCTGTTGGAAAGTTTGGGGATGAATGCAACTGTGCTTATTTTAGCTTGGGTTAATGGTCCTCTCTCAAACCTAGTTTTTAAAGTATTGATATAGAATACACAAAACACAGAATATAATTCCCCCAAAAGAATATAAAAATCCAGAAATAATGACCAGAATAGATTATTATTTATGTCATAATGACACTAATGATGACAAAGACAAAAAATAAGTTTGCAAATTGTATATGGTATAATCTGTTTCCTGGTACCAAAGCTACATTTGTTAATCAATAGAGCAGTTTGTACATCAGGTACATTTTATAAATTCAGAATGTTTCTTGCATTTTCTTTTTCTGTTATTCTGTTGTTAAGAGGACACAACTACCATTTACCCTTTTGGTAGAATTCACTTCTCTGAGTTAAACAGCCATATGGAATTAGCACAATTCTAACATTATTTTTGATTTTAAGTGGCAGAAAATCATTGTGCCTGGGATAATTCTTAACCTAACAGAATGACCTCTATGAAATATGTCCAAAAGTTTTATGATCCCCCCCATGCTAATTTAATATACTTCTATTGTTTAATCGGAAAACAGATACATTCCAAATAAAGTAATATAGTTTACAAGATACTGTAGGAAATAATTAGGTTGGAAGTTCTGGAGGCTTTAATATGGTTGAAATTATATAACTATCTTTGCATTCTTTGTATGGTCCTATTAAATGTACTCGGCATTGATGTGGCTGGCTGTCAGGCAGCAAAATGAAAAATAGTTTTAATAGCTGCTCTTTGACCTGTTTTATATTTTATGTCAATTATAACAGCACACAACCATGCATAATTATGAAGCATAGACGCATTAAAATGTACACATAGTTTGTGTTCTTATGGCAACCATTGCATTAGGATTTAGAAAACAAACTGATGACTTCCTATTGTTATAAGTCATCTAAGCATTAATAAATTAGTATTAAATATCCAAGACAGATTTGTCCATCAACCTGTCTAGAATAATTGTAAAGAAATATTTATTTTTGGGGGGGGGGGAGAGAGAGAGAGAGATGGACAAAATCCATGCCTGAATGCACTATATGTGCCATCTGTACAATTTCTAAGAATACAATAGGTAGCATCAACCAGTAATAGCAAAGGAACACTGGCAAGTACCCATATTTGTCATTGCAGCAGCAGTTTTTAAATGATCCAATTTAATCACAGCAGGAGTTTCTTTCTGGCTCCACCTCAGCAGTCATTGTTTTGGAGCATTTAGGGCAGAGGGAATTGATTTTTGGGGGGGCAGGGGGGTTGAGGAGGCATGTACTAAGCATTCTACTCTCAAGTAAATTGATAACAATGACACGAGAGTATCTTTGTAGCACTCTTAAAATTTGAGCTGCTAAAGGGAAATATTCTATGATGTGCCTTAAAAAAGAGAGACTACATGGGAACATACAGAATTGTTCCTCAGATTGTGTTCTGAGCATGATGTCAGAAATCATCCTGAGTGCAGGGAAGGAGAAAATGTGCGTGTATTTACACTATGAAGATGTTAACACCAAGACTTTGAGTGGAGATGCTCCAACATGAAAGACTCTGAATCCTGGAACGTAGTAGAGAGGATGCAACAAACAACAGTAATATAGGCACATTAAAACAACTTCAGGGGTAAGGTGAAGGGGCTGTGTCTGGCTTAATTTGTCTCTTATTACTTTGGAAAGAAACTGATCAATCCAGAGGGAATCCTTAATTATTTCATGTGTTGGGATACAATATATTTTAGGTGCACATAGACTTTCCAGTCACATTTAAATGTCTGACAGTTAATATTTCCTTTTCCAAACATTGTTTTAGGAGTAATGATGAATAAATATAGTCATTGCATATTTCACCAAAGTGATAGGTACAAATGCATCCATTTTCTCAAGAGTCAAGATGGGTGAGCCCATTTCTGTTGGTGAGAGAAACAAGCTTTTAAGACACACACAGCTCTTCTTCAGATCTGGAAAAGGTACTCCCAGACCTGAAGAAGAGCTCTGGGTGACTCAGAAGTTCATCTCTCACCAACAGAAGCTGATCCAATAAAAGATATTACCGTGCCCACTTTGTCTCTCCAATATCCTGAGAACAACAGTGCTACAACTACACTCCATTTTCTCAAATGAGAGCAAAGGCTTATGGTTGGTATTGTACAACTCACTTTATTTACATGCTTAAAAATGCCTGTGGGAGGTATCCAGAAAATCCAGAAAACCCTTCATATCCTAGAGTGAAATCCAGGGGACCAAGGAAATATTCTAGTTTTTACCGACTCTGTTCCCATCTCACTGTTCTCTGCCTCTCTTTCACCATGTGTAAAAAGGTAATAAAGAAAAAACTTACCCTCTGTATAGTGGTGTTTTGATGATGAATTAGTTCTGGTCGAATCCTTGGCCCAACTCTGGGAGGCCCAATAAGCTGGATAATGGTGCACTTCTGTAGTGCAGAAGAGGACTGGGTGGAAATGTGGGGAGTCCTCCCAGACAATGCTGTGGCTCCCAGGGGCACTAGCAGATGTGGAGATTTTAGTGGGGAAAGACATCGTGGATTCACATTACATGACTTCACTACTGAACTCAAGCACCACCTCCTGGGGTTCAGAAACTGTGCGGGACTCCTGAAGCCTTGATGGTATATTAGTGATCTTAGAGCAGCTCTTCCTCCTCCTCAGACAATGTAATACTGGATTTCAAAAACAACTACAACAGAACTTCCTTGTTCAAAGCCCATCCTACTTGCTCAGATCATCCAGTGTTTTAGGCTTCACAGAAGGAGCTGCCAGAATGCAAAGAGGAGGAGTGGAAAACATGATCCTCCATTGAGGTTCATATTTTTCAAGACACAAAAGAACTCATGGTTTTGGAGTGTTTCAAAGAGTCATACGGCAGGGCTAACTTCCCATGAAGTAAGTGCTTGGTAAAATAAGTTGTTCAGTGCTATAAGCCATTTTGACAGGAAATTAAACAAATAATACTGAACTCATTGAGAAGGCCAGAATTAGATACTACAAAGGATTATGAATTTTTTTGCATGTCCATAAATCTGCATATCCAGCATGTCTGCCCTTTGTATTTCTTCTTAACTCTTGTGCCCCTGACACAGTCCACATCCTTAAGAACTAGGACAGTAGGAAAAATCTGATGACACTTGGCTCTTGTTTGTATTAGCCCAGAACATGCCAGTGATTCAGAAACAAGGCTATAATCAGGACTACATTGGTCCTGAAACAGCACAATTATAGTTTTATGTCTTCTTTTTGTTATAGATGAAGATGGAATGTTGATGACACCCAATGTGTTAAGAGATTCAGATGCATCTCTCGATTTGTCTGAGGCCACTCAGATGAGATGCTAAAAAATAATTTCTGTAAACATGTCATGTTAAGTTTGGAATATCCTGCTACATTTTATGTAGTTTACAAAAGTAGTACATATATCAGTGTGGTGATTAGTATTGTTGAGGAAGGAAGAAGATTCCTGAAAGGCTCAGAGAAGGTACGAGAAAGACTTGAATCAGATTTCACTTACACTGGCTTTACCCAGATGTGACTCCATTGACTTTAAGTTAGCCCTTGGGTGAGTGAGCTCAGAATTAAGACCTCTTTCTGGCAGTTTTTCCATATTATTATTTGGTATTGGCCATGTGCTCAGAACTGCACAAAACACAATTTAAAGGACTTTTCACTGTAGAGCTTTCAGTAAGCCTGTCATCTTTATTCCCTTCTAAATTACTTGATTTGAGAGAGCAGGGATTGTACGGAAATTTAAACACAGGAGCTTCAAATATGACCCAATAAAGACAGAATATATTTTGTAGCATGCACCAGAAATTGAGAATCTGAGAAATGACTCAGTTTCCCCACCCTTTTACTTGAACTGACATCTCTTTAGCGCAGCTGCTGGATTTCAGATCATGTAAGTAGCTGATTTTTTTTTTTAACTTGCTGATTTTAAAACTGCTTCCTTTCCCTTGGCATCTGGGCTGTGGCAGGCTGCCAAACAAAGCAAGCTCCAGAGGTGTGGACTCCGTTGGGTTATTAAATGGAGTAGTGATTGAAGAAGCTTTATCCCCACTGGAGGCAGATCCCAGAGAAAGGCAAACTTCCACACCATTCATGGAAGGGTGGAAAAAAAACAACAAAACAGCGTCATAAGGATTAAGAGGTGATTGAGCTAGATCTTTGCAATTTCTTGATACAAAAATGAAAGTCATGCTGCACATCAGCTAAGCACTAATAGAAGAGAAAACTAAGGAACAGCCCCAAGAGATCTAATCCTGTAAGCATAGCAGGCCACACTCTTTAGAAGTTGTGATGGTTGAGCATGATGCAAGTCTAGTTTTGTCCCTACCATTGCTCTGTCAATTTATAAACAGCTTTGCAAGATGGACCAGCCCCTTGGGATCAAGAGACAAGTCTCAGGTTTGTTAGTTAGGACTTTGTCTTTGACATGATCAGCAATTGGATGCACAGGAAGGAAGCATTTCATTCGCGAAGTCACAAGACTTCTACATGAAAACAGCATTGACCGAGTGAAGCCAAAGTCTGGAATCTCAATCAGTAGCTGACAGGGCTGCTTTTCAAGGGATATTACAGGATTTTGGACTTCCACTGTAGCATCAGAGGAAGAATTTTTCTGTTTTATTTAGTGGGCATAAAATCTTCTGCCTGTTGGAAACCTTGACTCCAGCTTTCCTCACTCCATACCCTTAAAATTGTCATGCAAGCTTGTAAACAGGAGGCTCCCTCAGAGTGGTTTGAACAAACTAACATCATAACAAGAGTGTTTATGGAAAAATGCTTGAGCACTGAAGCAGAAAGGGCTTAGCACTGATCAGACCTCTCTTCCACCTTTATTCTTCACTGTTCACATTGAAATGCAAATATCAGCGCAGGGTTTCCACTGGCGTGCCACTCACAAATTGAAAAGCAGTTTTTATCTATGCAAATGTAAGCATGGTAATTGAAGTTAATCAATCAATGCTAGCTTTCACTAAAACCTTGAACATGATTGAATAAAGTAATTATCATTCAGCAGAAAATGATGAAGTTGTAGACAGCATGAACCTTATTAAAGGAGGATTTTGAGTCACAATGGCTTAATTTAGCTAACAGCCCAGCCTTAGCCCAAGAAACATACTACCCTTGCTGTCTAGAATTGTTTTATGGAAAAAAGGGGAGCATTTTTTTTTTTTAGTTTTTACACTGCTGGATTAGTAAAAAGTACTTGTTACACTACAAAGGATAAGCCATAATTAACATCCTTCTTTACTCTAAATAGATCAGTGAACAAAGATTGCTATGACATCTTAGAGGTGCCCAATAGCAACAATGGGCTACTGAAACTATTAATATACTTTAAAATAAAAAATGAAGAAATGTATTTTGTGAAACTACCATTTGTAAATTCATATGCTGCTTAGAGCAAGATTACAGATTTCTGAATGTAAAGAAAAATTATTGAAATATGTAGCATCCTTTGCCTAACAGGACATAAAACTATATGTGCTAAAAATGGAAAATGTATTTTATTTGATTGAGAGGTTGCAGTAACAGGGCGTACTTAGCGGTTAGTTGCACAGAATACTCATTCTTTCAAATATATCTAATTAATAGCTGTTTTGCTGTAGTGTCTTACAGTACATTACTTGGCTTGCTACACAGAAAACACACACTGTATAGTCCTTCTACGTAATCCCATTTTATATATATTAATTTCATCTTTGTCATTTTTGCTCTTAATACATACCCATGATCAAAAAAAATTTTTTGGCTTTTCATATAGAAAGTTACAAATTATTTCTTAATAGCATTCAAGTAATTTATAGATGGGCCCAGAAAAAAGCCAAATCTTTGGATAATGTAGATGTTAAGGTGAAGCAGGGTAGAAACTGATCAGGAAAAGCAGCTTTAATATGTATTTTTTAAACCCAAGAGTAGCTGGCAATACTGAGAATAGAGGGCCACAGCAGGCTAGTCAGTCTTAAGAACCCACAGTAAAAACGAGATGAGAAAATATTAAGATGAGCATAATCAAACTAATATTGTTGAACTTTGTAATCTCCTAACGAAGTTTCTCCCCCACATCAATTAGAAATCTCAGTGAATGTATTTTGCATAGATTATAGCTATGCCATTCATGTTACATTATAGAGCTGTATGCACTGTTCCACTGGAAAAAAGCACTTGTTTTTCCCAAGGATCCCTCTCAGCAATAGAAATATACTCTGGTCTGAAGCCTGAAATGCCAAATCTGATCCTTGCTGAGTGTGTATCTTAGCAGTTACCAACTTGTTCACGTGTTAGTTTTAGTTTAGTGATTTTTACGCAGTAAAAATACAAATAAAGATGTTAAAAATGGGTGTTTCAGATATTTAAAATGTCAAGTTCAAAAATTATTTAGGTTT